>MTQE01002208.1:48075911-48109596 GCA_014337955.1 Aspidoscelis marmoratus | reverse complement strand
ATCATCATCATCGCCATCATTGCCATCATCATCATCATTTTTGTGCCATGATCCCAGTGTCAATCATTTTACAAAAAACAAACCTGGGCTATTGAACAGCCAGAAACTCACAGAAAATTTCTCATCTTCTGTACATGGATGACCTGAAGCTCTATGTAGAATCAGAAACCAAAATCCAATCACTGACCAACACAGTTCAAATCTTCAGCACTGATATCAGCATGGAATTTGGCATGGATAAAATGTGCCACAGTGGCACTGAAGAAGGTAAAGACAACTGAAAGTGAAGGCATTGAAATGGCAAATGGAGAAGCCATTAAGTGCCACCAGATGGAAGCCTACAAATACTTGGGAATCTTGCAACTGGACAACATCAAACACGGGTATGTGAAAACCGTGGTCAGTAAAGAATACATCCAGAGGCCCAGAAAAAAATTTAAGAACAAACTGAATGGCAGCAACATTGAGGCCATCAATGCTTGGGCCACACCTGTTATCAGATACACTACTGAAATTGTGAACTGGACGCAGGTGGAACTTGACAACCTGGACAGAAAAACAACGAAATTGATGATGATACACCCTGCAGTGATGCCAACAGGCTGTACGTGCCTAGAAAAACAGGCAGCAGAGGACTTTTGCAATTGAGGCAGACAGTAGAAGAGATGCATGTATTGGCAGACTATGTGAAAGAAAGCCAAGAATTAGCCCTGACTGAAGTGAACAACAGGAAGTTTCTTAAAGTGCAGCAAACCAAGAACCAGTTCTAAAACACTGTACTTCAATGCTGGATAGATTGTTGGCACAACATGGACTGCTCTTGGAGAAGACTGAAGACAAAGTGGATAAGGAAAAGATTTGGTTGTGGCTGGCCAATGGAACACTGAAGAAGGAAACAGAAGGACTATTTTTCACTGCACAAGAACAAGCCATTATAATGAATGCCATCAAAGCTAGAATTGAGAAATCAGCGGAAGACCCAAAGTGCATACTCTGTAAGGAAGCTGATGAAACAGTCAACCACATTCTAAACTGATGCAAAAAGATCACACAGACAGACTATAAACAGAGATGCAACATAGTGGCACAAGTGACACACTGGAACTTATGCCAGAACTACCATCTGCCAGTGGCAAAGAACTGGTGGGACCATAAACCAGAAAAAATGGTTGAAAACAAACAAGCCAAACTACTGTGGGATTTCAGACTTCCAACTGATTGAACACTGGAACATAACATGCAAGATATCACAATTTTGGAGAAAGACAAAGTGTTTATCATTGACATTGCTATTCCAAGTGACTGCAGAATTGATTAAAAACAGTTAGAAAAACTTACCAGATATGAAGACCTGAAAATAGAACTGCAGTGACTCTGGCATAAACCAGCAACAGTGGTCCCAGTGGTTCTCGGCACACCGAGGGCAGTGCTGAAAGATCTTAGTGGGCACTTGAAAAGCATTGGCATCAACAAAATATCCATCTGCCATGTACAGAAAGCCACTTTGCTGGGATCTGCTCATATCATTTGTTGATACATCCCTCAGTCCTAGGCGCTTGAGAAGGGCCCGACTTCCCGATTACCAAAACCAGCATAAATATCTTGTTTGCTGTGTGTTACTGTTGTTTTATGTCATCATCAGCGTCGTCGTGGTTTTGGTAATTGTTATCTGGATAGCCTTGTTTCCATCACTGGTGCATCTTTTTCGGGTATCCACATTTTTTGGGTTCTGACTTGAAATTGCACTTTATTACTGTGCAATTCTCTGACCTTGAATATGTCTGCCTTATTAGTTCAATTTGTTCCTGTAGCCCACTGGTCGATGGGTGCCCAGGTTCCTCAGCACTCATTGCAATCCTTTTTATCCTGGGTGACGACCAAGCCAGTATAGACTTCTTTTTATTTTGTCTCTCCATTGGGGTAAATGGTTTGGGTGCACTTGGTCCCGCTCCTCAGCTTTGACCTCTCTGGCATGGTTGAACCTCCCAGTAGTTTGCACTACGGCCAGCACAGCTCCCAACTTTGTTGGAGCAGTTAAGCCCCACCGCCCTGACAAAGTGGCACCTGTATAACCAGCATAAATATCTTGTGTTACTGTTGTTTTATGTCAACAACAACAACAATAATGGATGTATAGCGCAGACTACATATTTAATAATAGTGTTTGACACTGCATCAAACACCTCCTCCTATTTCATGTCAGGAACCTGTGAAAGGAAGTGATCGCTCCACAATTATTCTGCAGACCTACACAGGGATGGTTTAAGAGCTAAGGGTGACAGTGGGAGGAAGGGGAAAACCTTTATGCCATTATGGGATGTAAGCAATGCTATCAGTTGTGCCTCGAGAACATACAGGTTCTTCCTCTACCAGGCCTTATGAGTGATTCAGTCACTGCATACAGGAAATAACTGTGACAAATTTGCTGTAAGAAACTTGTGGGGGCTGTGTGCTCTCAAGTCCTTCCAACCCAAGTTTGTTCTTTATGGAGGCTTGGTTCTCCAGGGGATGTGGTAACTAGTGGATTAGACCAGATTTACAGCATTATCCTGCATGTTCTCAGCTATGCATGTTTATTTCAATACCTTTTTTGGTTATTAAATGCCTATTATGCACTGTAATCCCTATAAAGAGAGGCCTCTTTAGAAGTGCAGCACATATACAACATCTTTGCAAAACAGTAAGTGGATTCATGGGAACTAGCCACTAAAAATAAATTACCTCGTTTTTTTCCCTTTGGTTGGAGCAGCCTATCTACAATGTGCTTGAAGGCAGCATAGCTCTGATTTACAGTTGGGTTTCCCAGAGATCAAATAAAAGCCAAATGGGAAATGATGGAAATTCCTCAAGGGAGAAACCAAGTCTAGGTAATCGGCTTTCACACTTTCCTTTCCAAAAGGGCTGGTAGAAGTCATGCTCACTGACGCCTAGTGAAATACTAAAATGCTCAACAACAGTGTTCCTTTCTCTTCATTTTAAAAAATAAAACGAGCATACAGCAACTTTCATTCTTCTGCATGGCCTCACTACCCACTTTCCATTTTCCAAATATATCAGCCAAACAGCCTGTAGAATTTCCAAGTATGTCTTTAAGCCACTGTGATGCTACTTGGGGAAGGTAACAGGGGATTTTACAAAGGAATACACTGAATATGGGGAGGGAGCAGGGACTCTGGCTATTTCCATGCTACATCTCTGATCATTTGCCACTGCAATGGACTGACGTTGGATTCCCATAACATCTGGAGGGTCAGAATTCTTCCCTCTTAGGCTACACTGAATGGGTTGGCCAATGCATTGCAAGTAAGCACTTCAGACTTTCTTGTACAAACCCGATTAAAAGAAACAAGTTATTTAAGGTTCATTCACATCTTCATCTGTATTGCCATATCTTCCAATGAGCTGGCTCAGAGCCCTTGTGATCTAGGAAAGGGGTGCACAGCCATAGCCCCAATTAGCCCTGGACTGTGTGCTTTGTCAGACCACATGGGCTTCCCACAATGGAACAATCTCCCCTTGACCAAGTGGAGTTCTGGCTCTCTCCCACCCTGCACTGTGATTGGTTGTGGCATTTGTCAACCCCACACTGATCTCCATTTCATCCATGCAATGTAAATCATCATTAGAATGGGTTGCGGCCACATGGCAGCCTAGGATAACTGTGCAGTTCATGCAAACAGTTTAGAAACTGTAGTTTTGACCACACAAACTACAGGTGATTACACATGCTTCACGCAAAGTGCCATCAGAGGCATGTGGAACGCTGTCCAAAATGTACAGTGTCTTCATAAATGCATACTAGCATAAGAAGCCCATATGCTGCAACTGCATCAGCTTCAAGATCCTGCAGTATCCCTGTGCTCCAGTTTGCTGTGAAGGCCATTCCTTGGCACTCAGTAATCATGGAACTCTCCCTCTCAGTGAAAGTTCATGGACATTTAGTCTCCAGAACCATCTGGTTATCACATTGTGTGGTTGTGGCAAGATCTACACTGCACATATTATCCCAAGGCTGATCTTGGGCACGATTTAATGATCTGGCCCCAGGTGGGAAGGGCAGCTGTTACCAAAGGCCAAGGGCCATCTGCATTGCTGCAGTCCAGCTCAACCCAACTTCATTTTTGTTCCTCATCTCTGATAGCTCAGCTGGGGCTTTTTTAGCCAAGGAACCTGGCAAAATGGCGCTGACCTCCTCACACCCAGTAAATTAGGCCAGCCACATGAATGCTGGTGTAGGCTATCACTGTGTAACACTTCAGACTCAGAGACAAGTTTCCATCAGTCTCCCATTGGAGGAAACTGTAGTGCCATTTTTTTTGGGGGGGGGGTACTCCAATACCAATCCATGCTGAAGCGGCATTTTATGAAGAGGCACAACATTATCATAGACGGATCCACAATGAGGAAAAGGTATTCTTCAAGAAATACTAATGCAACCCAGCAGATCAGGGATGTGCACAAATGTTTTTTGTGTGTTTGATTCGAATCAAATTGAATGCAAGAAAATTCACATTCTTTTGAATAGAGCCCCTTTGAATGTAGTAGGATTCAAATTTGGTATGAATATTCAGTATGAATCCAATGAATCCTGCTGCCAGTGGTGCCAATGAATCCCCCACGAATCCCTTATAAATCCTCTCTGAATATGTCAAATCTGTTCTGAATCCACTTTGAATCCACTCTCAACCCACTTCAAATCTGCTCTGAGTCAGCTTTGAATCCACTCTGGATCTTCTGCAGATGTGACTGGGCAGCCGCTTTCCTGTCTCCCTGGGTTCAAAAATGTAACAAAGCTATGTGCGAATGTATAGAAACGTTCTGGGAACAAGTGTAATTGCTTAAGTATTGGTATGATGTGAGGCCAAACATTGAGCAACCCGGCTGCCACATTTTGCACTGGCTCATGCTACATGTCCCAAACATTGCAGATATCTAAACATTAGGAGAACGTTGAGCAGAACCACATTCCCCTTTCCAGGACACGTGTAAAATTTCTTGGCAGAATGAAACTTCATGGAATAAAGAAGGTGTCAATGTTTTAACAGTAAAAAAGCAGAGAAAGAGAAGGAAATGACAAGGTTAAATCTAAGAAATTAATTTGCTATTGCTTGATCCAAGCCCAGACTTAGGTGCAAGAGGATTTGTTCGAGGATCTGGATGCTTATTGCACTGATGTCACGACAATAACTCCGTCCCATAAACAATCGGATTGTCATTGACTTCTTAGTATTAATTCCTTCTTTTTAACACATTAAAAAAAGAATGCCTTCTCTCCAGAACAGTGAGAAATTCCCATGGATGGTTATGAATTATAACCACAGACAAGTCTCTATATAATACTTTGGGGATTTGAACCTATAAGTCTCATAACTTACTTCATAATATGCAATATCTACTTTGTCCTTTACAAATATATTTCTCCTACCTTCTTTAACTACAATTTTTTGTCTGTTTCATGAAGGTCCAGTGTGTCTATTATTGTGTTGCGATGAATACATGAAACTGCTTCTTTAACCTTCAGGGAAGGCAGACTAAATGTGTGAGGAATGGAATACACCCACTGGAATACTCAGTGTCTTTCTACTATAAGGGCCCATCCCCATGCTGAAAATATTCCAAAATTATTCTGAGTCCTTCTTGGGAGTGTCTCCATGCAAAGCCCTAATATGGGCTTCATGTGAGACAATATGTGTTAAAAAAAGCCCCACTTAACAAGTGTACTACATCTGAAATAAGGGGCTAGCACATATTGTCCTGGGGTCATGTGGACGCTCCCGGGTTATTTGGGGCAGAGCTTGGTGGCCACAGTATTAGCAGGGAGGGCTTCACCTCTGCTCCCGTGCGTGCTGCAATCAGATTCTGGCAGTCTGTTGACTGTTAAGCCACATAATAGTAGTGAAATTAAAAGGCTTTCCCCTCCTTCAGGATTGGTTGATCTGAAAGCGACTGAGACAAGTTGACCTGAATTGGGAGAAAATTTTGAGCCGGTTGTGAGTGGGGGCTGCCCACTGTCATGCCCATGTGTGTACCTCCACTAATCTGTTGTGGCCAAGGAAGGGAATTATCTGCTTTTAGTTATGCTTTTAACTAACTTTTGGTTATACTTCTAACTATGGCAGCCAAGGAAAGGAATAATCTTTGTGTTCATGAAGGTGCAACTGAGGTGTATGCCTGTCATTGCTGCAGCTGTTTGCCTTTCATTGCTGCAGTGAGCGGGACGGGTTATGGTGAGGTCAACCCGGCTTCCTATCAGGGGAGAGTGTGGGTGGGGAGAAAAAGATGTGGGGTCATGCTGCAGCTTCCATGGCGACAGGCACATACAATTTGAATCTGCATTGTCCCAAACCACTGCAAGTTACAACACAGATTTTTATGACATGCATCATTAGCAAAGCAACCAGATTCCATGGGGACGCAGCCTAAGTATCTGTTTCTCAGACTAATGACTGTTTGCCTGAGGATCTCAAACCAAGCAAATAGCCATATGTGACATATGATTGGGGATAACAGCCCCCTGCCTAACACCCTCAGCTTGCCTTCCCCTTCTAAACAATTGATCTGTCCAGGAATCGGGGCTTTGGTGTCCTAAATTGGCCCCAGCCACAACACCCTCTTTCTCCCTTTCAGCTTCTCCTGCTGATCAAGCTGCCAAGCCCCAAACAAAGCTGCCAGCTGTGGCTTTTTTCCTTACTTCCGCTTTACTTTTAACAGCACAGTTTGCTCTGCCATCAGCTTCTATTGGCTGACATACCACAAACTTTCACCAGGCGGATCTCTTAGATAAAATGTTTAACTTTTCTTTATTGAGTAACAGCACTTTGTTTAACACAGTTTTAACTACAGCACGTTTACAGATTTCACCTCTTTCATTTCTAAACCTTTCTTCAATATTCAGGATCCCTGCCTTTTGACTCCTATAGGGCTTAACAGACCCAGCTCAAAATCCAACCCACACCTCCCTCTGAGTTACTGTCAGATAAAGAACATTTACTTTCTCCTCAACAGCCTTCTTATCACTTTCCCTTGGGTTTCCTGACCACTCATTGGTTGCTCCCTGGACTGACTCATCCCTCCCTACCAGTCTAAGGTGGCCACACCCCCTTCCACTCTAACAATTTTCCCTTACTGCAGGCTGTACCCTTTCTAAACTACTGCTCTGTTCCCAGGTTATTACACCATGCCATATAGCATCTGTGCCCCATCTAGTCCTAGCATAGAAATGATTTCACAGCTGTCTTTCACATATAGTCATTCTTCTGCACCTTGCAGCATACAGTGGTTGGTGTTTAAAAAGCAGAGCTCCACTAAAATGATTTAAACAGATGCAGATTTTGTGTCTGTTTTAATCGTCTTACTGGAGCTCTGCTGGTGCTCTTGACAGCCCCTATACCTGCCTGAGAGAGCAGCTGTCAGGCAATCGTTTGGGATAAATCAAGACATTACCTGGGTGATTAAGCGCTCAGGCAAGGGGGTGGGGTTGGAGAAAACAGTGGCATCCCAATGAAGGGATTTACCACACTTTTCATGGGGACGGGTAGGTTTGCCTTGAACTGACCCTGTCCTCCATTGTCATGGGGACTCCTTAATGCGAATTAAGATTTGCATTAAGGCTGCCCTGAATGCATCGCGAGGCAGTGGCAGCCCCGTGGGGACGCAACCTAAGAGTCCTGCTGGATTGGGCCACAGTCCATCATCCAGTCCCACACAGTGGCCCACAGTGGCCCACAGATGCTTATGGGCATCTGGAGCAGAATACAAGGGTAAAACCTTCACCTGTTCTTGAATCCCAGCAAATGGCCTTGAGACACCCTGCCTGTCTCCCCAGCCTGGAGGATGTACCTAGGCATCCATTCTAATAGCCATCGATACAGTTGTCATCCATGAATTTGTCAAACCCTTTCTTAAAGCTATCAAGGCTCGTTGCTGTCACCACCTCTCCTGGCAGCAAATTTCATGGACTGATGACCCTCTGGGTGTTTTCCTCATTTTGTTTTACTGCACTGCAATAAAGATAAATAACTTCTACCTGAGATGAAGTTATTTTAGCTATCGCCTTGCAGAGAGAGGCCACATCTCCACTTTTGGGTAGAGGTGGCTCTGTGCAGGGAAGCATGTGTGTGTGGGGGAGGTGTTCTACTTGTCTCCAACTTGGAGCAAGGAAATGCTATTTTCTGCAACCTCTCTGTGCAGGGCAAGAAGCCGCCACCCTGCAGTGGAGGTGCTTCTGAAGTGATCATACCAGAAAAGGGCCTGGATGATTGCTTCAAAGGCATTTGCTGCAGACAAATTGATGGGGTGGCAGCAGGTGTCTTCTTTGACTCTCAAAGGGAACCTATTCAGGTAAGTGGAGGCACAGCCTCTTTTGTCTTTTCCTCTTAAGAACAGCCTGCATGCGTTTTTGATTCTACTGACAATTTTTGGTATTCTGTTGCAGATTATTTTTCCTGCTGTGCAAAGAATCTAATGTCTTTGACCAGGGTAGGGACACCTTAAACATCATGAAAGGAAGTCACCTTCAGTCTACTGCTAAAATAATTGCATGTAAACTAGGAGGAGCAAATCAGGCAGTGTTACCAAGAGGGAAGGACTATCCTGGCTGGCTTTTTCCCAGTGTGATGCTGTCAATAAGTACATCAGGAGATTCCTTGCTTTTGTTGTATAGATATGCTAGATGGAAAGACTCCACTCCTGCACCTTTTATGGTCAACTAGATGAGGAAAAGCAGACCTCCTTCTAGGGATATGAACAAATGGGGTTTTTGTTTTGTTTTTTGCATTCAATTTGTACTGAATCGAATGTAAGAAAATGTGTATTCACTTGAATATATCCCCTTTGAATATGGTGGGATTCTATTCGGTATGAATGTATTCATACAAACTCGAACGAATATCCAATACAAATGCATACGTATCTGATACGTATCCATACTGTATCAAATCTGCCCTGAACCCACTTTGAATTCACTCTCAAACCATGTTGAATTCACTCTGGATCAGTTGCAGATGTGACTGGCACAGCCACTTTCCAACTGGGTAAGCACCTTCCATCAAACTCCCAGCATTGACCCCTCCCTCCCAACAGTCATCAAACAGGCGATGAAGGAACCATCTTGCCTGTGGGGAGAGGAAGAGAGAAGGAAACTGGGTGAGCACCTTCCATCAAGCTCCCAGCATTGACCCCTCCCTCCCAACTGTCACCACACTATG
This sequence comes from Aspidoscelis marmoratus, assembly GCA_014337955.1. Taxonomy (NCBI): domain Eukaryota; kingdom Metazoa; phylum Chordata; class Lepidosauria; order Squamata; family Teiidae; genus Aspidoscelis; species Aspidoscelis marmoratus. The sequence continues at coordinate 48,100,390 of MTQE01002208.1, read as the reverse complement.
AAGGAACCATCTTGCCTGTGGGGAATGGAGGAGAAAAATAAAAGTATTTTACCATTGCAAGGACACTGTTGCTGCTAGAGTGTCCCTATGCCCTCCCACACTATTTTCCTTTTGTATCTTGTCTCTTTAGACTGTAAGCCTGAGGGCAGGGGCCTGTCTAAGATTAATATAATATTGTAACCTTCCCTGAGAACTTCGGGTATAGGACGGGATAGAAATACAAATAAATAAAACCTCCCCATTTCATGAATGTTCAGAAGCTTTGTATCAATGTTCCAAAACATTCATATTCATACGAATATCAATGTACAAATGTCATAATGTTCTATTCATATACAAATGTCTGAATTCATACAAATTCGTACAAATAACAAATGTCATGAATGTTGGCACACATCCTTACCTCCTTCCTATCTGCTTGCCCATATATTAAGATTTGTTAGATTAGCAGAATAGGTAGACAATTTGTTATCAAACACCCTCCAGATCACAGATTCTGTAGACAACTACTAACGCACCAGTCTGACAAATTGTTAGCTGCCTATGAAGCCTTCCAAAGCTTGTAAAATCTTCTTAATTCCTCAGAAGCACGATCCAATAGGCTCCAGGCTCATTGGCCTGGCTTGCCTGGTATGAATTCAAGCTGTGGTTTCTGCCGAATACATTAACAGTGTACCACAGGGGCAACATGCCAGTTTCCGCCTCCCTTCCCTTCAGAGGCTGAAGCAACTTTGTCTTTCAAATGGGTGCAACAAAGACCCAAGCAGGCACATTGAATCTGTGATAACCTTCATAATTAACTCCTGTAGTAAAGCACTTAACAGGAGTAAATTCTCTCACTAGTCACTAGGGGAAGTTTTGTCCGAGCCATTTACCCACTGCTGAGTGCCCGCCCTCCAAAACCCTGGGAACCAGAACCCACCAGGGCTTGGAACACCACAAGAGTTCCAGCCCTCAATTAGCCTGGCAATTCAGAAGGAAAACAATCCTCCATTTTCTCATTAAAAGATGAAATGGGGAGGGGGACCTTAAAAATCCACACGGAGTGATTATATTGCTGCTCCAAAAAAAGAAGTCGCCTTTCTTCCAAAGCCCCCTGATTACGAAAGACAATGGGATTACTTCAAACTAGGCTGAGAGCCCTCCCTGATTCCTTTTGCCGGCTAAATTGCAAGCAAGGGTGGATAATGGGAGATTGATTAGGGTTAATAGACTTATTTTTACAGGTCACGCCGCATAGCACTCTGGGTTGTGGTACTCCAAAACATATTATCACAAGCCATAAATCAAGGGCCTTGGAGGGGATTCAGACCTCCCTCTCTCCGTCTGAATGGCTGGTTAACAATTCACTTTTGTTTCCACATTGCTACTAGCCTTTGCGTCTTGGCTGGTATCTTCCTTCTAAAAGCTCAACCCCCTGAGAGAGCAGAACGGGATCCTAGAAAAGGACTGAATAACCTGATCTCACTTAAATTTGTGAGAACTGAGGGACCAATTTGCTTTGCTCCTAAATACTCTGCACCTCAAAGCACTTTTAATTATGTTTATATCCCAACATTCCTCCGGTGAGGTCAATGTTGCCAACACAATTCTCCCTCATTTATTCTGACTATAAGCCTGCAAGGTAAGTGATGCACAAGAACAGTGAATGGCTAAAGGGTAACCAGTCAGCTAACATCTGAGTCTGAAAATGAACTTTAATATCCTGATCTATTAACTGCTACAAAATATTTGTCTTCCCAATCCTTCTATGCAGGAGATTCAAAAGCTGTTTCTGCACTCAACTTGCTTGAAGCCGTTTGGCTAATTCCACTTTAGCCTGTCCTAGGTGGCATCCCCATTAAAAGCTTAATCCAGTTTCCCTAAACCGAAATAACAGAACCGGATGCAAACGCGAATTTGCCTGATCCCATTACTTTCAGCCAGAATCGTGTTCAATCCAGATTCTGAGGATGTACGTGACTCAAGGGGGGGACTCCAGTGGCTACTTTTTAAAAACTGCTTTTCGGGGCTGCCCTGTCCTCTTTCTCCTGGCGTGAACGTGCCACCCATAAGGGACCCCTTCACGGAGCCTAGTTGGGTGGTTGCTGCTTGCCTGGATGGAAGAAAAACGGCAGCGGACAGCCAGCAATTCTTCCCCCTCCTCTCCTCATTGCTCAGGGCACGCAGCAGCAGCGGCAACTCAAGCCCCCTTCAGCTTAAACATACACTCATCTCCCCAAACTGGCAGCTGCTTTTCTTTCTTTTCCCTTTTTTGAAGGTCAGCACTTTCAATGGCAAGATCGTTATCAGGTGTGAAGTGGTTCGATCGCTACAGTGTAGCTTTAAGCGGTGGATTTTACAGCTTGCTTTGGAAGCAAGCTATTGGGGGAGGGAAACTCTCATCCCTTAACACGGAAGGGTCCCCACAGTAAAAAATGTAAAACGTTTCAAGCGCATGAACCGGAGTGAGACCTGTTGAAATGAGGATTAACATTTACAACGCTTTGGGGTGATTTAACACGCGGAAAGCGTGTTAAGCCAAACTGATGTGGGGTCTGCAAGGATTGAAAACATTTTGAATTCAAAATAAGCTTCCTGTGGGGATTCGCCCCCAGTCTAAGCAGAGCACGTTCTGTCTTCATTGCAAGGCTGGGGATGCTGGCCATTCTGGATCAAAACTGTGTACAATGCACATGTTCCATAGCTGTTCAGGCTCACACAGCTGACACCCTACTTAAGACACCACGCACCCCTGTCAGTAACTGGCCCATGCCGCATCATTCATGTAGCATGTCTGGTGCACAAAGCAGGTCTGAACACAGAACAGTCTTCAAAGGTAGTGTCCCTATCTCTGGGTCACAGTTTAGGAAATCGTCTTAGTAGCTTGCATAAGCTTTGCAGATCAGCTTTGGTGTTTTCTTTATCCTAGAGGGTGGAAGCCCGAAGGCTGAAATGGAACAGATGGCTTAAGACAGATGTAGACTTCTTTAAACGGTTCTACAGCTAATCCAGAATAGGGACCTCTCGGGATGGTTCTGGGCCAGAATAACAGTGTCCCATAGAAGTTAAATTCAGGGATGGTGGCTGCCATTTGGACAGCAAGTGCCAGCCCAGCCCCAACTTTGCCCAAACTTACCTGCCAGCTCCAGGAGTGCAGACAGTCCCATTTGGGACTGTCCATATTGCTGTAGCAGTGGCTATGCATGCTGGGACATTGCTTTGGTGATCAGCAACGTGGTGTGTTACTTTAGCCTTCACGTATGGAGTAATATGAAGGCTGCCTGCATGAGTTGACCAAGAATGCTCTAAGTACTCTCAGTCAAGCAGTGATGCAGTTTTTACTGCTCCACCGGAAGTGTGGACCAAGGTGGCTCTGGATAGCAGGCAGCACCGCAGTGAGCACATGCTCCATCTCATAGTATGAAGAGCCATCCTGAAGGCCCTAACGTGAACATGCCCTAATGCCATGCAGAAGCAGTGCACCAGGCAGCCACTGACTGAGTGAGGAAATGGCCTAAAGTACAAGAGAAAATACTGGGTTGGTAAACTGAAAGAGACTAACTGAGCTGCACAGCTTTGTGAAAGGAAAGTTGAAAAATCAAGTTAATGCTCTATTTTTTCTTTCTCATTTTCAAGTTACCCATCTGTGTCCAGTGGCTGGAGTTTTCCCAGCACTTATTAGCTAAAGAAAGGGGGGGGGCAGAGAATGCTCTTGAATGCATAGACTTTAAAAGACTAGGAGCTAAAATTATCTTTTCTCTTCCTTTCCAACATGATATTCTCCAGCCTGCTCTGACCCATTAATGCTGCCTGTGATACAGAGCAAACAAGGGAGGTTCCCTGAAGCCATTCACTTCGTAAACACCAACAAGGAAGGTACACAGGGAGAGGTTGTGTTTTCACTTTTTAAAATCACAGCATCTAGAAGTTCCGCTAATTTGTAATGCAAGGTGGAAAGCCAAGTGAGGAAAAGAGTAAAAAATGGTTGTTTTCATATGATCTAAAGCTTTTTCTTGGAAACTAGGGGAAATGAACAGATTAAATGATTAGGAAGTTCTTTATAAAATGAGACATCTCTTAAGGTCCACAGATTCCTTCACTTCACACAAAACAGGGAATGTTTTCATGGTAAATATTTCCATGGATGGGAATGTTTTCACGGTAAAAGCAAATTTGTCAGTCTACATCCAAAGTGTGGAAATTTAAGTCTCCAGATGTTAATGTACTGCAGTCCCTTCCATCCTATCCCAGCATGATCACTGGTTCACCATCTGCCACCAAAACAGATCCACGACGAACCAGATGAGTGAAGTATGCCCTCTTCTGCATGCCTCTGTGTTCCTTTCCAGAGTCTCTGGTTCACCAGTTAACCTGGTTGGCTATGCTCCAATGTTCTCTCCAATGCAGATAGAGGGGATGGAGCCTCTTCTGTTCTGCTCTACAGTGTGGATTGAGAAGCCCAGAAGGGGTATGCTGAACCAGTATACCAGCCAGTGTGGAAAGGCTCAAAGAGTCCACTCAATACACCGCACACGTTGCCTTCTGGTAAAGAAGAGGAAGCTGCATGGTTGGCTTGACCCAATGACCACTCCCCATTTAGAAACGAAATGGAACTTGACTGACTGGCTCCCAGGTTCTGTGCTGAATGACATAAGGGGATAGAAATTTCACCATCGTCAAACATGTTTCAGTTCCTTTGCAGACTTCAGATGTATGAGATCAAAGAAGACTCTTTTTGGTCAGAATCCCTGCAGGAAGAAGAGCAGGAGAGTAGTCTCAGTTTCAGATTAAGGATCAGAGACCTAATGAAAGCTTGAAAGAAGACTCAGACACTTCAATCTCTGTCCTTCATTAATATCTTCAATAAACAAACATCCACAGCTGGGTTTTATTCCCCCTTAGGAGTCCACTGTTAGCACTTAAGTAAATTCCACATGAAAGCACACTTGTCATAAAGCATTTCAACTCCTATCCAAAGTTAATATATTAGCACTCATTTCATTTGCATTTTAATGGCAAGGCTACACTTTTCAAATAAATGACTGCACTTTATCAAAGGATTACTTCATTTGGTCTGTAATGGTTCTTTGCCATGTGGGAATCATATAGATGCTGAGAGGCTGGATAGAACCACTTCAGTGGCTCACGTGAAGCTGCCAAGTTCCAGATTACAAGCCCCATGCTTTGCAGTTTGTTTATTTTTATTGAGAGAGAAGTAAGGAAAACCCAACAACTTTCTAATTCAGAAAACATATATCCCCCAGTGCTATTAATTGTATCGACATTTCTGTTTTGTGTAAAATAACCTCCATTTACAAACGAGCACTGGAGCCTATTCATCAGCCTCTTACATGAAATAATTTGTTCTGAATGATGGAAGGTGATTTCATTTAAGCATATGTATTTGTTTTTGCTCAAGTTCAAGGATTCCGTTGTTGCATTTCTCATTTGTGATCTCTGCATGGGGGGAATCTCAAAGGAGGAATGAAAATGTTGCTGCTGCTGCTGTGTCTGTTTGTGTCAGTTTCTGGAGGAAGTTCAGTGCTTAAATGTGGATTCACAAATTGCATTCCCACACACACTGTTTAAAAAAGCAGCTCAAAACCAGTTGAGAGGTGCAACATGTAGCAGCTAGGGTTCCCATCCCATCCTGTTGGATGTGCAGTTTCTGGCCTTAATGTGCATTAGAGGTGCAAAGGGAAAACTAGTATGTGGTAGTTAAGTCACAGTTTCTTCTTGTTGCTTGTGGATGCAGCCACAATCGATTTTTAACAATATGCAATTCAGACAGTTCTGAGGTGAATTATATTTAGCTTCATGTTTGCTTTAAACAGTTATGCAATATAGTCCTCTCTTACCTAGAAGAAAGTAATTTGCTGTGGGGAACTGATTGGAAAGTTGCAAGAATCAGGTGGGAAATATATTATGAAGCCACAGGAAATAGCACATACAAAGTAAGGATTTGGAACAAGAAAAGAGGAAGCATTATGAAGTGTATTTCAAAGAAAAAAGCTGGAACAAATGACAGCGGTTCGAGGCTTTCAGAATGAGGCATCACTTACTGCTCATTATTCATTCATTATTCATTGTTGTTACTTTTTTGCAAGAAAAGGGACTGGAATTAAGGTTGCATCCACACATTAAAAAAGAAGTTTAAAAAGCAACTTAGAGGTGGTGACATGTGGATGCTATTGTTCCATTCTCAGGCCTTTTCACACGAGGCCTTCCGGAACACATCTAGGACATGCTAGGATGTTTCATTCACATGCCTGGGGCTTCCGGATCCATTCCAGACCACCCCAAGCGTCCTGGCGTGTCCTAAACACGTTTGAAATGTAGAGCACTAAAAATTGCTCTACACATGTCTTAACGCATTCTGGCCGTCCCTGGCCATCCAGGGAGGGAAGTGTTTGCACACGCCTCCCTCCCTGACAGCTGCAGGACATGCCCCCTCTGCCACGATTGGGCCAAAATTGGCCCAACAGGTGGTAGGGCTGTGCAAATCTCTTACCTTGCTGGCCCTGGGGTTGCCATCTGCCGTGGTCTGTGCAGGTGCGTGGACTCTGGTAGACGGGACACAGGCTGACTGCGTGGGTCCCATCTATCGGGAGCGCACGTGCCTGCACAGACTGCGACAGATGGCAACCCCGGTGCCAGCAAGGTAAGTGATCATGCACGTGGGGGGGGGAGGGTGGCTCGCTTCCGGCTGCTTCAGTCCCATCAGAGTGGGAGACACCCAGTTCGGTCTTCCTTTGCCCTTTTCCAGGGCAGGAGGAGGTCAGACTGCTGGCTGTCTATGGGCCGGGTGATGTGAGATCCATCGGTAAACCGGGACCAGGTGGTCCTGGTCTACCAAGGGACCTCACATCCCACGGCCCATCGAGGCAGCTCGTTGGCCTCTGCAGGGCTCAGCTGCCTGGATCCAAGTAGCTCAGCCTCACAGATGGCCCTCGGAACCCACCACCACCCTGGGGACACACCCCAGGGCCTGGGGATGCATGTGCATGCACCTACCTGCTGCCTGTGCTGGGTCTGAATGACCCGGCTCAGGTGGCACTGCATGGCCTCTGCTGGCCGCCCAATCAGAGGGTGTGTCGTGCATGTGGTGCTGCCTGAGCCGGGTCATTCGAACCGAGCACAGGCAGCAGGTAGGTGCTGCACATGCACACTCATCCCCAATGCTCCCAGTAGCACTGCTCTCCAAAGCAAAGAAATCCCTGTGAGGATCTTTAAATATGCTTTGAACAACTTGCACTGTGTCTTAATGTTGCAATCCAGCTTTGCAACCTGAATCCTTGGCTCTGGGAAACCTGGGGGAGGTAGTTTATGGCTACCTCGATCGTGGCTGCAGTCCTGGAACCACAGCGATATGTGGTTACAACCCGAGGGGCTGCAACGATCTTGGTACCAGTAGACTGGTACGATCCACCGGGTGTTACAAAAGTCTTCCCTTATAAGCCACCGGCATGCCTATAAGGGATCACCATGTGCTCTTATGGTGATTAAAGACAGAGAGCACAGGAGAAAGAAGTTAGGCGGGAGACAAGATGGGCTGGAAAAGAGGAAGTTTATTACTCTGCAAAGCTTTTTATATCCCCCACAAGAAGGCGGGGAAGGAAGTGACCTCAGGATAAAATCCAGGTAGGTGATAGGTGAAGTGCATCAGCTGGGCAGGTCAGAAGTCCTTCTGATGTCATATCCTGTGGCAGGCAAGAAGAAGGAAGCTTGTTCTTTACCCTTGCCATGCGGCTGGGTGGCCATTCTGTCTTCAGGCTAAAAGTCCATCCCCTGCTGGTGCCAAATGTGCACTGCAAGCTTCTGGAAGCAGGGAGAATCCTTTTCCCCGGAGGCCAGAGAAGCTGGTGGAAAACTTGGGCAAACTTGCAATTGCTACATCTTAAAATAACACCTCAGGTGTTCTCCTCATTGCAGGATGACAGATATGTCTCCCCTTGTCATTCAATCTCATATCTGCAAGTCATTTTTGCATATCAGAATGGAGGCATCAGTCCTAATCCTTAATCCTTAAACCTGGGAATTATCCAGGCTTTAAGAGGGAGTGGTTAAGATGAATAGGTTTGTCCAAATTTAAGGGCAGGAAATATCTCTTTGCAATAGATATTCCACACAGCTAGGCTTGGGTGGGTTGGCTGAAGCCTTTGACACAGGCATATGTAGCCTGCATCTTGCTGTGCTGAATTTGGTGATTGATGACTGCTGAAAATTCCCTGTGGGGACTGTCACAGGGCTCTCCTCCCATTCCCGCTTTGTTCAGTAGATGTTCTCAGTCAGCAACAGATGGCCCTTGCTCCCCCTCTCTGACCAGTGATCTGCAAATGCCATCCATCTTCCCTGGTGCCTGACAGAGTGGAGGACGGATGGCCTGGTGCAGAGAGACGGAAGGCTGCAGCCTGTGGCTGCTCACACTCCTTGCAAGTTTATTCTCAAAGGAGGACACACACTGCTGCCTTTGAAAGAGGCCTGATTGGGCCCAACAACAACATCACAGCAAAGCTGACCTTTCCTGAGCCCTGAGCCCTCACCCGCCATGCATATCCTGCCTTTTTTGTTTGGATTTCTTTGGGATACATTTGCCTCAGAATTTAGCTGGCTGTCCCAAGGGAGGCATTGATTAAGGAAATCAGCAGAATAGGAACTCAGGCACTTTGAATGCAACCATGTAAATAATTTTGACGGCAGTCATTTTCTGTGCAAGTGTGGAAGGGCTGGGGAGAGTCTGCCCCCCGCCTCTGCTGCATACTGGTGTGGGATAGGGGAAGCTCTCCTCCCCTCTCTTATTACCATGCTTCATCCACAAAACAGGCGAGTGCCACAAAATGGCACTCTAGCTCAGCTAACTGGTAGACCTCAACATCAGAGTCTTTGGCTATGATCAGACCCCCCCAAAAAAGCATCTCTGAGTCTACTCTGAGGTGGGATTGTTCACTCACAAGTCTGCCCCTCCCACTTCTCCTCAACACTCCATGATAGAAAAGATCAGTTAGAGTAGGGTTGGGAAGACACAGGAGCCATACACGGTCTCCTTGAAAACCTCTGAGTTGCCCCTTTTGTTATTTCTGAAGACAGCTTTCCAGCATGCTACTTACCTTGGAACAGTGAATTGTGTGCTTCCTCCTCTGGAATATGGGGGGGGGGCATTTTAGTGGTGCAATAGAGTGTCCTCCCAGAAATGGCTCCCAGGATGCTCCAGCAACAGCTCCAAAGCTGGCAACTTCTCCCAGCTTGGGATAGTTTGTGAATCTGGAACAAAGCATCTGCCCTATCTCAGGTTACTTAAGAAAGGCAGAAATGGGACCAAAGACATATCTCTTCTCCTTTCCCCCTAATAGCATGTGCTTGTGGGCTTGTGGGCTTGCATATGCAATGGAATCAGTAGTCTGTGCTTCCAGTCTGCAACAGGAAGAAGGATAAATGGGTACAAGACACAGGCATAGAATGCCCTAATACAATGCATATATACCTACTTATATGTTCCTATTGAAATTGGTAAAGGACAATTAGTCACTGCAGTCATGATACCATTTTGCTGCTGCGTCTTCCTTTTTATGCTGCAGTTCTCTACTCAGTAAAGTTTACTTTTTAGGAGAATATCTTCTTCAGTGTATTTTCCTGAAAACCTTTAAGTTCCCCCCAGAATGTTCAGATCTTTCATAGCCATTTGGTCTTAGGTTTTCCAGAAAGTGCTTGCATCCTCAGCATATTCAGTAAAATGGAACACTTTTCAGAATGTTTCAATGCAGCCTTGAGTTGTTTGTGATGCCCTTTCACTCTTAATATGAATGTTAGGTACGCCACAGACTGTCTGCTCTAGACTATCTTAAAAACCCTCCTATAGGCCCACTTGGGTGTTGTTTATAAGCTTAAGGCATCAGTGCAGTGACCTAGAGCTTCTGTTAGTACACTGTGGTGATTTGTAGTGTTTATATTACCCACACACACACACACATGAATTTCTCATTCCCTAGATGGGATATTGGAGGCATTTTTGGACTGCCTTTCAGGAGAGGTGGCCATACTCCTCCCCTCAGGGAAGAACCAAAACTATTCCTGTGGAGCTGCACTTGACCTCTTAGTTGATAATTAGTTGACACCTGGGCAGTACATGAAATCATGCACACAAGCTAACTCACTGTGCCTGGGAACTTCCCTCAGAGTGTCCAGCTGTGACCATCTGTATCTTTTCCAGTGTGAAGGGTCAACTGAGCTGCTGTGCATGCACACTGTCAGCTCAGATGACCCCTGATGTGACTGCATGTGTGCAGAGGGTCAGCATTGCCATAGCGGCAGCAACAGCACATGTGCAGTTGCACAGGACACCATGACCAAAATGGCAGCACCTTGTGGAGGATTGGATGCATGACTGGACCCAGGTAGGCCTCTGGCCATGCAAGGGTTAGGCTATCGTGTACTAGTGCTCGCAAATGTGAGTGCTACCCTGTTTCACCAAAAATAAGACCTACCCAGAAAATAAGCCCTAGCATGATTTTTCAGGATGCTTGAAATATAAGCCCTATATAAGTGTTATATAAAACATCCCCTGAAAGTAAGCCCTAGTGGGTCTTTAGGAGCAAAAATTAATATAAGACCCTGTCTTATTTTTGGGGAAACATGGTAGTAAACATTAGTCTACAGCACACAGCAGAATCAAAATATGTTTTTAACTGGATAAAAGAAAAGGATCATCTCAAAAGCATCTATGCTTGCTTGCCAATTCCAGACACATAACAGTGGCAAGCCTTTCCAGCTTCTTGAGCTCTAATCAAATCTCAGAGGAAGACATTGTGAAGAAACTTATTTCATTTTCCCTCTCTTCCAAATTAAGAACCACAAGCGGCTCAGAAAGCTGGAAAATAGTAGCAAAATGTTTCATCATGTTAAAAAAAACTGCTCCACATAGGAATCCAAATAAACTTCTCCAATAAGCATCTATTGGAGTTACTTAACTAGGATTACTCAGTGGAGTGTGGACTCATCACAGAACACAAGAAATACCTCACTGGAGTGGACCCACAGCCCATGTTATCCAGCAGCCTGCTTTCATGGGGCCTTTCCATATTGGCCCAGTAAACTGGCCCAATAGACTCCCTAGAATGCCTCATCTACACTTTGGACCAGTCCACTGGGTGGTGAGTTCTCCTGGGAAAATGCTACATCCACATCAGATGAGGCATTGGACTGGACTGTGACATTCACATTAACAGGAAGAGGAACTGAATTTCCATCTAAGTCCATGGTCAGAGAAGATAGTGAACAAAACTTGGATGGTTATTGGATGGGCAATTTATGATGCAAATCAAAGAAAGTCTAGGATCAAGTCATCAAAAGGAACTCTGCTGAATACTTTAGCTTATAGCAAGCTATGTTTCTTTTTTGCCAGTGAATACCACCAATCTATCTCTCGTCTCCCATATTTTCATTCTCTCTCTCTCTCACACACACACACTGGAGAAGTGTTCCACGCTGAATTTATTTTTTTCACAGAGTTTAATTAAGGCAGCATCAAGACAGCTGAGAAAGGACATCTGAGGGGCTGGAGGCACCACACCCACACTAGAAGCAATGCTATATAGCCTTGCATGCTGCATCTGCACCTCTTCTGGGTGGAAGAGGTTCAGAGGGAGCATGTAACCAGTGGTGGAGGCATGATTGCATGCTGCATTGTCTGGTCACCCAAGCAATTGTGCCACATGTGTGATGTGGCCATTGCCATGGTAAAGTGATTGTTGCTATAATTGTGGTGATTCACATTTGGCTGGTGCCTAGTGATGGCTAACTTTCAAAGGCTTTGGACTTTATTTATTTATTTATATTTCTATCCCACCTTATACCCGTAGGTCTCAGGGTGGAAAACAAGTTTTAAAAGAACAAATTACAATGAATATATATTAAAAACAATAATATTAATAAAAACACTTAAGAGATCCAACATATTTAAAAGTGTATACTAAATATTAAAATACTAATCTACAGTGGGGGGAAATTATAGTCACATTAACCAAAGGCCAGGGCAAAGAGGTGCATCTTCAGCGCCTTCCTGAATAGATACAGAGAAGGGGTGTGACACACCTCGGGAGGGAGACTATTCCATAACCTGGGGACCATTACCGAAAAGGCCCTTTCCCGGGTGCCCACCCACCTCACTACTGAGGGTGGTGGGAGAACCAGGACAGCCTCACCTCCAGATCTCAAGGCACCGGCAGGTCAGTATGGGAGAAGGCATTCCTTTAGACTTTGCCTCCTGAATGTGAAAATGGACTAAGTCTAAATTTAGAATCTTCTTTTCTTTTGTAAAAAACTGGTACCTCATATTTTGAGAGTTACATTTTGGTGGTTTTCTTCCCATCTTTGATTTCTAAATTCTCTGTTCAATTGCTCCCCGCTTTGCAGGGCTCAGGAGATAACCTTCCGAGCAACAGCAATTCTTTTAATTTCAAACGTAGGAGTAGTTAAGAAACTGTCTCCTCAGTGATGACAAATTATTCCAAGCTGAACATGAAATGGGGCAGTAAAGACCACAACAGCTGTAAACTTAAAAGTTACAGACAGGGGAAGATAAGGATACATTAAAAAGCCTGTTCTCCAAGGCTCTTGAGTGTAGCAATGTGACTAATCAGTACAAATTTGGGAAGCTTTGAAAAGGGCCTAAAGATTAATTGCAAAGTTTTCATCTTCTGTGATTGCTTCCAGAGACTCAACAATGCATGTTGCTAAGGTCCCAGCACTCTTTGAGCCTTTTCACACTTGGCAAAAAGGTGAAGACAGGGATAACCCTTGCATGCCTTAAACAGATGTGGCTACATGCTTGCAAGAGTCCCCCGCACACACACACATGTAGACGTAGAGTAGTTAAAACCATTCTACATTTATCTTACCTGCCTCCTGGTAAGGCTCTGTTCACACTTCCTCCTGATAGAGGAGGTCCAAATAGAGTCCGTGGAGGGGTGGTACAGGCTTGGTTAGTGTTCTTTCGCTGCATCACTGTGGCATTGGCACCATGCAGGTGGTTCGACACCATTGCCATGGCTCCATGATCACCTCCATAATTGAAGTGATTTGCACCTCACCACCACAGGGAAGCACTGGTGAGGTTAGGGATAGATCCTGCATCCCAAAGTGCAGATGCTGGATCTATCCTTCATCTTCACTTCCCTTGGGGTTTTTCCCAGGACAAAAATGCCCTTTGTGAAAAAGGTTTTAAAATTTTGAAACAATGGATTTAGCTGGGAAAATCCTCAAAAATGACTGGTATATAAAAAATGTTTTGTTGAAGCAATTTGACTTTCTCTTAGGTTCAATTTATCCTGTTAGTTGGTGGACATTCCTGGAGGGGATCAGAAAATCAAACTGGAATCTATGTTTGTGGATCAGTGAAATCCATAGCATAAAGAAAATGAAAATGGGAGTATGGCAAAGGAAGGGAAAAAATGAGTAACTCAGCCATAGTTTCCGGATACACATTTCAGCACTTCAGCAAACATGAAGTTTTTGCTTCATGTTTCTGAAGTGCTGAAATGGCAGCAGAAAATGTATCTCTTGGTTAACCACTTTCAATTTTGCACACCCTTAAAGCCAATCAAATGAAGGGAAAAAGTTTGAAGCTAATAAAATGAACACTAGTAGAATTATTTTATTCATAACTGGCAAAGATCCTAACTTCCTGCTGCCCAAGATTTAACAAAAGTGATGTTTGTCTTTTCATTTATCCTCTGAGTAAGATATGCATGTCTGCAAACAGCGTACTTTTCTTCTACATGTGTTTCAATCTTCTCATGCAAGAATACAGACTGAAGTGTCTTTAATGTGTGGCAAGCTATACGGTGAGACAGTCAACAGCCATTTCTGCACAGAGCAAAAAGACCTGATTTATATGTGTGAAGAAGTTATCTACTGATTCTGTATTGGTGCATGATTGTCAATCAACTCCTGTTGGGCAGGGGCTATTAATTAAGAGTGGTCTACTATTACAAAATATCAAAGCCACGTAAACAGTTATTAATCCTCTGTTTCTACACCGGAATTTAGCATTTCTGCAATCAACTGACATCAGATTTACAACTATTTTAAATAGTTTTTTAAAGAAGTAAACTTTATTTTAGGGTGCAATCAGATCAATTTAAAGAAAGGTATTCCCTCCCCCCTGCTTTCGCCTTATCCCATCTTGAAGTCTGAGAAAGGTGGCCTATTTAACATTTAGGATTTCATAGCTCTGAAGACAGCAGGAAACTATAAAAGCAAAGAAGTGTGTATTTATGTGTGTGTGTGTGTATTCCACTGAGTGACCAATCAGTGGTGAGCTCTTGTAGTCAGGGTAGTTGTTGCTTGACCTGGATGCAAATATAGACTGCACTGTGGCAAAATAAGGTACGTTCTCAGCCACATATTCAGATAACCGTTTGTACTGTTTTGTAAGGCTCTCTGTGTGTATACATCTGGAGATTGAATCCTTTTTCTTAAATGGATGACTGAAAGAAACCTTATCTGATTACACCTTCAGTTAAGGCTCTTTAGAACTTGCTACTGAGTTGTTGCACATCAGAACCCACTGTATGACGCATGAGTAGAAGTTTTACTCCACAAAGCACAATGTTTTTGGAAACCTGAAAAGGAGACTCCTACATCCCAATCTGCTGCTACAACAATATTAACAGACAAAGGTCCTTTTCTATGCTAATTAAGAGAATTCCTGCTGGTAAAATTTATGCTTCATTTCCTGTCTCCATTTTACATCAGTCCAGAAGCAGAGCAATGGGGAAAGGACAAGGCTCTGAAGTGGATCAGAATGCAGTTTGGAGAGATCAAAGGCAAGTTTCTGTTTCTCTCCACCTCACAGGACTGAACTGAGATAGAGAATACAAGGAAATGAAGAAGGGTTCATCAAGGGCTAATTGACCATCATTGCATCAAGCAACACTTCAACAGCAAAAAGGGATAAAGGAGGAAGGCAGAGCTGAAAGTTTTTAACTATAGGCATGAGAGACCTGAAATAACCTCAGTGATACTTTGCCACTGCAGTTATGTTTTCAATCAAAGAAATCACAACAAATCAAGGATGAAGAAACACAGGAATCCAGCACAAAAGCCCTGAAATATAATTAACTCTCTTTAACATTAGCTTTTTTAAGCAGAAGGTCAGTGGAGAACTTGCTCCACTGCCAGCAAATATATGAATTGATCATATACTTCCGTAAAGGAGTCCCTATTTATGTTTAGCTGAAAGCACATAGGTACTCCTGTACATATAGATCCTAGTGCTCATTGTATGTTAGAAGTTCTGGATGTATTATTTATTTATTTATTTATTTATTTATTTGTATTTCTATCCCGCCCTATACCCGAAGGTCTCAGGGTGGGTTACAATATTATATTAATCTTAGACAGGTCCCTGCCCTCAGGCTTACAATCTAAAGAGACAAGATACAAAAGGAAAATGGTTTGGGAGGGAACAGGGGTGCTCTGGCGGCAGCAGAGTCCTTGCAAAGGTAAAAACTTTTATTTTATTTTCCTCCTCCATTCCCCACAGGCAAGATTGTTCCTTCATGGCCCGTCTGGTGGCAGTTGGGAGGGAGGGGCCAATGCTGGGAGCTTGATGGAAGGTGCTCAACCAGCTTCCTTCTCTCTTCCTCTCCCAAGGCAAGATGGTTCCTTCATGGCCCATCTGGGTGAAGAGCGTGTAGAGGGTGAAGGCACCCAAACAGGGTTGAACCAAAGATGGACATGTCAGAGAAACAAGAACTGGTAGAAATGAATGCCACTGCTTCTTTCCCTGGGAACAGAGGGTGCTTCCACATTTGCTGCTGGAAAATGGATCAAAGAAGATCTATTTTTCGGTGATCTGACTTCCCGAGGATCCATCCCAAATAGGGATGGATCCAAAGGGCCCTTGCATGTCCATACGCATGCAGGGAGGCCGGATCCGGCAGGACGGATGGTCTAGTTGCTGTGCGGAAGCCGCAGCACTCATTCCAAAAGTCCACTGGATTCTCGCACTGCTGAAGCTGCCCCCAGAGCCGCGGGACTGGAGCAGACAGCTGCCAGTTACCGTGTGTTTCCGGCGTGCATAGTGCGTGAGGGAGGGGCTTCTGAGGCAGGCCACCCTGCTTCCGCCCCTCCCAACATGGCAGCCACTGAGACATCTGTCCCTTTGCCTGGCCATGTGCGGAAGCGTCCTGCTTCCACACGGATCCAGGTGAAGAGATAGATTGAAGACCTAATTTTTTAGGCAAGCTGGCAGTTATTTAAATCTATTCTTGTATGCATCAAAGATGTAGGGCCAGGGAAGACTCAGAGGCCCGGTTCCCATTACAAGCTTAAAATGGTTTTCCTAAACCGAAATAACAGAACCGGATGCTAACACGAATTTGCCTGATCCCATTACTTTCAACTTAATTGCATTCAATCCAAGCCACTTTTTGGGGCTGCCCTGCCCTCTTCCTCCTGGCGTGAATGCGCCACCCATAACGGACCCCTTCACAGAGCCTAGCTGGGTGACTGGGTGGCTGCCACTTGCCTGGATGGATGAAAAATGGCACCGGGCAGCCAGCGATTATTTTCCCTCCTCTCCCTATTGCCCAGGGCACACAGCAGCAGCAGCAACTCAAGCCCCCTTCGCCCGCTCACCTCCACAGCCACAGCCTTAAACATTCACACATCTCACCGAAACTTCAGCTGCTTTCCTTCCTTTTCCTTTTCTAAAGGTCAGAACTTTTAAAGAACCAGAATTGCAACATTGTTATGAAGTGTAAAGTGGGTGGATTGCTACAATGTAATTGCTGCTGTATGGGGTGGATTTTTACAGTGAAATCACTATCTTTGGAAGCAAGTTATTGGGGGAGGGAAGCCCTAAGCATGCATTCTCATCGCACTAAAACTGTACCATTCCCACAGTAAGAAATGTAAAATGTTTCAAAGGCACAAACTGGAGTGAGACCTTTTGAAATGAGTGTTAACATTTACAATGCTTTGGGGCAATTTAACATGTGGAAAGCGTGTGAAGCCAACCTGACGTGGGGACTGCGAGAATTGAAACCGGTTTAAGCTTGTAATGGGAACGTGGCCAGAAAGACACAGCTGTATTAACAGTTGCTAGACTTGATGCTTAAGTATCACCTTCAGGTTGGAGAGACTGCCAAGGTTCTCCTGAAAGCCATTTGCAGGAATTTGAGAACAGATGATGGTTTTGCCTTTGTATCCTGCTTGAAATGCACAGAAATATTTGATGAGCCACTGAGGCCCTGGTCACACCTTTAGTTTAGGACACCTTCTGATTGTCCTCAGGTTGCATTACATAAAAATAATATGTCATCCAAGCTGGCCTACCCCCGTTTGATCGTTCTAACCAGAGTCCTGTTTTTCAGAGGACTCAGCCCGTCCTGGCATCTCAGGATGTCTTCGCTTCCTCAGTGTGAGCGAGGAGATGGGCTAAAGGAGGCTGAATCATGCTATGGTGGGTGGGGTACAGTTTTTCCTTTCAGCTGATGGGCATGCACAGAGTTCATGAGGCACCTCCCCTGCTCTCATCGGTTTATGTGTATGATTCCTCTATCTAGCATTTTTCTGTGAATTTATTATTTTTATTATTTTAAATTAATCACAGAAAATAAAGTACATAAAAAAGGAAGGGTGCATGGAGGTGGGGGAGCAGGCTTTAAAAAGAACCACAAACACATACCCTTGCCTCCCTTGAGCGACTCAGTAGCATCCAATAAGAAAGGAGAGAGATCTGACACTGCAAAAGGGATGGAGGGCCAAGAGTTCTGTGGAGGAGGCTCAGGTTGATTGTGGAGAATGGTGTGAGTGGTGCAGCCCAAAGTGAGGATGGCCTGAGGATGACCTATTACGATCTATTTATAAACAGAACTGGTATGACCTCAGTTTGATTTATGAATAGGACGTCCTGTCTCATATAGGTGTGACCAAGGCCTGTGTGAGACAGTATGCTGGACTAGATGGGCCATGGCCTGATCCAGCAGGACTCACCTCTTACATTTTTATGTTCTTGTAAAGCATCAGTTTTCTTACCAAGCTTGATGCTCTGCTGTTGTTGGAAGCTAAACTTGGTTCAAAGCCCAGCTTCTGCTTCAGTACTATGAGGCTGCCTGCCTGCCTCTAAATTTCTCACTATTTCTTTGAACCTTCCCTAGGTAGCTCAAAGCCTCCTTATCAGCACAGTCCACATCTTCATTTGTTAATGGCAAATTCCAACAGCAAATTGCTATTTTCTCTTGTGGGTTCCCCCCCCCTTTCTCTCTCTCTCCTCTAAACTGTCTCATCTTATCCAACAGGCATATGTGTTGTTGCAGGTTTTAAATATAGAAAGGGCATAGTGGTTGGATTGTGCCTTCTAGAATTCCAGAGGAAAAAACACTTAGATACTCAGTCATTATTAACTTCAATTTTTACTCTTTAAAAATATTAAATATGGTGCTATTCTCTGATAGAAAGACAGATACAGATCTGCCCATGCCCTAGCAGCCAGCCCTCTTCCTGAGGGAAAGTGGAAGATAGGGGAGGGGGTTGGTGTGTGAGCAGAGGAAAAAGGAATAATTCTAAGCTTTCAAAGTCTTACTATGTACAATACATATATATTCTGGGAGCAGAGGAAGTGTGGATGTATATGAGGTTTTTTTTTTTTTTAAAAAAAAAATAACGACAAAAAAACCCCCAAACCCTTGATGTCCTTTTCAAATTCAAGCTCTGAAGAAAGGAAAATGGACTGGTGTGTGCTTTTCATATCAAAGAAAAGTAGCCTGAAGAAGTTAAGAAGTTAATGGGGGAAGCAGGCATTAAACAGGAAAGATCAAATGCATAAGATCCTAGCCAAAAGGAGTAAAGCTATACAGCACCTGAAAGTAGCAATAAATGTAAAGTGCTTATCTTCTGTTTCAGATGGATGATTAACTGTTTCTAAATTCTCTGGCCCTGGTGTATTCAACAAGAAAGGAGAAAAAGGTAATGGGAGTAAAATGTATTAGGGATGCTAACCAAAAAAGAAGGAAAGAAAGAAACTCCAAGCTTTGGAGCCAAGAAGACCTATTTATCTTTTTAAGCCAGGAAGGGGCTGAAGGGTACAAGTGCAGAGAATGAAGATTTATGGAGGTATAAATAATTATAACATATTTCTTTTTTATGCATGTAACAGAGCCTCACTGTAGCAGTTCAAGAATTGTGTGGTCAGCTTTGAATCAAGGATGAATTGAAGCTCCTCCAGAAGTTCTGACAAAGTGTTTTGTTCCAGCTTTAGTGCCATTTTAATGCTTGGAACAGTTTGTCTGCCTTTTAAATCATGCAGTTTTGTCACTTCTGGGTTGATCTGGAGTTACTGGGCAATGGCGACGTGCATCTTCATGATAAGATTTCTTCCTCAATTTTTTAGCATTATGTTCTGATAAAGGCAGAAGGTCTCAGTGGGCTGTTTCCTCCAGTCTGTTTAAAATAAGTACCTCATTGTCTTGTGGCACAAATGCAAGGAGTTCTGGGAATTAGTCTGTGCTGTTGATTCATGATGAGTAAACACATGAGATTTACAGAGATATCTAATGCTGACTTCGCATGTAGCAAAATGCATCTGCAAAGTTCCTAAGAGGTGGTAGTGTGTGGCACTCACGTCCTTATCACACTGTTATATCCAGCCATGTATTTCGGATTCAGCTAGTACTTCGATATGGAATGTCTGAGCTTGCAATCCTATAGTTAGTACCTGGAGTATACTAGGAACACATACTGTGTAGCTCCACAGTGGCCCTTTCAGTCATTAGCTCAAGAAGACCTTTTACTAACTGAAGTGGGAGAGATAAATATGTTAATTTTCAAGAATAGAGATATGCAAAGTTCAGTTTGTGTTTGAAAATTTGATCAAATGCTCAACATCATGTTTGATGTTGTTTACATCAAACTGAACATATGGTTGTCTGAATATCAGGACATTCAATAAGACTGAACCAGTCCACCGCTCAGAATTACATAGTTATTTCAAACAGTTCATGTTTGTTGTGGTTTTGCCCTTGAAAGGGTTTTTTTAAAATGGAAAAACCATTTGACCAATAAAACAGTTTGCATTCAATTTAACAACAAAAAAGGCATATTTCTACTCTAGAAATGGATATATTTTTCTTCATCTTTAGAATTTTTTTAAAGAAAGTATTAACAGAAAAGGCAGTTTTGAAATAAATTAACATCAGATCAATGATGTAAAACCATGACTAGTGCACAAGCTGATGGACAATTAAGCTAAATTTGTCTGTGATATACAGTAGCAATTCAAGTTGACATCACATAGTTGGCCTGAGGTTTAAATAGGGAATATGATTACCATTGCAGTTCATAGTATTAATATGATATACAGCCTTAATTTGAACCTGCATTACAAAACAGCCTATCTGCTTATTGAGGTATAATTCCAGTATTCAGAAATATTTGTCAAAATCTCAAAGCCACGTTAACATTTATTAATCCTCTGTTTCTCCACCAGAATTCAGCATTTCTGCAACCAACTGACATCAGATTTAAAACTATTTAAAAAAAGTTTATTTAAGAAGTAAACTTTCTTTTATGGTGAAATCAGACAAGTTTATCTGCACACACAAGACACTTCTGAATGTATTAACAAGAACTACCTGGAGTCACACCAACTTGGACAGTTCTATCATGCATAAAATTATTGGATTTCTTCATAGATCCAAATTCCAATAGATTTAGGATAATCACATAGTCTCTCTTAGCTTCATGCATTGGAGCCAAGATTAAGGATGTCCCACATTTGGTGAATTGCTGCTAATGCTCCCAAAGTTGGATTCTGTCCCGAATGTTTTTTATAGGGAAAAAATTAAACATTAAAGAAAATTATTTTGAACAAATGGCATACAGTATGTAAGGGTTCCAGACATACCTTAGAAAGTCAAATAAGGAGGGGAAATAGTTTTAATTTATATCTTTTCCTTATTCAATCATACTTATGGTTTAATCATAGCTATTAAAACAAGGCCACTATCAGACAGAAGAAAGATGCCATTTTGTTCAAAAAGTGGAAAAATGGCTGAAGAACAATTTATGGCACTATATGGTAGGAAAGCTATTCTCCTTGTTTGTTAAAAAAGATGTTCTCTCATAAGAAAGAAGAACAAAATATGCATGCTTAGTTATATAAAAAACCAAACTGAAGAACTTAGGTCATGACCAACACTTGTCTTTCAGACAGAAATTATTTTTATTCTTCTTCCTCCATGAACACAATCTTAGGCATGACCAAAGCCCCATTCGTATCCCATATAAGTTCTCTATTTTAAATTCAGCTTCATTCACCCACATCTTGGGGTGGTTCTGCACTGAACCTCCGAAATACAGATCTATTAGATCCATATTTCAGAAATCTGTTTTAAGTAGATCCGTATCTAGTAGATACAGATCTACTAACACCCTATTCCATTCGTACTCACAAGGGAAGGACAGAATTAGATTCGGATTTGAGGTGAATGCTATGCAGAAGCACAGTACCCACCTCAATCTGTGCTCTGAAGGGCCTCATCCCGGCCTCCATGATTGGTTCCTCCAGAGCCAAGCATGATGAGCCAGGGGCATCCTATCTCAGGGCTCCCCCTTGCCCCAGAAGCCATGGATCTCAGCTTCCCAAGCCAGGGGGAGCTTCATCTACACCCCTCCTATTTCACCCTGGGGCTCTTAACACCCATTAGAGATGCATCATGCGAGAGCCAATGCGGACACATGGGTCTCTAATGGGTCTTCTAGTGCAGATGAGTTTTTTAAAATTCGTCCTTAATGGGTCCTTAATGGGTATTTAGTGTCCAATATGGAAGCACCCTTGGTGTTTTTCTTAAACAAAAATGGAGACAGGAAGGAAATAGCTATTTATATACATCTGTATTTTGTAGAGGGGGCTTTTCATGTTACATAGTCAAGACTACACAAAAGGGATGAATTCCATTTGAATGAAATTTGGACCACATGACTAACACTTAAAATTAAAAAAGAGGTGACAGCTTTGAAACTAACAGCAGAAGGAATGCAAATAAGAGGGGAGGAGTATCTAGTTTGGAAAGAGAAATGGCTTGCGGAAAGCAGTAAAAGAAAGAGAACAAGAAATAGACAATCACTATGCACCAATCATTTTTATGCCAATTTCAGACCCCAATGACAAACTAGAATGTTTGGTTTTACAAGAGAATAAAGCTATAGTGGATATCACTGTATGGTGTTGTACTCACAACTGGTAGTGAGGTCTACTCTTCCTGCCATTTCATTAGTATGCCTTTTACTATCTGCTTCCTCACTTTGTGAAATCCCGCCAAAGAGGTGGGGGGGAATCCTCCACAGGAACTGATACTAGGTCACAAAAGTACTTAAGTGCTTTGGGTGTACAGTTCTATCAACCACCAAATCAAGTTGCTCAGGGGGATAAGATATAGAGCAAAGTTAGAAAGGCATCACAAAGAGGAAGTCTTCTAATAACGAGAGGCTTTGATTACCACTCATATACTGGATAAATGCTTGTTTATATCAAGAAAAACAGATATGATTTTTAGATGTTTCAAACAATGTTGTCCTGGAGATGATCCAAATCAAATTCCTCTAATATTACTACATACACCAAGATGCACCTCTAATATGATCTTGAAAATGGAGGCAGAACTGCTGAAAATAAAGGTGAGGTCATGGATATTAATATTCAACAACTGGATTAAAAGTCATTTTTCCCCTAACAAGCATGATCTCTTTAATCTTGGCAGATCAGTACACCAGAAGACTCTATGCGGTGTACAATAAAATAAGACAATAAAATCATGCATTAAATATTATCACAATAGATATCAGCTGTGCAATTGAGCAGTGTCAAATGCACAGGTAAGAAATATGTTTTCAACTTTTTTTCTAGAAGACATCAGTGGAGAATATGCTCGTATCTCAGTTTGTAGAGAATTTCAGAGAGCAGGGGCTGTACCCAAAAAGCCTCTGTTCCTGGCCCTGGTTCGATACCACAGGAAGGCCAGGTATTTTAAGGTCTCCTTAAAATGAGTGAGGTCAAATGGCCCTGATCTAGAACATAGGAGGTGTGCAGATGAAGACATGCCTCCTGTGTTCAGGACTACTGGGGGATGCTTTCCGGTGGTGTACCATAGCATGGCATGAAAAACGCCCCCACAGAGGCCCTGAGACTAGGAACTTTTGTTCTTAACTGTCTGAGGCTTGGGGATGAGAGTGTGAAGCTTGCACAAGCTTTGAGTCATGAGAGGCATATGCTGCCCTCTTTAAGGTGCTCATGAGCAGCTTTTTATATTGCATGTGAAGGCAGTCTGAATGGCTTTTAAAACAATATGGCAGAAAATTGTAAGTGGGAGGAGCTCCCCATAATAAGTTCTATTTGATGTTTACTTAGTCTGAACATGGCTGGCAATCATGCTGGGAGTAAAAAACACACACAATCAACATAGTGTGGATATGGCAGAAGGGTTATGGTGAAAATCTGCCCTTTCATGGTTTGCTTGCTTGGTCTGCTGCTTGAAAAACAAAGCAAAAACTTTGACTGGTTGCATCTGTTTCTGTTTACCACTTATCAGGCTCCCTTTGTGGGTCTTTGGACAAACCTTCAGGGGAAAAGTGGAGGGAGAAGTCCCTTCATCAGTCTTTCACTTTGATGGGCTCCCTGTGCTTTAAGTAGATGAGAAACAGTCCAAACCACAGTTTGATCCACTCTGAAGCCAGACGAGCTTCTTCCAAAGCTTAATGTCACACCGTATAAATTATAGACCACTCATGCTATGAACCTGCTCTCTTATCTCAGAAAGCTCAAAGCTGGCAGTAGCACAGCACCACTTTATTTAATCTCCTCCCCCAAGTGTCTTCAATCTACCACGTTAAATATTATGCACACATACATGCATTCTTAAAAGAAATGCGGTTCTACTTATTTGGGATAAATACAGCAATAATGTTTGAAAGGCGTATTGTTTTGAGGTCTTGACTAGACTGCTTGGGAAGGAGAAGCTTTTAGAGCCAGGGAAACAGGAAATAGCCTGTGGTAAAAAAAAAAAAAAAGGTAAAACAAGTTTGCTCCCAATAATTCAGGCCTGGTGCTTTCAAAGTATAGCAAAGACAGGCATGGGCTCTAATGGAATCAAGAGGGCAAAGAATAGACTGGCAAAAAGACTCGGGCTGTGTAGCCCTACTTGTCTTCTTAAGCCACCTGCTGGGGAGAGGGTGCCTTTTCAGTGCATCTTGGGTGAAGAGACTGGACTTTTTTATTATTATTATTTGCAACCTTTGGCCAGAACATGCTGCCAGTTGTCAGCTCCTCACATGCCATGTCACTGTGCAGGTACAGGCAGCTACTTCAGTTGCCTCACTGAAAATCCATGAAGTACATCACGATGACTGGAAGGACCCCAAGAATAAGGTAGCAGCATCAGCATCACTGACATTAAGGGTGCATCCCCATGCAATTTAAAGTCCGATGAAAATCTTCTTTT
>MTQE01002208.1:48054512-48075303 GCA_014337955.1 Aspidoscelis marmoratus | reverse complement strand
AGAGGGGCAATAGAGAGGCAAATAAGTACCATGGGAATGCACCCTAAGATGCTCTTCCCAGGCCCCAGAAGCTCTAGTTCCTCTCCCAGGGGCTTCGGTGGAAAGAGAAATGGAGACATGCCGTCCTGTGATTGCATGAAGGGCATCACTTTGTTGTTTTAGTGGTTGTTACCTGCCCAGAAATCTTTGGGTATGGGGTGGGATAGAAATGTAAATAATAAATAAATAAAAATAATAATAATGGAGGCACACCTATGCCTCTTCGCAAAATGAATTAGCCTCCAGTGTTTCCAGCCCACCATTTGCATTCCTGTGAGCAAGAGGCAAGGCAGGATTCTCTCTGACTCTTGCACAAGACCACCTGCCTATCTTATCAGCTTTTACTAGAGTCTCCTGTAGTTCACAGTACAGGATCACTGATAGACGACATCATGTTTCTAAGGGATATTGTTTTTCATGGTCCCATCCTGGATACAGCATAGGCCACTGGTAAAAGCAAAAAATGTTATATCTCACAAAAATGTTATACATCCCATGTTGAGAATTATATTGAAAGCACTATAAGAAACAAGGTGTGATCACACAGATATTTTTGGTCGCCCCTTTACCAAGGAGATGCATTAAAAACATGTCATTCAAATTTGATTTACCAAGTGAACGCCTAAAAATCTTAGCTCTCTTTATATCAAGACAAACAGATATAATTTTTAGATGTTTCAAACAATGTTGTCCTGGAGATGATCCAAATCAAATTCCTCTAATATTACTACATACACCAAGATGCACCCCTAATATGATCTTGAAAATGGAGGCAGAACTGCTGAAAATAAAGGTGAGGTCATGGATATTAATGTTCAACAACTGGATTAAAAGTCATTTTTCCCCTAACAAGCATGATCTCTTTAATCTTGGCAGATCAGTACACCAGAAGACTCTATGCAGCAAATGTTTTCCACCCAGTCACCGGCAAAGCATTGCTGTTGCTGGCTATTAGCAGCTGCTCTCTCTAGTCTTCCCTCTTTGCTCTGTACCACCCCATTCTGCCTCTGTGTCTGGTTGCCTACTTACCATCTGCCTCCTTCACCTTACCTGGTGACAAGTGCTCACCACTGATTGATGCTCATCTGCTATGTTTCCTGGAACTTATTCAGGTGTCCATAGTAGCCATTTCCAGCCTGGGAATAGTTATGAAACTTCCCACTCCATCCAACCCGAAAAGTAAGTCACCCTGAGAGTGCTGATTTCCCATCTGAGAAAGGGGTGCACGATCAGAGGGTTGGAGACCCAGTAAGCAAAAGTTGCCTATCAAAGGTTAGGAAAGCTAGATGTGGCAGTGAGACTTCAGCACTGCCCTTCATCTTCCCAAACTTATCTGTGGATTTTTTCTTGGACTGTTTCACAAACTGCACAACACAAAACAAGGACAGGCCTTGTATGATGGGCATACCCTGCCACTTTAAAGTTAACAGTTAATAGTTTTTAGTTAATGGATTTTGAACAATAACATATGAATATAAATGAAAATAAATCTATGATTTTAAAACAACAAATCTACTCACAGACATGTCTATAGCAAGCAAAGATAAAGGGAAAAATATTTCCTCATTGTGAAATATTTTCTTTTTAAAAAAAGAAAGCAACTGGCAACAACCAGCAGTGACTGATGGCCACTAGGGATGTGCACGAATGTTCTAAACATCCAAAATTTGATTGAATTTGATTGAATGTGGGCATTTTGAACTCGAATAGAATGTCTACACATTTGAATTTAAACATTCAAATGAATTTCGAATGTTCTGAAACATTCATTCAAATGATTTGAAACATTTGCATGTACAGATATTTATGTACAGATACGTACACATACATATCTGTACGGATTTGCATATGAAATGACACATATGAACGTTGACATCTGTATCTTCAAATATGAATGTTGTCAACATTTGTATCTTCAGATTCAAACCTAACATTTGAATTAATAGATTCAAATGTATTTGATTCAAATTGGATTTTGTTGCATTTGGATTCTAAACATTCAAACCAAATGGAATGTTTTGACATTTGATTTGAATTGAATTTGAATGCAAAAAAAATTGTGCACATCCCTAATGGTCACCAATTCAAATATGATACACAACCTGTTTGCTTGCTACTGTCCTCTTCCTCACCTGACATTTTCTGGGTGATCATCTGTTTTCTTAATCACCCAATAATTGGGACTCTGGATTTTGAACCCCAGGCTTCAGCCCAACTGTGCATGCATCCCTCATGATCTCCAGAGAGATGGCAGAAATTATGATGTATTTCACCTCTTTTACAAACAAACCTGAAGGGGGTGAAACCTTTGGTTAGAGCCTAGGCCCATTATCTGAATTCTTGAAATATACCGCAACAGACTGAAATGGAGCACTGCTATGCATCCAAAAGCAAGGAGGCAGGGCTGGCTCTGTGCCTGGTGCTGAACTCTCCTTCCTTGAATTATTGGTCGGGTATTGCCCTTTCATTAGAAAGGAGCTCTGCAAACATCCAGCTGTGCAGAGCACAGAGAGAGAAAGCTGCAAGGGTGTCATTAAGGTCATTCAGAGAGTCCCATGCTGGGGTGAAAGAACAATTCCTGACAAAATGAGGTGGTTGGAGCAGTTCAGAGATAAAGGCCTGCCTGTCATTCTGCTACATGAACCTATATTCCAATTTTATCTGGTGAATGTGATTCTCTCTTATCCAGTTTGCTGTTTGAAGGGATTTGGTGCAGAATAGATAATCCTAACTTTGAACATAAATCACTGAGCTGTGTGGCTGATAGATGCCTTGCACTTTCTTATGATAATGCCTGATTGGAGGCTGGAAGGAAAAATGCCAGCGGCTTATCTCTGGGAAGCAGCATTCGGAGGGAAGGTGGAGAGAGCTCCAGGACAGGAGGGGAGGCCATGAGATGGGGCCCTCAGCTACCTATTTATTTACTTATTTTTGAGATCTCAACTTCAGTAGAAATTCCATGAGGGATGTCATGGAAGGCTGAGCCTGAGGCCAGGGTTGAGCTGGAGGCAGGTGGTGAGACCCAAGTTGCTGTGATTAAAAAAACCAATAAGAATGGTGTTACTTGAAGAAGAATTATCTATCTCAGCTCCAACACCATCCAGTACTTTCAAACTTTGCCTACATCTTTCAGCAGCAACTGGTTTCCCTTAGGCTTAAGGCAGGCTGCAGTGCTGTGGTGGCAACATGTGGGAAAATAAAGAACCTAAGAAGGAAAAAAATATTTGAACCTTTGGATGAGCTTTCAGAAAGATCATGAGACTGAGCTGGCAAGGCCAGTTTCTGGAGGCAGAACTCAGAGTTATGACTGTGCGATGGGGAGGGCGTAGAATGAAATCTTATATCTAATCCACTTAGGCCACATCCCCATGCAAGCAATTTGGTGCAGGACTTGCTCATATGTGGGCGCATGACTGAAGGCGAATCTTGCTGTCCCAAGTAAAACCAAGCCCCTGCCCTGCCAATTGTGATCATGCATGGTGTGTGTGTGTTTCTTGCCATGGAAAAGGAGGAAAACCAAGCCTCTGCTCTGCCAGCCTTGGCAATCATGTATGTGTGTGTGTGTGTTTCTTTCCATGGAAAAGGAAGTAAAACCAAGCCTCTGCCCTGCCAGCTGTGATGGTGCACCCCAAAAATAGTGTGGGACTGTCCCCATGCACAAGCCCAGCTTGGACCGAATTGCCTGAACTGTGGCAAGAACAGTTTTTTTTCCAGGACCAAATTTGGTCCTGGTGTGGGCAATTTGGTCTGAGAAAATCGGACCAAATAAAAAATGCATGGGGATGGCCCTTCCCGAATCCAGTTTTGATTCGGGGCAAAACATGCATGGGGACATGCCCTTAAATATGTCACATTCATGTTTATGGTATTAACTTCCAGGTAGACATATGTAAAGTTCATGTTTGCTAATGCCCACAAGACTTCCAAAGCAGCCTCACTCTTCCAAATTGAATATGGCTAAGGCAACCAAGATGAGCACTTAACTGTGCTTACCTCTGCTTCTCAGGTGACTTTCTGGGACCTTTTCAGAGCTAGGAGGAGCTGTACCACACAGTGCTGCATTGGGCCATGTGACATAATTATGCTGTACAGTATGATTTCTGGGCCACTGGGGCATCTATGATCTAGGCCCATAAATGGAAGAGGCCAGTAAGCAGCTCAAACCTAGATCATTATTAGTTTCCAATGGTTCTTGATGCCTGACTTTAGTGCAGCCAGTTGGCATGTGGACTCTCTGGCCCCTTCTGTACTGGACATTATTCCAGATTATATCCCAGAACAAGATATCCAAGGTCTGCCTAGCCTACATCAGGATGTAGGCATCAGGTCCCTATTCTAAGATACAATCCAGAATAAGGCCCAGTGTAAAAGGGCTTCAGATTAGAATATTGTCACGATGCCCAGCGATCCTGTAAGTGCCTGCCCTCTCTGAGGAGTAGCTTGGCCCTGTTAGGATGCTGAGTTCGTGCAATGGCCGAGTGAATACTACAGTGTGGACACAAAACCCTGGTAGCAAGCGTTTCAACAGTAAACTAAAACAAGTTTATTATTATACACAAGCAATACTAGAAGGAAAATAAGGTTCAGGTATTTGTTGGTTTAACTCAGGTTTAACTCAGTAAGTCGCTTAAGGCTAGGAGCTACCCCTTTCTCTAAAGGAAAATAGTTCCCCTTTTAAAAGACAAACCTCTCCACATTCCTCCCCCTCTGGCTTGCTCTGCCACAGCTCAAGCCAAGCCAGTGTACCAGAACGTGGCTCCAGATGATCACAAGGCCCAGTCCGTCCTTGCTTGTCCGATCATCCAGCCTGGTCAGTTGCTATTGAAGTCTTCCTTCAAGATCTTCCAGCCAAAAGACCCCTGGTCAGCTACTGGTTCCAGCTCCCTCAGGATTCAGCTCTCTTCTCCTTTCAGCTCTTGTACCAGCATGAAGACCTAGTCTGCTGTCTTCTGTGTTCATCCATACCCATATCCCTGACCCTGATTGGCTGCAACCTCCTGGGGAAAACCGCTGCCACAAAATGCTGCTGGAAACTCCTGATTGGAGGGAACTCCTGCTCTAGCCCCTCCAGCACTCAGATCCCCGGACAGCTTTTCCCTCCAGAAAGCAGCTTCAACCAATCATTGCAGCAGGACCCGCACAGGATTTCCCGCCCTTTTTGCAGCCTCTGCTCAGGTCTTGCAACAAGCTGTTTGCAACAAGGCTGGCTATTGCAGCTTTGCAAGAAGTCTGCAAAGCCCGAAAGCAAAAAAGTTTGCAGCCTGTACCCTGAAACCGTCACAACCATGCATAACAGAACATGGTCACACCTTCACTTCAAGCCTTCTTTGGCCCATCTTCTGATCACAATGCTCACACCTTTGCATTTCTATCCATTTTATTTGGAGTGTGGAAAGTCCATCCCCCAAATAAAATAGTTAGAAATAAAACTGTGTGAGCACTGCGATCAGAAGATAGAATGAACAAGGTCTACAGTGAAGGTGTGACCATGGCCTTAACTGCACAAAAGTCTTAAAATCTTGTGGCCATGTTTAGAAAAGCACTAGATAAAAAAGTCCTGAGCTGGTATCTTGGTGCAGTTGGCTCCAGCGGTTCTCTAAGAATGCTGCTTAAAGGGAACCAATGCAAATCCCAGTGTGTCACTGTCAGCTGAAAATACACCCATGTATATCATTTCCCATTGGAATGCAGCAATTTCAAGGTAGGTTTTAAATGCTGAAAGTGTCATTTGTTTTCTTTTGTCCTTTTAAAGCAGCAGCAAAATTCCCAATTGTTTCCACCTAGCTACAAATGTTAAAAGGGAAACCAAATCCCACAGAAAAGAGCAAGGGAAACCTCCAAAGATCAGATCTCAAAAACAGTTTGTTATGTTGACATTGAGGAGATGAGACTTTGAAGTTTGTGCTGAGAGACACCAGGTGCCTAAATACCTTGAAATGTTCTTTTCTTTTCTTTTTTTAAAAAAAGTCATGCTAGACATTTAGCTCCTCTGGGCCGGTTAAACTAACTACCCCTCTTTAATTGTCGCACTTTCAGCTATAACATGATCACACACACACATTCACCAAAACCTAAGCTTAGCAAGCATCCTTGTGCTATGCATATACAAATGTTATCATCTTACTAAAAGTGAATTAGCTAGGCTTAGAACTAAGGCCAGGGTGAAGCTTGTCCTTCCTGGTGATACGGGGGCTCAAACTTCCCCCATCCTAACAGACTGGATAGACAGCTGCTCACTGTTGCATTCAGACTGGCTGGCGTCCAAAGAAGGGCCTGGTGGAATGCAGAATTGGGCACCTGCTGCAAATTTGCCTGGAACAGCAGGGAAGGGAGTGATGAATACAGCTTTCCTTAATCCTAGGTGCTGCCATTGCTTCTCCTAATGATATACCATTACTGGAAAGAAAAACAGTGTGTCCCCAGGGAGAGGCCATGCTGAAAATTTCTCAGGAGTCTGAGTGTAATGCGATATGTCTAGACAGTCCCATCCTTTTGCCTGGATGAAACAAGATGATGAGTTGATATGCTTCATCAGAAGCATGCCTTAAGAAAAGGTGATGTTTCTCAACTGCCAACGGGGTGTTGATGAGGAGATAATGTCATTTTTGGAAAAGAAGAGAAATGCTGCTAAAGGCCAAGGCATAACTCTGATGCTGTAAGTACTGTGCAGGTTCAAGAGAACCTAAGTCAAATTCTTGCACAATCAAAGTGTAAAGACATATCTAGAGCTGTGGTCACACCTAATGCTTAAGATAGTCTCAGGCAGTCCCTGATTCACAGGCATGATATCCTAAAATGTCCTTTCAATTTTTATTTGAGCCGTATCTTTACAATCCAAACTATCTGCTATTTGGATTAGGCCAGCACTCAGACTGTTCCAGTTCTATAATCCTGTTATATTTTCAGGGTGTGAACATGCAAGATTATTGGAATGGTACCATTTGAGGTACCATTTCACCAAACTGTAGATGGGAAGATTGAAAGGTGTGCACAAAGAAACACAAACTGAGCACTACATTAGATGGTTGTCATCAACAAGCCAATAGTGGGTTGAGATTCCATTGGGCCCTAAGATGAACTAATCTGTTGTGACTCGTGTGACCAGGCCCTTAGAATTTTGGGGAATGCTGAAAAACACAAAATAATGACAGATTGGGAAAGGATGCTGTTTCATTCTACAAGTCTGCTTAAAATTTTGGGATCACAAGCTTTCTTTCTACCTTCTTCTGCCACCATTCATAAAAACCCTTGAGATGCTGAGGTACTTCTTTTTGCTAATCTATGTAGAAATAACAAAACATGCACTGTGATCTGTTAGCCCTGCATAACTGAATACAGTCTGTGTTACACTTGGGGCACTAAACCACCTCAATTTCTGATGTAGTAATTTCTGTGCAAATTGGTCATATAAATACGTTGAATAGGAAGTAACAAAGGGTCTTTTCACACTTTGTCTAGGGGTCCTCCTTCATGGAGCATATGCATCATGTGGAGCCCCTTCCATTTTGGAAGCAGCTCTGCACATGCCAGACTGTCCTCCAGCTGGATAGTGGTGAAGCATTGACATGGCTAGGACATGGCTAGTACCCACTGGCAAACATCTTTTATTGTTGATGGTCAACCTCAACTTAAAGCAGATCTTTGAAACATTAAAGTAGCTGCTCACCTTTTTGAGATCTGAAGCTTTTGACACTAGACAAAATCATGTTTGGACGTATTTAACCAAAGGTGTCCTTCCTCTGAGTTTTGATCATATAATCTTGGGATATTAGAAGTGACATTATCCTTTAGTGTTTTGTGTCAGCCATTTCAAGCAAGAGCCAATGGCTATATTTACATAAAGTGCGTCCTTCCCGTGCCCTCACACCCCACTGGATTTAAGGCAGCATTTGATCTCTGAGATAGAAGCTGTAATTGACTTCATTTAAAGATTAACTTAATGTGATGCCTTATTAAAAGAAAAAAAGTTATTACGGAAGTTGTCAATCAAAGAATTAAAGCCTTTTTATAAAAGATCAGCCACAAAATGTTTCCGCTTTAATATCCCAAAGGCCAAAAACAAATTACTAAACTGCAGTGAGAGATTAGAAATTTCCAGCCTATTTTGCATCTGTTACTTCATGTCTTCCACCTTGTGCATAAAAGATGTCTCTCTGGTAGAACAAGAGAAACCTCGCTGCTTAGAAGGATTTGTGTTCTGATCCTGAATTTTCACGTTTGGTATTAGAAAGAAGTATTTTAAAAATGAACAAAAGTATAATTATCAAGAGAAACCAGGTGAACAAATATGAAACATTAACATTAACACTTACATTATGTGTCTCCCAATTATCAAAGAAAATCAAGTATTTTGTTGCCTGAATGACCAGGTGAGAGGCTTTTAATTTTTTTAAAAATCTGCATTCATAGTACATGAAAAAATAAAATAAAAATAAATGAAAGAAAAAATGATTATCAACATATATTTAGCATATAAAGGTTGAATATAAACATGACCTTATATTCAAATAGAATTTAATATTGGATTGATACCTTTTAGTTACGTGTTCAGATAACAAAAGAGCAACTTAGACCAGGTTTTTGTCCTTTCAATGCTGAAATATTTTAGCTGTTTCCAGAGTGCACAGAATACATTTTCATTGTCTATCTGTCAAATTCCAAAATATAATTATATCATTGAAAAGAATATGAATATCTGAAAATGTTAAGAGTTTGTACTCAGAGCCCAGGTCAAGGATAATGGTTAATGGTATGTTTTCTTCTTTAGTTTCACTACAGAAAAGAACTAAGTATGTTTGCCCACATTTTCCTTTAGTCTTTAATGTACATTTGTCTGGCTTTTGCTATTAGGAATGTGTTTGCATTTCAAAATATACATTAGTTTTATATATGGAAAATATTTCATTATGAAATTTCAGTCCTAAGGTTTATTTCTGATGCAGTTTATTTCTGATGATCCTATGATCAATGTTTATAAATGTAATAGTCAGAAATACCGATTAATTGATTATCCCACCTTATACCAAAGATCTTGGGGTGGGTTATAAGAGACAAAAGCAAGACAAATAAGGTTTTGGGTTTTTTTTTAAGGACTAAGCTGGTCCATGAATAGCATTTGGAAAAATTTACAATTAAATTTATGGTGCTCAAGAGGGCAAGATAAACTGCCCAGTCAAAGGCTTGACACACAATCTTAGAAATACACTCAGAAACAAATGGAATATAAAACTGGACTAATTCATTTGCAATGGGAGGCTGCTATGATTAACATATTTATAATTATTTCACATCTTCAGGAAAAAAAGGGTTTCAAATTTATTGGATGCCACAACATTTTTATAATAACAGTACAGTAGTGTCACTGAATTGCCTGTTTGTTGGTATTGTAATAGAAGTAATGCCTTGCTTAAATGCCTGTTTTGACAATGTCTCAGCATGATCTTTTTCTGTATTAAAGTTAGTAGGCATTGGGACTCAGAGGTGATAAAGCTTGAAAGAGTCCTATACACACCATATAGAACTAAGGGATCTACAGAAAATCCAGATTAAAGACTGAGATGTAACCATATGATCCGGATTTCCCCAGCTGTGGTGGAAACAAATGTGTCCCAAATGGGTGCGGGGGTGGAAATGGGGTCATCCGGCTCACACCCAAATGGGTCCATAATGGGTGGAAAAATGGGTACCCCTAGTTATATATTAATAAAGGTGCTTCAGTATGAGGGTTTATTTAATTTTAATTTTTAGTTTTATTAATTTTTGTTATGTTGTATTGCTTATCACTAGCTTAAAACAAAATGGACACAGTATTCCTTAGAAGACGAAGTGACTGTCGCTCAGTGGTAGAACAAAATGCCTAGAAACTATAAAGTCACCGGTTTGATTCCCAGCCTCTCCCCAGAAACAGGCAATGACAAACTACTTCTGTGTCTCTGCCAAGAAAATTGCATAGAAGGGCCCATGCAGTCGACCAGGAATTGGCCAGGATTCAATGGTACCCAACAAGAATTGCTTAAAATTCAAAAAAGAAAATAAGAACAGAGAAAGTACAAGAGAAACTTTGCCCTGAGTCAAAGCAGTAATCCTCAGCTCAAAAATATATTCAGCAGCACTTGATCTCAGAAGGAAATTATAGAGATAAACTCTAAGCTCTTGTTCCAGAAGCTATCAGCCATTATCTACAGCCAAGTGCTTGTTTCAAGGAAAATCAAATAATTAACAAATACTTTTCAATTAACATTGCCTCCATTAGTTCCAACAAGCCATACTACAGAAAAGCATATTTCATATATAAGAATGCTGCCATCCAATATAATGACAAACCTTTGCATATTCACCTAATGGACAATGCCAGTATTAACCAAGTCTAACTACAGCTTGGCTCAAGTCTGAGATACGATGCTAGTTCTGCCAAAGTGAGAAGTCCCTTGCTGAAATTTAACATATGCACACTCTGTCATTTTCTTGCTGTACTCATCTAATTTCTAACACATTGTTCTGATACATATCAACAAGGGACCAGAAAACTGATGCTGAATCTAAAGAAGATGGAAACACTGTGTGTCACAGGCTCTTCAATCCATGCATAAGGAGATATCCTGTTCTTGATAGGATAGGTTCCCCTTAGAAGAGGCAAGTGGATAGTCTGGGGGCACTCCTGGATTCAGGTGGTAGCAGCTGCCAAGAATGCCAATTTCCACCTGTGGTTGATTCACCAGTTATGATCCTTTCTGGACATAAACAGTTTGGCCATAGTAATCCAATTACTGTAGCTTCCACACTGGAAAATTGTAATTTATTTTGGCTCTTGTTGAACACAATTCAAAGCTGCAATTAGTGCAGAACAGAGTTGTGTGGGAATTTGAAATTGGCCTTTTCTTTAGTTTGAATTCAAAA
This sequence comes from Aspidoscelis marmoratus, assembly GCA_014337955.1. Taxonomy (NCBI): domain Eukaryota; kingdom Metazoa; phylum Chordata; class Lepidosauria; order Squamata; family Teiidae; genus Aspidoscelis; species Aspidoscelis marmoratus. The sequence goes on along the minus strand of MTQE01002208.1, from coordinate 48,064,368 downwards.
TTTTTTCTTCAAATGGAAGGATTTTCAGTTCCCTTTGAATACCTTCTAACCATGGATAGAACAGGCTGCATTTCCTGGCTTTGCTAGAACATGTTTTGGTTTGGTTTGAACTCAGACCTTTTGAATACCCCTGTTTGAGATGAACCAGTTCAAACCCAAAGGAGTTCAACATATCCCTAATACAGAATGCAGTGAAGAGGCTGCTGACTGATAAAGACGGTTGGACACTTATCATATAGGTCTTAAAGGATTTGAACTGGTTGCCACTGATTGGGGGGGTTAACTTTGATTTATAAAGTTGTAAACAACCATGGATTTGAATACCTAAAAGAGAGCTGCCACTTCCTAGAATACAGACCTGCCTGATCATCAAATAGGATCTGCTGGGGAAGCCCTCTTGGAAGTGCCACTAGCCTTAAAATGCCCGGGTCCTATGAGACAGCCCACAGGATGTGGAAACAACCTCCCCTTCGAGATGCAACAAACACCATTCTTTTATACATTCAGGTAGTTGGTGAAAATGCACAGCTTCACCTGTGCTTTTCACTGACAAGACTCTTCCTCTCTAGGTACTGTATGGGTTTCTTTTCTTTTCTTTACTGTTCTTAATTTTTGTTTTTATAGATTATAGTTTCTGTAAAGCTGCCCTGAGACCAAGAATTCATAGTGGGATATAAATGTAAAGAAAGAAATCTTGAAATTACTTCTGGAATAGGTTAAAAAAATGCATCCTATAAATTTTATGAACACATAGAGAAGCTCAAGTGACATGGATGCTCCCAAGTAAGAAGTGCTTGGGCCTTTCAGCCATCTGAGAAGATCAGTGAATGAATGATCAGAAGTCTTGGCTTAGTCATCTCTAAAATCCAGCATCTTTCAAGCTCTAGCCTTGGTGCTGAAGCATCTGACCCTTGAGGGCTAAGCAGTGACAAAATGTGTATTGCCAGTTTTCTGTGTTCCTAGATAAACAGGGATTGGTTTTGAAGGCATATTTTCTTTTTTCAATATCCAAATAGAATTTAGGCCAAGTCCTGGAAAAAAAGCAGAACATAAAAATGCATGCTTACTGTCAGTTTTATGTACTGTAAAGGTCATTACTTTGCTGTGGTTCCTTTGGAGCAGATCTGGGATGACTCTGTTAGTCTGTTAAATTCAGAGTCTTGGCTCTTATGACAGCTAAAAACCTTCTGGAGCAGGAAGAGAAGATTAGCTGTAAAACCCAGAATGACAAATGCCATGAATTTAGAAAGGATTCAAAAAATCTCATATGCATATGGTTTGCACGTATTCTTTTTAAAGGATATATTTGTAACTTACAGATTTTTTTTTAAGTTCCATTATGTGTTCTTATCAGGTTTGATACAATTTTCGGCACCTTGCCATTCCATGCTATAGAGTCAAGACCTTTCACCTGATAAGGAAGAGAGAAACAGAGATGGCGACAGCTATGGTCATTGCAATATATATGTGCGAAGCTGAGTAGAAGTAATGAATCATTTGCAGTTCTTGGCAAAATGCTTTATTTAATCTTTCATTGACCATTTCATCTATATTAATTGTTAGTTGTAGAGATCTGCACATGCTGAAATTCATTGGTCCAGTTTGTATCAAACCCAATATCCTTGGTTTGGGTCCAGTTCAAACCATTTTTTTAAAAAAACAGCAAGGTGGTTTGGCTCATATGCAAGCCAAGTGCACCATAGTAAATCACCCTTGGACTACTATGATTCAAATGGTTTATTACAACCCTTTTCATTCTGGTATAGTTTGAACCAGGGTTTTGTGAACAACAGGGTGGTTTAGTTCACATGTGAACCATGCAAATCACGTGTGTGTATATGTATGTATGTATGTATGTATGTATGTATGTATGTATGTATGTATGTATGTATGTATGTATGTATGTATGTATGTATGTATGTATGTATGTATGTATGTATGTATGTATGTATGTATGTATGTATGTATGTATGTATGTATGTATGTATGTATGTATGTATGTATGTATGACCCATTTTGAGGGGTAATCTATACATTACAGAGATTATACAGCATTACAAGGAGAATTGTCATACACTCATCTTAGTTTAAACTGTTGTGCCTTTACCACATCCATGTCCACAGGTCCACTGACAAGTGATGTCCACACTGCATGTTCCAGTGCCTTCTTGGACAGTGTCTGATGAAATCAGGCTTGTATGCACAACATCCAATGGTGCTGACCCATGCATTGCTGTCCTGCAATTTTTTGTCCATGAATGTATTAGCTATTTAGTAAACTGGGTACACAAAATTTTAAAAAAGGGTGGGCAGGATTCATCTTCTTAAACAAAAGCCAGAGTATAGCTGCGTGGGTCCTGCCATAGCCTGTGGACAGCAGGACCCTATTCTGGGATATCTCCCAAAATAAGGTTCAGTGCAGAACGAGACAGAGATCCTGCTAATCAGATCTGTTTTGTTGGATTGAAACTTGAGTGCAGAAAAAGGTTTTAAAAAGCTAATGAGGAATATAAAAGAGTATGTCTAAAGCAAGGGGTACTAGGAGACATTCCTAGTCAATTCAGCATCTTCCTTAACCATCCTGAGGCTAGCATAGCTAATGACCATAATCCATGGTTCTTTGTTGCAATTTGTTGTTTATTTATCCATTAGATTGACCTTTACCTAAGTATTCCAGCACTGGTAGTAAAATAAGAAATAAGAAGATAAAAGCCAAGAATTTAAAACAAAAAGTGTCTAAACGCTAAATAATTTTTTAAAATAAACTATTATAGAAATTGAAAAGGTAAGAACACAAGACAAATTAAGCCTGGATGGAAAAAAAGTTTTATATGGCTGTGCAAAATGCTGTATTTAAAGTAGTTGAACTAACCCTGCTTCCTTTACACACAGAATAGAAGTACTGTAGCCATTTAGAGGCCTGGCAGGGGTTGGGAGAAGGCCCAGAAGGCTCAAAATCTCATTAGGTCAAGCTGTGATGTCATCATGAAGTTCAGTGCAGCAATAGCTGATTCAGTAATGGCAGCAGCTGATTCCACCTTCTCTTAGCCCCACCCCTTAACAGCCCTATCCATGTAAGGGTACAGATAGTCAGATTGCTTGGTGGAGCATTTAAAACAACTTTTAGCTCACCCTGGTGCATCCAGACATCAGTATGTATTCCACTATATTTGGATGTTCCAGAATAAGCTTTATTCCAGAATATTCAAACACAGTGGGAAAAGGCTGCCTCCAAACTAGCTAGGTAAATGCAAAGTTAAATGCAAAGCTGGAAGGCAGCTTTGTAGTTTCCTTTATTGAAAATGTGACAGTTGAGGCTGTGCACGCCATCACGCAGGTTGAGGCAGCCAATCAAATTTTGAGCTGCCCTTTCTGGTTAGGCGGCATCTCGTCCCTGATTTTTGTCATCCTGTCTGCATTGATTTGAAACTTCAAATTTTCTCTATACTGCACTGCAAGAGGCATTCACCCCACACTAGGGATGTGCACAAATATTTGAAAATTCAAATATTCAATTTGAATCTGTCGAATGTTGACATTTGAACTCGAATCAGATTTTTGAATATCCGATACGGATTTCTGAATAACTCGAATGTGTAGATTCGTATCTGTCATATACGAATCTGCGCAAAAATTATACATATCTTGCACTTAAAATACAGGTTAAAATGGGATGCATACCGGATAATACAGGATGAATATGGATTTTTATGGAATGTGTACAGATACGCATAACAGATACAAATGTCAACATTTAAATATAAATCTAACATTCAAACGTACAGATTTGAATGTTTACGGATTCGAAATGGATTTTATGACAATTGGATCTTAAATATCCAAACTGAATAATATTTTATGATATTTGAATCTACTCAGATTCGAATGTCAAAAATACATTCGTGCACATCCCTATCCTGCACTAAGGAAAATGTACAGTCCCGATCATATAATGAAAGATCGATCATTGTGTGTGATGGCTCAATCGGGACTGCGCATTCCATGTGCAGTATTAAATGTGTCTGGATGCAGCCTAAATAACTGATATCTGGATATAGCCTTAGGCTACACACATGAAAAAGGGAACTCAAAAGCAGTTTGGAGGTAGCACCATGTGGATGCTAGTGTTCCCATTCTAGCCTTCCATGTGGATTAGAGGCTGTAGTGTGTGGATGTTGCCACCTCTAAGCTACATTTGAGCCACTTCATTTTGCTTTGTGTGGATGCAGCTGTCAATCATTGAAAGATCCATAATGATCTTGGGAAGGAAGATATACAAAAATCCTGGGGGGAAGGGGTGTCACAGGAAGGAGCTTTCATATACCACATCTCAAGCCTTACAGGGACGATGGCATGTCTTGATCTTGGGATCATGAATTTTGTTACTACAGAACTTTCAGGATTCATTGTACAAGTAGCAAGCCAGAAATACCAGCAGCAGCCCCATTGCTGCAATTTGCACCACCTCTCGTCCAGGAATTACACACCTTCAAGAGTTGCCTCATTCGTCAGTAGGAATGATATCTAACTTTTGTGACTTACGGAAAATGAATGACGTTTGTAAAGCTGATATTCCACTGCTCCCGAATTTAGTTTAATGGTAAACTTACCTATCTGCTTCAATGAATGGAATATTGCCTAGAACAGGCAAACCCTATACGCCTATGAAATAAGCCAATAAGAAAGAAGTAGATAAGTGTTGTTGTTCAACAGCTCAAAAACTATCCACCAATAGTTCTAGGTTTTGCTGAAATGACTAGGCAAGCACATTGAAAATGAAATAAGGCACAAAGACGACACAATGCTCACAACCCAAATAACCTCCAGTGCCTACCAGCCTTCTTTAATTAACCAGAGAAACATATTAGGATTGTTTCCATTCATTCTGCTCTAGGTGAGTACAAGGCTTAAATGGCGTTAGGCCTATTTCATTGCAGAGATCCTGGACTTGTATCAAAGGCTTTGCTGCCTAATTGAACTTCACAATTATGGTTCTCTGGTGAGAGATAAATCTAAATAGAAGGACTGTGTGCATGCAGTAGAAAACCATGTATGACAGCACCATAGAGTGCGTCTTTGTTCCTTTCCATACTGAATGGCCAGAGACGTAAGCAGGAAGGAGGAAGGGAGAGAAGAGCTTTAATAAAAACCCTGATTAAGCAGTCAATTTAGCAAAGAGCCATCCATAAAACATAGCTTCTTCAAAGGCTTCTCTAATGGCCCTATGTATTATGTCAGAGCTAGGTAATAGAAAGCATATTTGCAACAGCCATAAAACAGAATCAGTGAATACCTGATAATAGAATGTGCTATCATATGTTTAATTAGCCAGACTAATCAATGAGCTCAAAAGAAATACACCCAAATTTTACATTTGATATTGCTTCTTGTACTATCTTTTGCTTGGGTTAGCTGTAAGCCCTGTAAGTGCATTAGTGGCTTGAGAATTAATTTTAAAAGCAAACAACCCATACTGGAAATCATGAAGATTTCTGTGCAAATATTGTACACCATGTAGGTTTGGACAAGACGGTTTTAAGTCCTTGGCAGTTATGACTCATGGATAGATAAAGCTGAGCAAAGCCACAGCTTCAAACTTTGTATCCCCTTGTCCAAATTAGTTTACCTGTGTGCATTGTTTACCTGTATGCATTGTCCCTGGCCAGAAGAAACTGAAGTTTGTAATCACACCATTGCTCTACCACTGTTCCTCTGCAGACCTGAAATCCATATTGCACAAGCTTCTCAAAGATCTAAAGAACATACTTTGATTATTGCATAAAAGGTACAATCTTAATATTATAAGACAAGAGTTATTTCATTTTTATATTTTTATTTTGCCCTTCAGTGGTCCCATTCCAGGATATATTCCAGAATAAGGCCAAATGCAGAAACATATCACCTTTGATGTTTTTATGTATCCATATAACATTTGCCCTATGTAAATTGGTTCACCATCTATTTACTGTATAAAATCATTACGCATACCACCAGGGGGCACTATACCTTGGGCTGTGTCTCCGTGTATGGCACAGGAGGTATTTGGAAGGCCACATTGGTAAATAACGGTTCTGATGGAGTGACAAGACACTCGTCTGGAGAGTGCACTTTCACATTCTCACCATTAGGTGCTTCAAGTGGGCGTATTATGCCGTCAAAAATGGAGATATGACACCTGAGACTCTCCCAGCCATTTAAGTGGAGTCATGGGCACTGTTAGAGGTCAATAAAGTTACAACTAAAGTTGACAACCTTCCAAACATAGGCCAGTGATAGAACAGCCACCTAGAAAGTGGAGGGCTGCAGGTCTGCTCTCCAGCATCTTGGGAAAAGGTTATAGCAAGTCACTTCTTTTTCTGCCCAGAAAATGAATGAAGGCATCACCAAGAATGAGGCTGAATGCAGTGTCACCAAACAACAAAATTTAGGTTTTTAGGTTACCACATTAAAAAGATGATGAGGTTTGATGAAAACTAGATTAAAAGTTTCACAGATTAGCATGTTAATTGTAAATTAGGAGTTAAAAACACAGAATTAAACACATGAAGAACAACATGAATATAAGAGTAAATTATAATCATGAAGACTAGTAGCTTCCCATATCATATCTCTCATAGTTAAAAATGAAGTTTTGTACTGTTGCCTGGATAATGATGCGCCAAATGCCTTATACTTACACTGCGTGAAACATTTGTGTCCCTGAAAACAGTCAAGGCACCCAAGAATTATGAGAGAGTTGTCTGCCTAATATAGAGGGTGCTATGTATAGCAAAAGAAATTCAGACCTATCTCTTTACATCAAAAGTGCTTTTCCCTGCCACTAAGTAGCTCCAGATGTTAAAATATTCAACAGAGTTGCTTTCTCTCCAGCCACTACAACTCCTGCCCAAGTTTAAAATATTTACTCCCCTCAATGCCAGACTCCAGATTGAAACATAAAATATTTATAGCTCTGGTCACCTCTGCCACCCCCACGAGCATTACATTTTTCTTTTCTTTCCTTCCTTTTTGAGGGGTGGATATTTACTTTCAGAAAGGGAAACTGTTCAGAAAGAAGGTGTGGCAAAACAGAATGCATGTTTCTGCCCCATGGCTGCTGTCTCTCTTCCATCATATGCCGGTTAGAATTACGAGGAAGCAATCCTTTCAATGACAGCTTCCAGCAAAACATTCATCTTTCTATAGTGATGAGTGCAGCTCTTTCTATAAGGCCAGGGTTGCACCAGATGCACCCAAACCATGAGCTCTGCAGGCCAACGCATGCCACGGGAAGGCATACATTAGTCTGAAATGCAGTGGTCACAAGACTACTGCACCTGGCCTGTTCCTGGGTGTGTAAACCACACCCAGGAGCATTCTAGTGAAAGACCACTTTAAGATGGACAAGATTGGATCCCCATTCCTGCTGCTACCATGCAAACAGGCAACAGCTTTAGGAGGGACTCAGGACATGTTCCTGACATTTTACTGGGCTCTGAAAGATGTCCCACTTTGGGATCCATTTCCAGTAATGTAGCAAAATGCTCATAGGCTGCAACCCTGAGTTTGGTGTTTAACAACACCTGTAGGACCTGCCTTTCTTTCCAGTAGGCCTGGCTGAGATGAGAGCTGAAATTTAATCTCATGGGTGATTCTCTCCTCAGAATTTAGGGCCTTTCCGCACTGGGCCTAAAAATGGATAGAGACACACATTAAGGATAGATTAAGAACACTTACCTTTGATGCTTCTGCATTGGGGACCTTACTAGAGCCCTTCTGGGAGGGTGCTTCCGCATTTTGGTGTGCAAGACCGGTTTCTAAAACCAGTCTTGCTGCCAAAATCTGACCCTAATGTAAGACCTGAAAACTTAGATCTTAATCCGGCCCTTTGCCTCAATCCATTTCGGAAGCAGGAGGCTTCCACACATGGAGAGGCAAAGGCTGGATGTTCTGGTGGCCACCACCTTGGGGAGGACCTCCGACCCCGACTGTCAACGAAGACCCTTTGTCCTTTCCAGTGATGGGGCATCCCGGGCAGGCAAAAGTGAAGGCAAACTCCTGCCTTCACCTGCCAGGGATCCCTGATTGCTGGAGAGGAGGGGAGGTGGCAGCAGCAAAGCCACGGTGTCAGCGCCACTTCCACTTCCACCCCCTCGATGGGGAGGGGGCGTGGAGGGCAGCTACATCTGTCCCCCCCCCACTGCTACCTCCCCAGTGATGGGGGACATGCCACCACCCAATCCCCTCCCCAGGAGGCTGCTAGCTGTCACAGAGGGAAAGCATTCACATGCTCTCTCTCTCTGACAGCTGGCCCCTTCACCCAGCCTCCCTGATTGGCTCCCCAAGGGTGGGAGGTAGTCGGGTGGCTTCCCTGCACCTCCCCAACCCACACTGGGTTGTGCACGTATGTTTGCAGCTTACCTGCAGGCTGTCCGGTTGATTCTGCCTGCAGGGGGCCTGGCATGCTACGCTGCATGCACATGCACAGCACAGCATGCCTCCTGCAGGCAGAATCGACCGGACTGCCTGCAGGTAAGCCATGTGTGTGCACGCGTGACCTGGGGTGGATTGAGGGGTGCAGGGGGCAGGCTCCTTTGGTCCTAGAAGCTGCAGTCTTGGCTTCTGGGGTGAGTGGGACCCCAGGGAAGCCACCCGACTGCCTCCCACCCTTGGGGAGCCAATCGAGGAGGCCAGGGGAGGGTCTTCCACCCTCTGGAGGACAGATTGGAATGGGTACTGGTGCATCCACACAGCACCCACTCCAATCCATCTCCACAATCTGGCATTGCCGCCGCCAGCTCACACATGTGCGGGTGCGCAGGGCTTCCAAGGATCTGTCCCTTTTTGGCACAGATCCTTGGAAAGAAGGGTCGCCAAAAAACGGATCTTTTTAGATCCATTTTTCAGTGGCCAGTGTGGAAGGGGCCTTAGACATTTGAATGGACAAGATAAGCTGCATGCAAGCCAGGGTTACAGAAAGAAATAAGAGTTGAATGTTGCGAGGAGGTGTTTGTTTGGGTAAGAACAGTGTTTTCTCTTCCATTCCGTCATGTCAGGGAGTGATAGGCTGTGTCTCATTACACAGTAAAGGCACCTTAATCAGGCCCTCAGGGCAGATGGTTTCTATTGGGAGTAATGGAACTGGCCTCAGTTAAGTGTTCATGCTGGGTAATGAAGACATGGCCATAGTTAGGGGAAGGGGGCAGGATATAAAGCTGTGACATCCCTTTGGCTTATCCTAGACAGCCAACCAGAGGCACGTGCAGAGCTGGCAATTCAAGCCAGAAGATTAGTTGTCAAATACATTATCTTACAAAATGATATCCAGTCACCCGCTTTTCCTGTACTAACAGAGTTGCCACTTGGGGGCTAAACAAGAATATTTCCCTGTTGGGCTCCGGCAAGGTCTTTCTGCACTGTTCTGCCTGAAGATTTTCCCAGAGTGGTGCTTGTTTGGATCTATTATTTCTTGCCATATTCAGCGAAGCATGTACAAATTAAAAGAGCCAGAAAAGGTTAAGAATCTTGTTCACCTTGAAACACTTTTTGAAGATGATAGAAGACTTTCTCAGACCACTTTCTTAAGGCTATTTGGCCCAAAAGAGATGCCATCATCTTGCCTGTTGTCAAGGCCGATTGGGTAAAGTGGACAATGATGCCCTTAGTGCAGAATGCAATGTCATAGCTGTGAAGAGTCAAGAACAACCCTGTAAAATGTTTGGACATTCTGAGAGAACGAGGGCTTGTCATGTAATAAGCCAAACTACGACAAATTCAAGGCAGAAATGGGGTAGGTATAATTAAATCAAGAAATTGATTTAGAAAATTAAGTGGGGTCCCTCAAGGCTCAGTACTGGGACCAATGCTTTTTAATTTA
>MTQE01002208.1:48010518-48041552 GCA_014337955.1 Aspidoscelis marmoratus | reverse complement strand
CAAGCTCAGGAGTGGCTAGCCCTCTTTGCTAATGCTAATGCTTTGTCCCGCTTTGATATAAAGTTAATCTTTGGGCCTCCAGACTTTGCTGAACTAATGCTACCATCAGTTCCACACTTGGTAACTGCTGTAGAACCACACAAAAAACATCATTGCATTCAGGGTATTGGCAATAGTGATGATTCATGGTGAATTTCTCATAAACCCTGCTGAAAGCAGAGGAGTAGAAGTGAGTCCCTTTCAACTTGCCATGTTGAAATCCAGACTGTTATGTTCATAACTGCAACACAGTGTAAGCTGACTCCATAGCCACCATTTGTAATTGTTCCAAAAACAAACTTCTTAGGTTACTCTTTGATGAACATTTTTTTGTCTGAAGAGAACAAATGCATACATAATGCAAATACTCTGTTGAGTTTCCAAAGCTGCAAGCATCTCTAACACAACAGTTTCTGCAGTCTGTTCTTTGTTCACTGTTCCTGCAATTGACAAAAAAATAATAGGGTGATTTTAAAAAACCACAATGCATCTCAGGTAGTTCAAGATATTGTGAAGGTCTGTGTGTGTCAGTGGCTTACTGTACAGACCAGTTCTTCTGATGCTTGTGTTAGCAATCACCACTAGAGGGCACAAAAGTCGTTTGATTTAGACATCTCATCTCTACTGTAATACTGTATATGCATTGTAGCATTTACATGTGAACTAGCTAGCTAGTTGTCCCCAGCACTACACTGGTGGTTTTCAGAGCACACTGCACACTCCTAAATGCTGAGGAGAAATACTTCATGTTTGACAAAATCTAGCAGATAAAGCAAAAATGGAGAAAAAACAACAACCCTAAATAAGCACAAAATGAAAGTGTTTCATTTAGTGTGCAGTAAAATGAACCTTAATCAACCTCTTACTTTCATGGCAATATTACAATGGCAGTATCAATGATCACTTACCTCATTGTATTTTACCGTAGTTCTCTGTCAGGTATAGTATTGCCAACCACTGAAAGAAAGGGAAAAGGAAGCAATAAATTATTGGAGCCAGTTAACGAGAGGCCTAATGAAAAGTAGTTGGGCCTGGTATGACCAGACTAGAGCCTTGTATTAAATAGCAGAAGCCACAGGAAACACTATGTTCTCTTTCACTCTGAACTCTGCAGCTTCCAAGCAACGTCAAAAACTAGTCTTCACCTTCATTCCAAATGCAAACTGAAAGCAGTAACTAAAATCTTGTGTATATTGTGCAGGCATTAAACTAAGAGTAAGTACTAGGCTAAAATTGCTTATAAGGTCTGATGTACAGTATTCATCTCTTTCACAGATCACTGCTCTGTCACAGTGGAAGGGTTCATGCATCTTGGTGAAGCAATTAGTTATGCTGTGCAGGGCCACCTAAAACAGATACTGGACATTTCAGACCAAATGAGATCCACTGGAGGAGAAAATAGCACACCACTCCAGTATTCTGGTCAACAAAACCCCATGGAAAAGCCTTACAAGAAAATCATGATACTGGAAGATAAGCCCCCCAGGATAGAAGGTGACTAAGGGTGCTTCCGCACAGGGGCAAATAAAACAGGATCTCCGGCACTCAGATTTATTAAAACCGGCTCCCAGGGGAACTGGTTTTAATAACTCCGGATCACTGGTAGATCCGGTTTAACGGATCTAAGAGATGCGGATCTACCCCACACCCCTGCCTCCGCACACACGACGTAGATCCGGATCGGAGGCGGGTGCTGTGCGGAGGCACGACACCCGTCTCCGATCTGGGACGGAGCCCCCCCCCCCGATCCGCCACGATTGGCTCGCCGGAGCCAAGCCTGGTGAGCCGGGAGACCTTGCCGCTGCGGCTCACCCTCGCCCCAGAAGCGGCGGTTCGCCACTTCTCGAGCCAGGACGAGCTTGCCTAAAGCCCACCCTAGCCCACCCTGGGAGGACGGTTCCCCTCCTTACCTGGTCGGCGTCGCCCCGAAACTGAAAGCAGGTGTGCAGGATGCAACATGCCTGTGCCCTGCGTGCCGCCTGAGTGGCTGGGGCTGCACCTGGCAGCCCCTGCCCTCAGGAGCCATACTGCGCAGGCGTGCTGCCCTGACTTGCGCGCCGGCCAATCAGGCGGCACGCAGGACGCAGGCGCACTGCATCCTGGGTGCCTGCTTTCAGTTTCGGGGCAACGCCAACCAGGTAAGGAGGGGATCCACAGTGCTCCCCCCAGGGGGGGGGCTGGGGGGGCTTTAGGCAATCTTGCCCTGGCTCCAGAAGTGGCGATCCTCCGTGGAGCCAATCATGGCGAGCCAGGGGTGGGCCGTGTTTTAGCACACTTGCAATGTGCGGCCGCATCCGAAACGGATGCGGATTCACAGCACAAAACCATTAAATATGTGGTGTGCTAAAAACACCCATTAAGCACGCATTAAGTCCAGATAGGCGCGGACGCACCTACCGGAAGTGTGCTTAATTGCCCCCGCTAATGTGGATGCTCCGGCAGCAAACCGGTTTTGCCGCCAAAATCCGCATTAAAAATGGGCTCGCTGTGCGGACACCCCTCGCCGGAAGTGTCCTACATAGCGACCCGTGTGCGGAGGCGCACATTGGAATGTGTGCTTAATGGGTGTTAAAGGGCCTGTGCGGAAGCACCCTAAATGTTACTAGGGAAGAACAGAGGGCAAGTACAAGTAACTCCAAAAAGAGTGAAGCAGCTGGGCCAAAGCCAAAAGAATGCTCAACTGTGAATGTAACAGCGAAGTAAGAGAAGAAGGAGAAGAAGCCAAAGGAGGCCCTTTAAACAAAACGCAAAAACTGATGCTGCTTTCCTCTTCTGTGCTGCAAGATGCTTGCATCCTGGGACACTTCTGACACAACAGAAATTTGGCCCCTTCTGCACATACCTGGTAATCTGGATCAAGGAGCCTTGAAGTCCACATGGTCTGCATAGGAATAGTGCTAATCCAGATCAGATCTGTACTAAGGTCACAGTAATCCAGATTAGTGCTGTGAACCACATTAATCAGTACCACAACTATACTAGCACTGTCTGATCCAGAGCAAGTGATGGGACATCAGCATGTAGAATGGAACAAGAAAGATTGTGGAACATCTGCTGTGATGGTGAGACTGTGAAGACATCTTCTGAACAACACCCATATTGATGGCAATGTAGTCTTGGATGCAGCGTTTGATCAATGAGGATACGCGCCAACTGCATCAGGGTTTCTGAAGCGCTGTCTCTGATAGTTCGTGTCCGCTGATATGGAACAGTGCTGAGGTGTCTACATTATGTCTCTCCTTAGACTTAATCTGCCCCTGTCCAGCCTGCTTATTGCAGCTGCTTCCAATTGCACATGATCCAGACCAAGCTAATACGGATTCAGCAGTAGGGATTAAGTATGGTAAGTGCAGAAAAGGCCTTTGAATTTTGGGAACAAAAGTTCTCCAGCTTCCAAGAGACCAAGGGGGTGAAGCATGCAGCATTCTCTATCTCTGGGTTGGGAGCAAGCACCACACAGCAATTCACTGCAATCTCCTTTATAGAAATGCAGCCTCAAGTGTGGACTAACCTGCTAATTCTTCCTTGGCTTTGTGAGTCATTAAATCTGCAATGAAATATTAAGGGGAAAAAACTATGATCCTATTTCTCACTGAAACTGATTTACAGCACTTTTTTTTAAACTCTTTCTACTCAAAATATAGATCATTCACAAAAGCATAATTTCTTTGGAAATCAGAGCAGCCACAGGGGCACCAGGTTAAATATGGAAGTTTAATGCCCATAGGTCAATATATCGTGTGCCTTGAAGTCTGCAGGCAATTAAAAAGAAATTCAATATCCTGTTTTAAAAAGTTTTGGCAAGGTAATATTATTAGTCGGCTAAGACATATCCTGCAGTTCTCCATGGAAAGTCAGGCAAAACGGAAGGAATTCCCCAAGGCTACTCGAACAAATATCTGGGAGCACGGAAGAGTTCACAGGATATACAAGCCAAAGTTAGAATGGATACTAGAGCCCATAGGACAAAAGTGATTACTTCTGAGACATGTTTTCAAAAACTCCAATTTTACAAAACATGAGAAGTTGAGATAGTACCTCTTTCACACTGGAGCTGAGACAAATATTTAATGCAGTGTTTTTTTCTGCAAGGGAAGGTAGAGGGTACATAAATGTGCCACATATTTCCAATAAAATTCAGTCTGGATTTTGATAAAATCCACTTTGCAAGGAAGCTGTATGGTAAGGGTACCGGACTGCGAAAGTGTAAATACAAATACGCACACACTAACATAACCAACAACCAACGAGTGAGCCAGCATCTAGGAATTCCTGGGCTGAAGTCCTCACTCAACCATCATAACTTCCTGGGTGAACTTGGACCAGTCACTGCCCAGCAGTGTGCCTAATATACATCACAGGGCTGTTATAAGAATAAAATGGAAGAGAGGAGAACAGTGCGAGCCATCTGGGATACTTTAGAGAAAAGGATTAATTTTAAACCATGAAGAACATGCTACGCTTAACAATTTGTCTTGCACCATCTTCCTCTTTGCTCTCATGATCCAGCTAACCTGAAGAAGCAATGTAGTTGTGAAACTATAGTGCCACCTGAGAGAAAAATAATGAATCACCCATCTTACTGAAAGTGAGAACAGTCCCCTAAAGAAAAGCTTGCAGAGTAGCTCATTCCAAGCACATTTCTCCAAAGTAACAAAAGCTATGAAGTTTTGCTTCAAGCCAAGAGGGAGAGGAAACAAACAGGAGTAACTTGACGATAAGAAGAAAGTGCGTAGTACTCAACCACAACTGGCAGATTGCTTCTTGATTCAACTGTCCCAACTGTGAGCCAGTTTGGTTTAGTGGTTAGGGAGCCAGACTCTTATCTGGGAATACCGGGTTCAATTCTGCCTTCCCCCATGAAGCCAGCCGGGTGACCTTGGGCTAGTCACAGCTCTCTTCTGAGCTCTCAGAGCCCCACCTACCTCACAGGTTGTGGGGAGAAGAATAGAAAAGCTTTGTCAGCCTCTTTGAGTCCCCTTAAATGGGTGAGAAAAGCAGGGGAGAAAAGCCTCTTCTTCTTCTTCTTCTTCTTCTTCTTCTTCTTCTTCTTCTTCTTCTTCTTCTTCTTCTTCTTCTTCTTCTTTGTTCACAGCCTCACTTCACGTTTGGCTATCACACCAGCATAATCCTTTAGATTCAGTGGGGCAAAAATTCACATGGTTTGATGTAGACGTACATCTTTGTGCTGTCTCCTTCTGTCTCCTATTATTCCTATTTTTGGCTACCTTCTATCACCCCCCCCCCATCTGTGCCCTCAGCTTTGATATTAAAATGATTGCTGCTTTTCAGACATAGTTTTTCTTCAAAGTTCTCAGTGCCTTTTCTGTCATTCATGGTGATTCAGTGGTAGACTCAGCAAATTTAGGGTAATTCTTTCCTCAGTTACAGTGTGTAGAGTGATAACCTGAATAACAACACTTTAGACTAACTTGCATTCTGGAAGAAGAACAAAACATTAAAAGGAATACATTTTAGAAGGTAGGTAATACAAACAGAGGGAGTCCCCATTGGGACTTTTTAGAGTGTTCAAAATGGTTTGAAAACACTCTGGACTCGGAAGTGCCATTCAGCATTAAAAACAGGAGTAAAGTGCAAAAACCGAATTAAATAAAACACCCCTTCAAACAATTCTTGCTCCCGTTTTTTAAATGAAACATTTTATGGGGTGTTCCCACTTGGATCAGAGTGTTTTAAAATCATGTTTTGAGGTATGCCCACCTGCCCGCCCACCTGCCTGCCCGCTGCTGTCTTGCTTGCCCAGGTGCTTGCCTGCCTGGCTGGCAGCCTGCTGTTTCCGCTGCTGCTGCTCCCGCCATTGTGGCTGCTGTCGGGCACTGCCGCCACCCTGCTCACTCACTCGGCTTCCCGCCAAGCAGCCCAGGTGCTCCTGAGGCACAGGAAGGTGGAATGGAAAGCATCGAGTGATCTCCCCACTCCCTTTCGGGTGCTGCTGCACCACCACCATGCTTCACTTTAAAACGGAATTAACAAAAACAAATGGGAACGCAAATAATGTGCATTTGCATCCATTTTTTAAATTCCGCTTTAACAGAGCTAAGTGGGAATTCACCCACAATGTAGTAAGTATATCACTTTTCAAATATATTCAATATTAGCAGTATTTGAACCAAGTTGTTTTGTTATATTAACCACACATTCCAAAAATGTAGCCACTGCTAAGGTTCCTTTTGGTATTTGGTCCCACAAAAGATACTTAACATAAAATTGGCCAAAATGTTCCTTCCTTCCTTCCTTCCTTCCTTCCTTCCTTCCTTCCTTCCTTCCTTCCTTCCTTCCTTCCTTCCTTCCTTCCTTCCTTCCTTCCTTCCTTCCATGATCCCCTGCAGCTGAGACTCAATGTGAATTGTAGTAATATATATTAAAAAAAAACACGCAAAAATAAGGGCCTTTTTGCACTCAGGAGAACAGGATTGTCCTGCATGCTCTGCGACACTGCATCTGCGCACTTCAGTGCCATCTCCATCCCAGAGTGGCCGAGAGATTTACCAGGAGTGCCTAGGGTGTTCCCAATAAAGTTTCAGATGTAGCATTTGTACTACTTCCATGAGTAAACAATGTGGGGGAGGGTGGCATGTTTCTTTCACCATAACAAAGGTGCACTGTGGTGGTTGCTGTGGTAATTGCTATGGCAACGTGGACAGTCTGGGATGGACCATCTGCACTGCATGGGGTGCTAGTTAAGTTTGGAACAGTGCCAGCACTTGCAATACGAATGCTGTCCACCATCCCTAAACTTAACTGCAATGGAATACTATCTCACCTCAGTATGAAAAGGTCTTAAAGCTGTATCCAAACAAAGCCCCAACAGGAGGAAGCAGTGTGCAATGGCAATGGGAGCACGAATAAAGACAAATGGCCAAGATTCTGAAGCAATCTTCCATGGCTGTTGGAACCTTCCCATGGCCAGGGGCAGAAGTTGTACCTGGAGAGGAATATATAACTTATTCCTTGGATGTTACTTGGGACAGCCCAGTCTTACACATTTTAGCCTATGTGGGTGAGACTTCAAATGAACTCTTAGATACAGATAAAATTCCTTCTTCCACTGGGCACTGTAAAGCAATGGGCAACTGGACTTATGTAAGCATAAGCCAAGCTTGGACATTAACTACAAAAAATGGCACATGCGGCATAAAATTGAAAAGTAAGTTGAAGGAACTTTTTGAATGAACTAACTTTGCATTTTAATATATAGACATAACTCTACTAAGTAGCTGAGTAGATTGCATCAATGGAAGGAAGGAAGGAAGGAAGGAAGGAAGGAAGGAAGGAAGGAAGGAAGGAAGGAAGGAAGGAAGGAAGGAAGGAAGGAAGGAAGAAAGAAAGAAAGAAAGAAAGAAAGAAAAGTTTAACTGTTATTAAGTAGGTGAAAAGAATCTATGATTGGGTACCAGAAAGGAGAACACACCCTTGAAAGACCTCAGCAGCAATTTCTGAAGAGCAGAGCACCTTTGTAAGGTCAATGACTTCCATTTAGAGGTCAGAAAGCTTTGCAGAGAAGTGACTCAATGACATGCATATGTGATCAGCCTTGAATTCCTTCTGAGCTTTTAGGGACTGAAGGCCATCAAATGTCATTAAGAGGAAAAGGGTAATTTTCTGTCATGCTGCAGTATGTTTTCATGATGCAACCTTGACATATCACCTTGCAAGAAAGCCAGGGCCAAGTATCCTTACATTTAAATTATTATTTTTTGAATGCTTGCTAATTCATCAGATGTGTGCTGATTCTACCTACCTATCATTCTACCTAACTACCCTGCCCTTTACCCAAAGGTCTTGGGACTGGTTTCAATAGTAAAACACACACTACAATAGGGATGTGCACGAATATTCAAAACATTCGAAATCCGATTGAATTCATTCAAATTCAAACGAATTTTGAATGTTCCAAAACCTTCATTCGAATGATTCGAATGTACAGGTACATATGTACTACATATGTATGTGTACGAATATTATACGTATTTGTACACATTTGCGCTTATAATAGGGGATGAAAACAGGATGCGTATGTGATAAAACGGGATGCATACGAAATGTGTACAGATACATATAACACGTATGAATGTTGTTGACTTCATATCATTCATATTAAAGCGAATAGATTTGAATGTAATGGACTCAAATCGGTTTTTGTTGCATTCGGATTTTAAACATTCAAATTGAATGTTTTGATGCTAGATTTGACTTGAATTGGAATGCAAAAAATACATGCTTGCACACTCCTACACTAGAAGAACCCACTAAAAACAATAATAGTGTCTGAAGTAGGATGCAATTGCTACCATTAAAGTTGTGTTTCTTTTTATGTGCTGAAAGGCACCCAGGGAGGCATCTGACCTTAGTGGCTTCTCTGTAGCCCAGCTAAAGTTGGGTAAGATTTCTCCTCAACTCCATTTTGCCAGGCCAACTGTCTTAGAAAGAGCTTCTTCATCCGAATATGGCTTTCATGAACAGAACTTTCAAGCTGGTGGCTGATGTTTCACTGAGCCATGGGGCCCAGGCAGTGTGCAGTGGAGTAGCTTCAGTGCAGTTCCACGAGCCCTGTGCTTTAGATTCCCTTAATGGGTCACTAAGGTGCAACTACCTCCCTTAGATTCTTCAGACAGGGGATGCATGGAGAATGGCTGCCCTAGGGGTCTATCTATGGTAGCTGGGCTGTGTAGTGGAGCTGCAGGTACATTTCCTAGCTGCTTCCATTGTTGCCATGTTAGTGCTGTACTGCCATCCACATACAGTATACTGTATTATGCTCAACTCTAAATAATTTCGTTTCCAATGCAAATAGGGATGGCTGGCTCTTCTCCCATCTATGCACCAGTTTCTGAACTTCATTTCAAACCTGAGGTACCAGCACCTCTTTCTGTGCTTTGACTTGAAATAGGTCAGGTCAAAGATATTCACTGGTGACATGTGGACCTCATAAAAGCCTGAGTGCCAGTGCACAGGGGAGAAGTAGCTTTTATGTGCGCACCACCTTGCCCCAACCCACCCTGGTGGCTACTGTGTTCCAAGATGTCATAATAACTGTAATAAGACAACAGTTACTGTAATACATGCCCTTGTGTGTGTGTGCATGTGTGTGTGTGTGAGAGAGAGAGAGAGAGAGAGAGTGAGTGAGTGAGTTTGGCCATGGTCACACATTCACTTTAAACTTTTTCATTTCTGTCAGTTTTGTTTGTTTACTTCCCACTCAGGAAGGTGCAGATGGAAGGTGGAAGAACAGCTTACTCTGCAAAAAACAAGAGTAGAGGGATCAATGGACCAATCCAGCGGGGCATTTCTTGTTTTCTTTTGTTTTTCTGTCACTCCTGCTGCCTACACAGAAACATCCATGAAGCTTTTTCTTGGAAAGGACCCAAAAGTGATTTGTCATTGCCTTCTCCCAGATGATTCCAGAGATTGTATCTGAGACCTTTAGTATGCAAATAGATGTGTATCGCTATCTATAGCTACTTGTGTAGGTATGCTTTGGATGGTCAGCAGGAGCAGAGGAGAGTTTATTTTGACAAAGATCCCACAAAGTTCAGTGAGTTTGAATCCTTCAAGTAAGGGTATTTAGGAGTGCAGCTTAGGTTCTATTGTAGAATGTCAAGCAGAACCCGACCAACAAAACTCCCTAATGGCATGGTTGGCTCAGATTTCTGTCACTGATCAAATGCTGACAAAGGCCACATGGTTCCTTCTGCTACTGGTGCTTTGTGCATGGAAGAGATGAAACTTTTCTTGTTTTGTCACAAGCACATTTCTATGAGAATGTTTTGAAAAGCTGCACATCAAGGTACACTGACTTGTCATCTGTCACTTTTCTAGTAAAGCGTTCATAGGTGATAGAGATGGCATCTTGTTAAAATTTCTGCAGACAGGATGTTACTTCAGGCTTGCAAATCGGGGGGGTTTTGAAGATGGGGGGGGGAATTGTTTAATACTTTGTAGCAGCAAGTTTCTTTTTCATTTTTTTAATTTAGAGACACTGTGCTCTTTCCAGATCCTTAGATCATAGCTGGCAATCCTGCTACATAATAACTTGCCTGCCATTTCACACCTGAACAATGCCTATTTTCTATGATTGATGCTTAAATTTTAGAGACTGCGTTTCATCTGTCAACAGTTAAGGCTCCCAGGTCCTATGGCCTGTGCTAGCAATTAACACCACTTAAGAGCTTTTCAGTGAGATAATCAGCATCATTCAAATGATAATGACTGGTAGACCAATGCTTTGCCTTCATCTGGAGGCCAGGTAGAGTTTACAGAGAGCTGGATGCCCAAGCAGATTTAAAGACCGTATTGTCTCTAGATATGACCAACACAAAGAACAAAACTCCTCCTCCAGGAAGTGATGGAGCTAATTACAGTCCAGACTGTGGCATTTATAGAAAAGGAAAAGAAAAGATTAGGGCAAGAGAGGACAATAGGAGAACGAAATCCACCAGCCCATCACAAAAGGAGTTTCATACTGAGGGTTCACTTAGCAGAGCTGAGTTAGAAGCAGCAGCAACAGCTTCCTATACTTTGTGTTCACACTGCCTATGACAGCAGTATATCCATGTCAGAGACACATGGGTAAGGAAAATAAAAGTTTCCCACTGCCTCATTTAATCAATACTTTCCTTCCACTTATAACAGGTTTCCTTAGGAGAAGCTGACTGATGCACAGATTTAAGAAAAGAAAGGGGTGCAGTGAATTTAACTATATCTACCAATCACCATTCTCTGTTTCCGGAGGCCTATTCATAGGGTTGTGGACAACTGTTCTAAAAATTCAAAATTTGATCAAATTCAATTGAATGTGGACATTTGAATTCAAATTGAATGTTTACACACTGAATTTAAACATTCAAACAAATTTTGAATGTTCCAAAACATTCATTCAAATGATTCAAAACATTAGAATGTACAGATATGTATGTATTACATATGCATTTATCTAATATGCATTTGTGCTGATAGTATCAGCCAAAAACGGGATGCATACGAGGATAAAACAGGATGTGTATGAAATGAGTACAGATATGTATAACACATACAAATGTTATCAACACTCGTATCTTCAGATTTGAATCTAACATTCAAATGAATAGATTCGAATGTATTTGATTCAAATTGGATTTTGTTGCATTTGGATTCTAAACATCCGAATCAAATTGAATTGTTAGATATTAGATTTGACTTGAATTTGAATTTAAAAAACCCATTTGTGCACATTCCTAATTCGCACTAGGTTGGTAGTCAGCAATTAGTGAACGTCTGGTAAAGAACATACATATGTGGAGTTGGCTGTTACAGCCTTGAAGAGTGCCCTCCCTCCCCAGAAGTTCACTAACTGTTGATTAGGTGTGGAGCACTAACTAAACTATGTTAACTAAAAGCTTACCTGAAGTGTCCAGCAGTGTGACCATTCACTCTTCTTCTGGTTCCCTGTAGTCCGGTGATGGCCAACCTATGACACGTGTGTCACAGGTGACACGCCAAGCCCTTTTGGGTGACACACATGATCACCCTGGCACCTGGATGTGTAGTGCTTGCTTGTTCTTGAAGTGTATGAAATACCAACTTTCAATTGAAAATTTAGCAACAAAAGTCACTAATGTAAAGAATTATTTGTTTTTGCTTTTAATAGAATACGTATATCAAAAATATAACTTTTTTACTAGAGCTACAAATATCACAGAATTATGGATATTTCTAGGTGTGACACAGCACCCGAGTTAAGCTAGGTTTTCTTGCGAATTTTGACACACCGAGCTCAAAAGGTTCGCCATCACTGCTGTAGTCAGTGGGCTGGGGAGGCGGCATCTATGCAGGCATGGTGGTGGTGGTGGTGGCCGTGATCGATGGCTTACCTCTGCTGTGACTGGACCACCAATCCCTGGGAGTGGCGTCTGGTCATAGAGTCACAAGAGGGGTGTTAGATCACAGATCTGACGTGATCGGCTGCAATATGCCATTTGCACTTCTGGCCAGTAACGGACACTTTCGGGGAGCTTTCCTCATCACAAGTGTGAGTGGTCCACCTTTACCAGAAGATTACCAGCCTTAGTTCACCACAGCCTAATCAGCTAAGTGCAGAAAGGCCCCTTGTTAAACAAGAAACCAGAACATTTGTATGTTAAAAAGCAGATCAACTTTGTGAAGAAGATAGGGCAGGAATGGTTCTTGTGCATCACAGGAGGCAGAGTCAAAATTTTATTAAACCTCAGCAGATATTATTAGGCAAAAGAACATGAAAGCTTCTTCTTCTATGTAAACAGAATATTTCTTTTATTGTTTTGTTTTAATTCAGACTGCAGATGATGTTATAGGACAGAGGACCATAGGTTTGTACTTTTTCCTTATATTATGATGAAACTTGCGGGTCTGAAAATATTTTGACTCAGAATGAATCTATGTTTAAATGGCAGGAACTTGAAGATGGTGATTCTTGCCACTTCAAGGCAGAGTGCATGCAATCAAGGGCCCTTTCTGCATTGGTCTTTATTCTAGATTATATCCTGGAATAAGAACCTGCCATTTGCATATTGGTGAGGGATGTGGAGGGCCCCAGGACCAGCATGCATATGACAGGTCCCTATTCCAGGATATAATCCAGAATAAGGACCAGTGCAGAAAGAGCTCAAGGCTCTGTCCATTAGCACAGCAAGTGTGCTGTTTGCAGGCACACTGCTGTTCCAATCATGCAAACATAAAAGTTGAGTGAATTTTATTGACTGGCTTCAGTGTTTCTTGCTAGGGATGTTTTCTGGAACACAGAAAATGGCCCTGAAGGTTGGCCATTTTCTGTGTTCCAAAAGTCAGGTCTACGTTATTCAACTCAAAGAATGGAAATGAGCTAAGTCTCGTGTCACAGTAGCATAGCAGCAGGCCAGAAGAGCAGGGTAAAGTACTGTCATAGTGCTTTCTCCCAATTTATCATTGTCAGAGGAGTTATTTGGACAATTCACCATGCCTGCATTGGTACTAGAATTCCTTGAGAGTGGCCAGAGTTCAGTGAAAAGGGAAACTGAAGCTTCCAGATCCAGTCCTCAGGATCTCACTGGAGGACAATCATGGCAAGATCTGTACGTGCCAAGAAAACTATATGGACTCAGCGCCAACTCAGTATGCCCATCAACAACACCTGGAATTTCTTAACCCTGACTTGAATGGCCACAAAGTATTTTGCTTTATCACAAAACTCCCAGAAGGGCCATTAAGGAAGGAAATGAGCATACTTGCTTAGAACACAGGAAACGAAAGAGGCAGACTTAAGCCATAGGCCTTGTGCGATGAGGAAAATATGAAGGCTAACCATGTCAGCCAAAAAACCCAGAACCAACTGGAGAGCAGGTCAGTTTCAGAAGTTCATTTGGTGGTTTGTGGAAATTTCTGAGCAGTCAAGAATACCTGCATTTGGCCTAGCACTTTTATATTTACTGACAGTGGGGATCAAGATTGTTTCCACTAGGCCTGAATTACTAAACAATCTAATGAGGCCCCAAAATAGGGCAACATCTTTGCAGCTCAGAGCATGGCCATTGTTGCTGCAGGATCTTTTGAAAGGGCCTCCTTAAAAGGTTCAGAGAAAAGGCAGCAGAGAAAAGGTATGTCACCCTTGCACCCAGCATCTGTTGAGATGATGTCACTGAGAATGTAAAAAAGTGAAATCTGCCCTTGGTGGGCTTTGCAAAGGTGATGAACCAGCAGGGCACCTCCTACGGCAGGACATTAAACCAATATAGAGAGCTGAATATTCAGTTAAAAATGTCTTTTTTCTTTCCATAGAGATGCTTCTGAAATATAAATGTTTAAACCTAGAAACTGCTTAGGTGATAAATAAGAGCACTTTGCATTCAGACATGATTTGCTAAATGATTGATAGTTACATTAAGCAAAGATGATGTAAAATAAATTCACTTGTAAATTGCATCTACCACCACCCACCACCACTCACCCCACCCTCACAGACACACTAGAAGTGGAAGATAAACAGTGGAATAGACCAAGATCTTTTGCAGTTGGGATCCTTGTGTAAAGCCTCCTCATACCAAGAGGTTGGGAAAAGATCCTTCATGCTACTTGCACACTTCTTTGGAGTCCTATTATTGTGTGTAGCTACTGGAAAGCCAGTACCAAAGTAGCGATAACTCTCAGTCCCTTTGTGTCGCTTTTCCAGCTTGATTTCATGTTTGCTTGTCTCAGGCCTTCAAGCGCCCAAAGCTGCATTCCATTCACATTGACACCCCCCTCTGCCCCCCATACCCCCTGGGGCCTGTGACACTTGTTTGGTGGAGACAAACCAAAAGGGGCCTGTACTTTTGCCATGGAAACAAAGGCCTGTTTTCAAACATAGCTAAAATAAACTGTTTCTCTCTTGGGCCCTTTAATGACCTGATTTCTATTTATCTGCAGAGCAGGGGACGGGTCTTTTTAAAAGCATTAACTTTCTTTTATAATTATTCTTTATGAAGATGTGTGACTGGATAAGCACAAGCATTTATATTTATTTATGGTCTATAAATATGAAGGGGTTTGTGCCTCCCTGGGGAAAAGAGACGTTCCTCTTTAGTGCGGCGGTTTATGTTTTCCTTGCTAGTGAAGTCCTTATATTTCAGTGTTGAATAAATAGTCCCTGGTGCTGTGTGTTGTGCCTCCTTAGCTCCCTGCTGAGAGCCTACCCTTAATGAAAACAATACAACACATTTATTCTAAGCTGACCAAACTGACCTCCAAAAGTTTGTTCCCTCCACTGGCATTGCTCAGTCCTTTTCAGAGAACTGAAAGACTCGCACAACAAAGCCCTTCTTCCATCTACTGTCCCGTCCCAAAATACAGCTAGGGTTGGAAGGATTGGTCTGGGAGAAAGGAAGAAGGAATCACAAACCTTGACCCCAATACCGTAAAAAGAAAAATTAAGGAATTTGCATTTTAACCCTTCAGCCGCGGTCTGGTCCTTTAAACACATGAAGCCCATCAGAGCCTTCTTTCTTTTCTGTAGTTCTGAGTTCTAGGCCTGAGTCGGCCTTACTTTGCTCGGGGCCAAGCAAAGATCAGAATCCCCACAGTGAAGAAAGCCTCATCTTTTCTTTTCCTTGCATTCTTATTTGTCCAGAGCTTTCAAACATGCTGTGAAATAGACTCCCTTTTTTCCATAGTTTCCAGTCCCCTCTCTTGCCCCTCTTTGCTGCCATAGAGGTTTATCATTAAGGATTTCTCTCCTACCCCCACCTTCCAATTGTACGGTGTTCTTTTTAAATCAGCAGATCTTCCCATGCCCAAAAATGGAGGGATGAATGATCCAATATCCTGTGAAAATTGCTCACTCTACCACCACCTCTCTGTTTTTGAACCCTGATGGGTCATTTGATTTATTTTTCCTTATTATATAATCTGCCATGCTAGGTACGATGTCTAGTGTTCTTCTTGAATGAAGGTGTGTCTTCTTCCTTTAGATAGTGAACAAACAGTGGCCAAGTTCCCACTCGGCACTTTAATTTGATTTTAAACCAGTTTTGTTTTTTAAAAAAAATCAGCAGCGAGGTCTGGTGTGTGTGTTTTTTGCATTCCTACTGTTAGCTTAAAATGCGGACTCATTCTCCATTCTTTAGTGCCTATCAGAACCCACTCTCCATGCAGTCAGCAATTGGATACTTCATTGGGGTAGGCAATTCAAACCTCATCTATATAAACCTGCCCCCATATCAGATCATGGAGTCTTTAGCAGCAGCTTTTGTTCACCACTTGTGCCCCCTCCCCCAATCTTGTATCCACCATAGAACAACTTCTTTCTCCTGCTAACAAAGCAGGAGAACATTAACTATCACTTTCACTTTTTTCTTATAATGGAGCTTTGCCTGGATCATTACAACAGATCAGCCCAAAATGGCAGGGAGTGAGGCAAAAGGCATGGATAGCAGAGGCAATTGGGAACAAAGGATGGGGGAGGGAGGGAGGGAGGGAAGGAGCAGGCAGGCTTTTACACAAGAGCCAACGCACTTTGCAACCCCAGGACAGAAGCTGCCAAAGTCTTTCACTATTGCTGCCAGAGAGTCCCTCTTAGTAAAATCAGGCACTTTCACTCACTCCTTGCTACATGGTCTGATCTCTTGTTACATTGTAAGCTACTGCAGGCTCTGTTCATTCTTCATGCCCTTCCCCCCCACCCCCATTTCAGCCAGCCTGATCTCCTCAGAATGTAATGGTGGAGAGCCCAGGGAAGTGGGTACAAGGGCAGAGGAAATCATGTCTTATTATTGGATCAGGGGAAACTGAGGAGAAGGCCTCTAAAGCATGGCTCCCTCCCCCCAAACTCTGCTTGTATTCTCATTTTGCTAAATAAAATGATGTATTTCTACATCTAGCAGCGAGACCTCTTTTGATCCAAATATAGATAATCTGCATTTCAGGACCTTTAATCCTCAGAAGCTGCAGATTCTTTTAAAACTTGGTGAATGGTGAATGCTAAATATGGTCTCAAAGCTCACTGTAATCTACTTGGGAACACATCCTCAATAGCAAACACCCTCAAATTGGCTTTATATAAAAATCTCCCCCGTTATTTTTCTTTTAAATCTGGGGCCTTTTCACACTTGCTTTCATTAATCCAGACCATGTACACTGGATCCCACTACGATGGATGGCTCTTGGTGCAGAACAAGGCAGACTGCACTGGGATTCCTGTTCTTTTCCATCTCCCATGCTTGAAGGCAATGGAATAATGAAGCAGATAATCTCAGGGTGTGATGAATGATATTTTACTGCTTCTCTCCTCTGCGTGCACGCACGCACACACACACACACACACAAAATCTGCCTGCCAGCAGACCCTGGCTGCCTCCTTTTAATCCTCTTCTCACACATGCGTACAAATCACTCTGGCCAGAGAACTTAACAACCACCACCTTGTGTAAATATTCAGTTCCCTGATGTGTCTCTTTCTGATAGGCTTGAGGCCCCCATTCCCAAAGTGTGTTCTGACATGTAGTCCCTTATCAGGTCAAAGAGGTTTAGGTAGTATCAAGCCTTTTGGCTCAGACAGTGATGTGTGTGCCTGCATATCCTGAAACCAGGCAAGCAGTTGCTTTAAGCATGATATTCCCTTCACCCTCTTACTGACCTTACACACTCTGGCACTAGACCTGCTGCTGCTGCTTCCTCTACCTCCTCTTGTGAGCCAGTTTGGTCCTGTGGTTAGAGTGTTGGATTCTTATCTGGTATTCTCCCAATCTGATTCCGCATTCCTACACGAAGCAAACTGGGTGACCTTGGGCTAGTCACAGAGACACACCTTTTGATCTTCACCTTTCGCAGTATAAATAAACACATTCATTCCTCATGTCCCTTCTCCTACCTGATTTTTAAACAGACAGACAGACAGACAGATGCAAACTGATATTTTTAAAATGTGAACTTCAAGAGTTTTGTATGGGGAGCAGCATACTAGAAACAAAATAAAATGATCAAAAGTAATGTTTGCTTTTATATTTGTAAGCTGCTTTGATGCATGACATGATAAATAATGAAAAGAAAAGTTAGCAAGGGAATGTCTTCTGGAGAGTCTGGCAACAGAAATCTAAGAAAATATATGAATAGAAACAGCTGCAAAATACATTTTCCATTCAATTTAGAACATCTTTTAGGTACACACCATTTTTGTACTTTGCTGTATCAGATCATCTCTGTCACCAACGAAAGAAAATTTATCAGTAAGTCTTCTGAGCCAGAGAGAGCAAGTTCACAGGTTTGGTGATGGTGCTTAATAGCCTATGTGCTATTATTTCTGGGATGTCCATGTGCAGACGGTTATGTTCTCAAGTTGCAAACCCTCCCTCCCTCCGTGTGTAGATCCTTATGCTTTCATTTTGCATAAGACATCTGAATGTGAAGGCTATGATGCTGCCCGGCTACAGATGACCACTCATTTAACAAAATTTCCTGTTAGCTTAGTCTTGTAGAAATGGGGGATGGGAAAGACAGAGTCTGCTAATGTGGGACAGGGTTTCCTTTAGGAAGGAACTTATTCTTTCTTTTAGAGGAGGGTGGAGGAAAAAGGGAATGCACAATGGAAATCCATTTGCTGCACTATTGTCTCTTCTATAGTTTCCCTTCAAATCTGACAGGCCTGGGATTAAAGGGTGGGCTACAATGGAGTTGACAGTACATTACCCATTAATGGTGCTGAATGTCTTAACAACTCAGCTATTGGAGATGAATTCAGGAGAGCATGTGAACTGCCTCCCTCCTTCAAAGCTCCTGCTAGACCATGTTTTCTTTTGTAGTTTAACTTTTGTGTTTGCAAAGGAGCCAACACAAATTGTGCCGCTCCTCTGCCTTGCTGGGGGAAGGGAGGGAGGGAGGAGGAATCCATTAAGAGAAAGAAACAAAGATACATTTTCACATACCAAATATCTCTTTCTAATAGAAAGATGGTTTACTAGGCTGCAACTATGAGGGCACACAAATTGCTTGCTTTGGTCGACCATATAAATGCACAATATCCCTAGAAACAGTTTAATTTGGTATTCTCAGTTATAGGTTTTGCACAGAGCTGAGTGATTAACAAAGGAGAAGGAAAATCTTTGGTACACACAGATGAAGTTTCTATCTTGCTGACTGTCAAGCATAAGTGCAGGCTACATAGGGTCATGTGTTTTCACATGGACAGGGTTTTCTTCTACAGCATATGATTCGTGACTGGTATTATCAGCCTCTGGCCTTCTCTATCCTAATAGATTAGGTCATGAAACCATTTTCCCTTTGGATCAATTGTTGAGGTATCTGTATTTCCAATAGAAATTGGAAAAGAAGTCAAAAAATCTTATTGAATATTCTCTTTATAATTAGTTTATAGATTTCATAAAATTAATCTTTTTAAATTTATCAAAACTCCTCTAAAATCTCAGAGAAATTGAACATGGGGGCAGGATGTGACTCTGTTATTACAAGCCCATGGGGGATGTACTATGATCTGCAACTGAAAAAAATCCTGTGTGTGCCACCAACTTCAGTTGCTAAAGAGATAGGTATGTAGGATAGGGCCTTCTCAGTAGTAGCCCCTACACTATGAAGCATTCTCCTCCCTCCTGAGGATCTTCTTTATATCCATGTAGAAGACTGCCCAAGACACACCTATGCACTGGTATTGCTTTTCGTGCATTCTTCTAATGTGCAACTGTTGTGAGACCTTCGGGTATAGGGCAGGATAAAAATATAAATAAACAAATAAATAAACACTTCTGCACTTCCATTTGTAAGTGCAGGGGTATCTTTCCCAGCAGCAGCCAGGAACACCTTTGTTAGCAGCACAAAATCACACTGTATAAAATGGCACCTCCAATCCCAATTGCGCCAGGAAATACAGCAGCCTGGTCACTGTGAGGCACCAGATGCCTCTGTAAATGGTACAGTGTGGTACCCATCACCACCACAGTAGGTACAGATGAGGTCTGAGTCACATGCTGATACAAGCAGTTAATTAATGTTCGTTTTACAGTCAATTTAATATCTGAAAATTTGTTTCTTCCTCGAATCATTTGTCTGAACATTTGAATTCATGGCCAAACCTTTTTATGTGCCTTTATTGAAAAAGCTTATTTTCATCAGTAAAATACTGCAAAAATGTGAAAATTCAAATTTTCGTGCTCACAAGTTAGGATCATTGTTCATTTTGTTGTTTTGATGCAAAAATTTGCAAATTTGAATATCATCCAGGCATATCCCTAACCCAAAACACTCCTGGGTAGTTTGATTGTATTTCTGTCCCATTTCTTGCTCTGTGAACATCACAGCAAGGGACCCTCCATTCCCTGACTGCACTGTTTCAATCCAAGGACATTTATTTGAACACAAAAGAAGACCCTGGACCTTCTCCTGTGGATCATTTCCTGTCTTTCAAAGCCCAGACCAGCCACACTACTTGAAGAAAAGTGTGCCAAGAGAGCTCTCCAAGATCAGAAGCAGTAGTGGTGTTATTGGCACTACCAGAGGAGTGGGAGTGACCACTGATAGCGGTCTTGCTCCTGCTCTGTGGTCATAGCACTTCAAAGTGCTCTTATGGCAGAATGTCAGCTGGTTGAGCCCAGATTCATGGGGATGCTGCACTCAGCTAGGGCACCCATTGTGCCATGAATGTATAGGGTTGTGCAGATCTTACACACTCATCTTGCATTCATTAGAGATGTACACAAATGGGTTTATTTATTTATTTTTTGCATTCAATCCATATCAATTTGAATTTAAGAAAGTCCATATTCAAATAGATCCCCTTCGAATGTAGTAGGATTCTATTTGATATGAATGTATTCATACAAATTTGTACAAATATTTGATACGAACAAATACACATCCAATACACATCCATATGTACCCAATATGAATCCGGTGACATATCTGTTCCGAAAGTGTCAAATCTGCCCTGAATCCACTTTGAATCCACTCTCAATCCATGTCGAATTCGCTCTGGATCTATTGCAGATGTGACTGGCACAGCAGCTTTCTCACCTCCCTGGTTCATGAATGTTCCAAAGCATTTGTATGAATACAAATGTCAATATATAAATGTCATAACATTCAATTTGTATACAAATGTCTGAATTCGTACAAATTCATACGAATATCAAATGTTACGAATATTCATGCGCTGTGCAGATGTGTGGTTCCTCCACCCCAAGAGATTGAAGCCCTGAGTTTGTTTGTTATCTATGTGCCTTTATTCTCAAGGGTTCATCTTTGTATTTTCAAGGCACAACAACATGCTGACATAGTAGAGTAAAGCAAAAAGAGCAAACATCACACAAATGTAGAACTGGACTAAAAATTATTTTGGGGCCTTCTACACATTCAACCTACAGGAGTATGGCTGTGGCATCAGTGCTGAGCAACCCCATGCTGAACACCGTACCTTTTGCTATCCCACTGCAAAAGGAGGTTTGCTGAACGTTCTAGGGAAGTGGCAAATGCTGGCTTTCCTGGTGCATTTCCAATAGTTTCTCAGTCACTGCTGCCTTGGAGGTGACATTCCACAAGCAGTTGATTAACTGATTTTTCTTCACTGATAGCATCACCTCTTGCTGGTAACTGCATCTTGAAAATAGTGTCTGAAAAAAAGAGATTGGTGATATACATCTGGATGCTTCGGGGAACTGAAGACCATTGCCTAGAGAGCAGCTGCATTCTGTGTTCTAAAATTTGCAGCCAATGAAATAATGAACGCCCTTGGTTATGTGAGAGTAGCTTTCATCTCTAACTTGGGTCAACATTCAGCCCAGACAGAAGGCAAGTAGGTGGAAAGAACATGGCCTGATGTTTGCGAGTGAGTTTGAATGACCCCTTACTTCTCTGTGTGTGAACACTAAGTGTGTTTACATAAAGGCATCACCTAAAGGGGAGAAGATGTTTGTTTGGACTTCACTGAGTGAAAAGCTCTCAAGCCCCATGAGTGCTCTGTTATTCTCTTGTCTAGTGGCTCCTTCGGCAGTTTGTAGCTTCTTCTAGCAAGGAGTGGGGGAGGGAGGACAGAAAGAGGGTATCCTGTTTGTGCAAGGGTCTCAACTTGTTCAGGATTCTCTTGTGACTTAAGTTTATTGGTTTACTGAGCCCCAGGCAGATTTGAATTGCAAACAACACGTCTCCCCAGCACAATGTGTTGAGCCCAAAGAGAACTACTAGGCAATGCAGGGCTCTTGAAATGGAGTGTGATTTCTTTATTCCTCAATAGAAGAGGGTGGTTGCTTGTTCTCCTTTTTCCGGTCTCTTGTATTGTTGTGGAGATGCCTGTGAAAAGGGGAGGAGGAGGAGAGAGAAGGAGGCAACTCAACTCATATAGGTCTTGTCCATTTCATTTATTTTATTTTCTTCCACTTAGAAGTCAGTCACCCCAAGAGGATTAGCACTTATGATGTTTTAGGCAAAGGAATCTGCATAGCATGGAAGACTAGCCACTGGAGATGTATATGCAAGCAAGCACTGGATATATTGTTGTGTCAAATATTAGCTGCATCCTTTTGAAGAAGAGAATTCTGCTTTCAAACAGATGCTTTAAGAGTGGGGATTGTTGTTTAGAAATAATTTACAGAAACGTCATCAGATGGAATCCCTTCCTCCTGAGGTCCCTTTCACTTTTTTATAAGATGGCAAACCTGGCTACTTTTTCCACTTTGTACTCAAAGCTGTCCTCTTGAAATATCTAATTTTAAATGTGTCTCCCGCCCAACTGCCTTAAATCAGTAACCTATAAGATGTAAGATTTTCATTTCAAATAGTATTTAGATACAGGCTATTTCCACACTTTGGGGGGCTGGAGCAGTCTAGCTAGCCCAGACAAGGCCACCTGCAGTTGGACAGCCTATTCCATGTCAAGCCCTGTGCCAAAGTGTGGAAGAGAGAAGCCCAGAAATAAGCTAGGCCTCCCACTATACAAGGATACTGGTAAGGGCAAAAAAGGTCATAATTTCTAAATAGCTATCATGTGCATGTTCTTTTTTGTCAGGGCATGTAGCCCATAGACCCACATCAAAATTCCCACTGAGTCTACAGGTCCTAAACTATTGACCACCTTGAGCATAGAAGGCACCATCATTCCCAGTCACTTCATCTAGATACTGGGCAGTCATACTGGCAAGCAACAAAAGAGAAACACTTATGAAATCCCAAAGCAGCAAAACTTAAGGTTTGAAGAACTGACAATATCCTACTTTTTTTTTCTGCTGCTGCTGCTGCTGTTATGAATTTAAGTACAAAGGTGAATGACCTTTCTTCAGAAATAGGTTTTAGGACAGCGAGGAAATCTTAAGAAATGGGGACAAATTTGCACTTTGCTTTCAGTGGTGCAGAATGCTGGGGGGAATCTTTTAAACTTATCAATCATGTATGCACACATCTATTTCATTCTTCTGATTTCAGATTTTTCCTTCAAGTTTATAAAAATTACATTTCTGAGTCTCAGAACAGAACCAGAATGCGGCATCTCCAACATTCTCCATTTTTATGTGGAAGAAATGCTATCCTTGTAATTTAATGTACCTGGATCTATGGGAGGCAGGTAGAAATGCAACATTCAGTTATTGTTGCTTGTTTTGTATCCTAAAATGTTTGATGGTTTTGAAAATTGTATGTATCCACCTAAGACTCTGGTTAATACATGCAGATGACGGATTCTATATTGTGAGTATGACTGAAAAAATTGTGCTGAGACCATTTTTTCCCCAGGGTTTTTTTTTTTTGAGTTTTATGCTTTCCAGAGGCAATTTTTAATAATATTCTCCATGCATCTTTTTTATATGATGGCAACCATTTTCCCCTCATAATGCCCTCAATTTTAATTATTAGGACAATACTGATTGCTGGCAGATGGCTAACACAGATGTTGAGCTGTTAATTCTCCTGTTGCTTGAAACAGCAGGATCAAAAACAAAACAGGAGAAATACCCTTCATATACAATACAAAGATGTGCTAAAAAACGTCATCTTTTCAGAAGATTGTTAATCAAAATCCACCCCTAGTTTTGCACTTTTAACAGGAGGAACAATTATAAAGCCTTTCTCCCCACCATCCTTATTCTTCATTTAAAAACAACAAAACCTTTTAGACCCTTTTTTGACTAGGCATCTTCTGAAACAGTACTATAATTTTAACTTTTGCATCGTCAAAAACTACCGTAATGTAAGAACCTTCACATTTTTAGCACTTCAAGTTTGCACGAGGTTCATGAAATATGCATTTGACTTGAGTGCTTTTAAAATATATGGTTAGAAGTAAAAATGTGGGTGGTAATATTTATTAGTATGCATGAAAACTATACTCTGGATGGAAATAGGAAGCAAAAAATATCCCCATCCAAATATTTGTGTGGAATCAACTGTTTTGTAGCATAGCTGGATCAAACTTTCTTGAAGTGTACAAAAATTCTGAGCTAAACATGTTTTAGTCAAAATGGACTGTCCTGTGTGCTTTGAGGTGAATAAAAGGGCAGTTGTATTACACCCTATTCTTAATTTAAAAGAAAATTCCATTTTGTATTATTATCTTTCAATGATTATTTTAAAGGTTTGTAAAAATGGAGGGAGTTGCCCATTTCTGGTTTGAAGCTAGATGGTACCCGTCATGCCCCAGCATCAATCAAATGTGGTGATCCTTATAAGCTGCCCACAGGGACAAAGGAAACACTTCAAGTCATTGTTAGCCTTGCTTGCAACATTCAAAATGCTTCAGTTTTTTTTTCTCTTGTGGCAGTAAGTACAGCTACAACAAAACCTATTTTGAGTTTATATATTTGTTCTGACCAGAAAACAAATGACAATAACTGCTTTGTGCCCATCCTTGAGATTTGTCCTTGGGAAGAGCATGTTAAGCAGCAGGAAGATTGCTGCATTGTTAGCCCATAGGTTGGGACCATAGGATGAGATGATGGAGAGTGAAGATCTAAAACTAACAGATTCTAATTGACTGTTCATATGGAAGTGGGACACACAGAGGCAGCAAATATTATGTGACATCCATCCTGAATTGCAAGCCAATAAATTGAAGCTGAATCCAGACAAGACAGAGGTGCTGTGTGTCACAGGGTCTTGGATCCGTGTAGTTGGGAGGCATCCCATCCTTGATAGGGTTGTAATGTCCTGGAAGGGACAGGTGCGAAATTTGGGGATACTCCTGGACTCGGTGCTGACACCTGAACCTCATTTTTGCATGAAATATTTCCTTAATAACTCCAATTTTCTTGAACAACTCTCTTGTCTTTCTCATTCTATTCCTTTTTTCTATTTCTTTGACCATGTCTAGCTTACCTTGGCTCATAGATTCCAGGTTCCCCTGAAATATTGTTCTTTATTGCATCAGACTTTACTTTTACCATGAGACACATCCACAGCTGAGTGTCCTTTCAGCTTTGGCCCAGTAGTTTCACACTTCATGGAACTACTTCTAATTGCCCTTTTTTCTTCCTTGGTAATATATTAGACACCTTCTGACCTGAGGGACTCTTCTTCCAATGTCATTTTTTTTTAGCTTTTTGATACTGTCAATGGGGTTTTCTTGGTAAGAATACTGGAATGGTTTGCCATTTCCTTTTCCAGTGATCATCTTTTGTATGAAGTCTCCTCTATGACCTGACCACTGGGTAGGCCTTACATGGCATGGCTTATAGCTTCTTAGAGCTATCATGGCAAGGCAGTGATCCATGAAATATACTCTGTGGAGAGATATTGAGAGTTTGGCTGTTGGTAAAGCCAATGACAGGTTTTGCAATTTTATGCTTTGTATTTTCAGTGAGAATCAATTACTCATGACTGATTTGAATTTACTGAAACTGCAGGATATGCATCACAATCAGCAGATTTAGATTAAAACACTATTGGTAGCAGAACACGTAATCCAGAGCTTTGCCAAGCCTAATCTTAAGCTTGTTTAGGATCAAAGGTGAGACAGAGGTAGAAGCATACAGTCCCAAATGGACACAAGGCAAAGGGTCCAGTGAGTGCTCATTATGAGATGAGCAATTTTTGTTATGATGTGTCTCTCGCACCTATAATATTCAGAATAAGGAAATCAGCTGATCCCAGCTGATCAGGAGCCAAAATAGGCTGCCAACCCATGTAGCTCTTTAAGGGCAGGAACTTCTGCCACAGAGATAAAGCACCCAGTTTCTACACACCTTGCATCTCACATACTCCCTTGAAATGAAAGAATAAGAGTTCCCTAGCTTCAAGAATATTAAACAGATGCCTTTTTTCCTTGGCTACTTTTGGCACAGTACAGGAAAACAGATGCTTGATAAGCCATGGAAGTCACTTCCATGGCTGATACATACACACATACACACAATGGTAGCATGATCACCTGAGGGCAGCTGTGGACAGCTCCAAGTTGGCTTGAAAGCCCTGAAGCATCCTTAAGAATGCTGCACGGGCAGGGACACCACTGGCACATTGATCTCACACCCTTCAGGGCCCCATGGGGCATTTTCTAACTCCTGTGTGGACACAGGCTCTTTCTGCACTTATTTGTTAATCCAGATTTAGTTGCTGCTAAGAAATTATTTAGATCCGTTTTAGATCTGTTTTTTAGTGGCCAATGCAGAAGCACCCATTGTCCTCACAGGAGTAGAGTAGATCGGAATAAGAACTGTGCTCACTAACCTGGATTAATGTAGACCAGAAAAATGAGGTCTACATCCTTGTTAGCATTCTCTGATCCATATCAAGGAAGGGGCATCCACACATAGAAGTGATCTAAGAGGAAGGTGCGGTTTGACACACACAGTTACAACACAACTGTAATGACACCTTTGCAGGCCACATTGTCTTTAAACAGGCATCCCCGCCACAACCCTGATATAACATTTGATTGACAGGGACATGGCCAATTGGATGTTGGAGGTGCTATGGGCCAATTGCATCCACTGATGTGGAACATGGCTTAGGCATCAGAACTGCATTGCTCTTTACCACACATCTGTTTTAAAGCCCACTCAATGCAGATATCTATGCTTATGGTTGATCCAGATCTAGCTAATATGGATCTAGCTGATATGAGTTAACTGAGGGCTATAGCCTTAGCAATGAAACCAGGTCTGGATAAGGAATTAGTACAAAACCTCAAAATGGCTAAAGTGTGCCCCATTTTAATCAGAATTTTAGATCCCATTGTATCAATTAAAATTGTCTTCTTGATTGTTGACATTGGCCTTGCTTGTTTGCTTTCCATAAATGCTTGTAAGCACGACAAGGGATGTACTTAGGCCTGAAAACAGAAACAGCCAAAATATGGAGCAACACTGCATATGAGACCCTGCTAAAATGGAAGGAGGTGGGAAGTATTACATTTCAAGATTTTCTTTGCTTGGTCCCATAAAACAACACCAGGACTCTGAAATGTAGCACTTCTTTTGTTGTTAATCCATTCCCCACCCCCCTTACTCTCTCTCTCTCTCTCTTGTATCTGAGTTATTGGAATAGTGTCTTCATTTTAGTAGAGGAACTGTTTTGTTTTCAGCTAGCTTTCGGGAGCAAATGAAATATCTCTGCTTTTTCCCCTCATAAATTCCATCAGTTGCCTGAGAAGCAAAACTAACACAGTCTATCATGATGTACTTTATCCTCCTTCACAGAATGCAGCATGTTATTGCTAACCCTGTTCCAATAAGATGTTGGTAGCAACCCACTCAGAAATCAGATACGCTTATTGTTCAGAGGAGGATTTCTGATTTATCTGATCTTGACACCCTCACTTCCCCATGTGGACTGCTAGAATAACTGGAAAGGACAGGACAGGCCCCATCCCTCAAGCCACAAATCACTGGTTGAAAACCCTTGGTGAGGACATAATAAAGCAAGTTTCATTCAGAGAGAAAAAGGTTTCAGAGAAAAGGTGTCCCTTATCTTAATAAGAGTCTGATGAACTGGAGAATACAGTGAGTTTTAGATACAAGTCAGAGTCCAGCAAAACATTCAAGGAATGTTTTAAATTCAAGGAAAGAGCTTGGAGATGGAGGTGGAGATAAAAACATGGTTTTGTTCTTACCGCCTAGGGAAGTTCATTTCACATTCAAAATGGATATCTTAAAATTTGTTTCCTTGGTCAACCATTCACTTGAATATTCAAACTTTTGTAATTGCGCCCAAACATTTTCTTGTATTTTCTTAACTGTTGAAAAAGCTTATTTCCATTAGTAAAATACCACAAAAGTCCAACAATCTGATCAAATTTTCATATTCACAGGCCAGACGTTTGTTCAAAAGCCTGGATGTTTGAATGATTGCACTTTTGTATCTATATGAAAAATTGGTAAATTCAAAAATTTGATCTAATTTTCACATGTGAAGTTGTTCATGCACATCCCTAGTATTGCCAAAGAAACTGAAGAGTGTTGATCTGTGTATGCCCTGGGCAGAGGGAAACACAGACCTGTTCATCCCTTGATAACAGAGACTGAATTTTACTTATGACATCACATCCATCTCAGGTAAAGGCTATTGTTCCCTGACAATGCTAGTTCCTTTGACCATTTCTGCAGTCACTGGTGATCTGGATTAAGGAACCTCTTAATGCAGATCATGGGCCTCCTGATTCACACATCAATGCACCTCACCCCTGCTGGTTCAGTTCCATCTGCTCTGTACAGAGCAAGAGCCAGATTAAAGAAGTCCTTAATCTGGATCTATTGTAGACCAAGGGCCTTTTTCTAGAACTACCAGAGGATGGTTTTCAATGGTTACCATAGCAAACTGACAAAAAAAAAAAAAAAACAAACCTTCAAGGACTGGCTGTGAAGCTTGGGTGGTACAACCCAATCGCCTCAGCTTCTGTGTAAACTACTCCCTATGGGGCATATAGAGCTGAAGAGGCCCTCAGCAGCATAAGGCCTCATATGTTTTCTCTGACAGTTGTTGTGGCTCTTGGAGATGGTACTAGGGAATTCAAATAGCAGCCAATAGAAAGTCTTAAATGTTAAGCTCAGTGGTTCAGTGTCAGAGATCCAGGGATCTTACCTAAATAGATCCTGGATAAAATCAATCATACCCATATACTCGGTAAGATACCTAGGACCTCATTCCTGTCAAGGACAAGGAGTAGCCTGCTAAAGATAAGAAGTATGAACTGTGTGACCTTGGATAAGATACAGCAGTACCATCTTGTTTACTCCAGGGGTACCAGCAAAGAAGAGAGGTTGGACTGTCCCATCTTGGCCAAGTGTTTACTATCAAAATACAGTAAGCTTCCCAAGAACAAGGGTGAAGCAGTATTAATTCTTAAATAGCATAATGAGAAATACATAGATTTGAGATCCATGTACATATATTGAATCCATATATCACATGCATTTGGAAAAAGAGGAAGAGTTGTATTTTCTACCCCACTTTTCTTACCCATTTAAGGGGACCCATTTAACAACTACCAAAGCTTTCTATTCAAGGCAGTACCAGCAGACACCTTGAGGTAAGTGGGGCAGGGGGAGCTCAGAAGAGAGGTATCACTAGCCCAAGGTCACCCAGCTGGCTTTGTGGGGGAGTCTAGAATCAAACTTGGTATTCCCAGGTAAGGGTCCCGCAGTCTAACCACAAGACCAAATGGGTTCAATGACCAAGGTGTGAGATGCAACTCTAGTTGATCCTCCTCCTACTCAGTCTTTTAGTGAACCCCTATCAATACAGGGTTTCTGGCTGCATCCACACCAGTTGAAAAGTCCACCCTGTAAGGATCAGCAGTACCACACCTGATGCTTGCAAGGTCCTCAGACTTACTGCAGGCCTAAGAGATCTGGAGAGCGCCCTCAGAGTAACAAAACTTGTCAGAGTCCCACTGACAAGGAAGATTGAGTCCAGGGTATTTGTGATTCTCAGGAACCCATGCTGCCACTGTGAAGATGGGCAGCATTTTGCTACCTGCCCTGCTCATGACACTTTGTATGAGAGGTGTGGATGGGACAATGTCATGCTTCCTATCTCCTCATTCCAGTCCGGTAGGTGCCATTATCACCCATCAGGGAAATTCAGCCTTTAGTCTAGAAACAAAAGGAGAATGGGGGGTGTAAAAATATGAACAACGAGAACCAGAGTGGATGACCACTAGAAATAGGATTCTCCGAGTGAGGCTGAATTTTGTTTTTGTTTGTTTGTTTTTTACAGAGCATTTAGATAAATTTTGGAATTATATATCACATAGCATACAACTACAGAAAAAAGTACAAGAGATGATTTTTTTTTTTTTGTGACTTGCACAGATCTTTTCCTCATCAAGTTGTTACCTTTTTGTATATAGGGTTATAATGTTTATTACCATTAATTTAAATTAGTTAATGATATTCAGTCTATTTGTAGTACAATTTTTTGTTCAGGCAATACATTTTATTGTTATAGGACTGAATTGTGTGCAAGGAAAACAGCTCACCCTCTGTGATATGATAGACTATGATGGCTGAGCTATCAAGAAATGAACATGTAAATTGTGATATGATTCCCTGGAGATTTTTGCTTTTTTTGGAAAATAGTATTACCAAGAAAACGTAGGCCATGACAGGTTTCATTAAGTTTTCAGTTTACAAGAGCATTACTAGATAAATAGCTGACCTGATTTGAATGTTGGTAGATTTTGATTTGTGGAATTAATATAAAAGAAGCTTCCCCATTTGTCCCTTGTTATTAACTGCACCACTATGCAGCATTTTGTTAACTCATTGATGCTATAAGAAGTATTTGGCTTTGTTCGACCAAACGGAAAAAGCTGCTTGGCTTTGCTCCTAAGTATTTTAAAAATTTATTCATCATAAGCTATTGTTGTGATAGTCCATATCCCCAAGACATCAAAGAAAGCTTTCAAAATGATGGGATTTGCTGGAAAAGAAAATGAGATCTGGTTTTATTACAACTTTAACATATCATCAGAACCACCATCACACATTAATGGTTCCTTCATGTTTAAAACAAGGGGATTGTTTTAGTACAGCATTCATCATAGAAACACAGTATTCATAAATGAATGGTGTCATTCTAGCATTAGTATATAATCCTGCTTGCTGCAGCATGATTTTCCACAATGCCCATTACTAAAAGTCTCCTTTTGTCCAATATTTGCCTCTGAGATTGTTAAAATCATACATATGCTGGTTTATCTATTTCCATATTAACTTATTTTCATTTTATCCTATAATAACAGCTTCCAGCAGAGGGGTGATTTACAACTTGCTTTTTATTTTTTATTTTTTTATTTTACCTGTATCAACCCTTTTATGAGACATTGCCTCGTCATGGTGGAGGGGATTGTGTAGCTCAGTCAAGGTTTGCAGGGCCACCCAGATGGAAACTAAAGGTGATCTGCTGGAAAAGGAAACAGTAAACCAGTATTGCCAAGAACACCTCATGGAGGGTATCAAAAACCTAAAAGATATGATGAGACCTTCAGGTCGAAAGGTGTTCAATATATTACCAAGGAAGAGTGGAGGACAGCTAGAAACCTGGCTGGGCCCCGAGGGGGGGGTTCCCCTGGGGGAAATTTGTCC
>MTQE01002208.1:47970760-48007416 GCA_014337955.1 Aspidoscelis marmoratus | reverse complement strand
GGCATAGAAATTGAACAAATAAATAAATAAATAAATAAATAAATAAAGTAGCTCCAGAAAGAGTTAAATGGCTGCACCAAGGCCATAAGGATGCTCAGCTGTGTATGTATCTGATGGTGGAAGGAAAGTCTTATGCTGTAAAGAGCAATATTGCCTACTAGATTGTAAGCCTGAGGGCAGGGACCTACAGTATATATTATTGTCATTTGCAGGGTGCTATGAGAGCCTTTCAGAGGTTTACGGGTGGGATACAACTATACTAAATCCTAAAATTTATCATTGTAACTGAAATTTTGAACTAAAATCTATAACCTAAGAGCCAGTGTGCCATCTGTCTATACATTTTCCTGTTGAAAGTTGTATTTCAAAGAAACCTTACGTTCATTTCCAATCTTTCCTGAAGTTAGAAAGTATGCTGTAAGCTGTGTGGTTTAGAGCCAAAGTATAGAGACTGTCTACCCTGGCCATGGTTAAAGGATATAGCAGTTACAGTAAAAAATTAAAATAAAAACTATCTCCTTTCTAAAGTGCATCTTAAGTCTCAGTTTTAGGGATGTGCACAAATAATCATAACATTAGAAATTCGGCCAAATTCAGACACTCAAATTCGAATGTTGGCACATTTGTAGATTGACATTCAAATTCAAATCAAACATTTAGATACATTCATATTAAGCTTCATATAGGATTCATATATGGGATCCGTATGCTATATGTTTGCATTTGTATATAGGATCCATATGCTATTTGTATCCATCTGTATGGGATCGTTATGCTACTCAAATGCATTCATATGGGACTGAACATTCGTATCAAACACGAATCCTACAGTGTTTGAAGGTGATTTATTCGAATGAATACACATTTTCTTGCATTCAATTCAATATGAATAAAATAAAATAAAATAAAATGTGCATATCCCTACGTGCACTTGGGCTTATGGCGTAGCTGGTATGTTTTCTGGGGAGTGTGCTAGTCACACACATGCATACAATTCTACTATACAAACTATTCATGAATCACAATTCAGGTTTAACACCTTAATCTCAGCTCTGCCCATACAAATTCCTTAATTTAAGGAATCCTTGAAGATGGTAAACTTTGTACACATTGCAAGATTATTATTATTTTACTAATTGATCTATACCTGGCAGAATGCATAATATCTGGATGTTTTATTTGATTGTTTTTGTTGGGTTCAATTGAGTTGTGGCTGACCTTTGGATGGACACTTCCCATTAGTGGCACTGAAACAAGTCTCTGGACTGCAACTTCTGCAACTGGGGAACTCTTCTTCCTGGCCTTTGGAGTTAGGCTGGGATGGAGCCATGCAGAAAGGGCAGCCTCTGTTGCATGCCACCATCCACTCCTCCAGCCTTGGCCTGGATATTGCGATCTGGACCAAAACCAACCTCTATATCACGCACTAAGGTGTGTGGTGCAGAAGTAGGCTTAAGGCCACAAGCATTTTTTTTTTTTTTTTTTGCTCCTCATAGATGTATTTATTTACTAAACTCATATGTCTCATATTTCATTGAGAATGTGTGTGCTTTACAAGAACTCTGTACTTTCCCATCATAGCTTTTATTTATATATTAGGCACACTATATGTTTCATGAAGCAACTTGCTCAGAAGAACAGTTTACCAGTTCTTACCCATGAACAGTACTCCATAGTGAGGTCATTGATCTTCAGATAGTTATTCTGGATTTCTCACCAATTTGTTTGTGCTTTCTTTTTCATAGAGATAGATTTATCCTTGCCTGGAAAATGAGGAAGTCCCCAAATTACCTTCGTTAGATAAATTAGTTTCTCATGCTATTGCTATATAAAATTGCTTATTAGCAGTATTTAGAACAGCAGCTCTAGCTCCACATCTTGCCTAACACTTGCCTAACCAAACACTAGGATTTCAACATTAGTTGCATGTACAGTAATACAGACAGACTTTGAGAACAGATTGACAAATACATGACAAAGGAAAAGGCCATGCTGTTCTGAGCATCTGCTATATGGCCTCATTCTGAGAGAGTGATAAAAGTGGCCAAGGCAGAGAAGATAGATCATATGCCAATAAATGCTTTTGTTGGTGCCAAGATTTGAAAGAGGGTCACAATTTTCTTAAACTGTTGAAGCCCCTGTCAGTGATTTAGGGAGAAAATCAGACTTTACAAGGGACAAGCCTCTCTTGGAATCTTTCTTTTGCTCCCTCTCTTTCTTTCTTTCTCCCTCCCTCTTTTTGATTCTTTCAGGGCCTCAAAAGCCAAAGTTGTTACTCTGGTTCTTTCTGGGCGGAGAGAACTGTGATGAAAATCCTGTGTTGGCACTGCTGATGTTAATGGCTAACACTGGGGGCAAAGGTCCTTGAAAGCCCCCACATCTGCAGCTTTGTACAGGCCTCACCTCCCAAAGGCCTCAAAGTGTGTAGCCAGCCAAGGCCTAATGCGTATTAGCAAGACAAAGGCCTGAGAAGGGAAGGAGAGGGGATGAGCTTTAATTTACTGAAGATTTATTAGAGCCTCATGAAATCAGCCTGAACCACCCATTTTCTATATCTTCTGCACACATCTAAACGGGGTGGCTTTGTTGTGGGGAGATGGTCATTTAGAATTATCTAGCGACAAATCTTGTCAAGATAAAAGCTACAGGGATGAGAGCAGGACACAATCCAAAATCTGGAAATCTGGAAATGTGCAAATTGCATTCCAAGTTCAGTCCCTCCTGCTCCACCTCCAATTTGTGTTTCCTTGCTGGAT
This sequence comes from Aspidoscelis marmoratus, assembly GCA_014337955.1. NCBI lineage: Eukaryota > Metazoa > Chordata > Lepidosauria > Squamata > Teiidae > Aspidoscelis > Aspidoscelis marmoratus. The sequence continues at coordinate 48,004,660 of MTQE01002208.1, read as the reverse complement.
CCTTGTTTGTCTATTTTCTTCACATTAAACTCTGCTCATCACAAGCATGTAATGGGTGGTGGGATTATGTTCGAGCCTTGCAAGAATGAATTTTGGAACCCATCTTCTGGGATGACTTCAGATTCGTTGTCATTCAGATATTGCTCTTTCAAGAAATTAATCACTAAACATAGACCAACATGTGAAGGAACAGTGGGATATCCCCAACTAGCCCTGTATCTGATATTGTATGTGCTAATTATTAGCTCTACTCCATGGCTATCACCCATGTACCGTAAGTAAACACCTGCATATAGGTAGAACTGTATTTGTGGATGCCAGAGGATAGTATGTGATTGTACTATGCATGATACCAAAAGGGGGACTTTTCTCCACCTGTGTAATTATGAGCAACAGTTTTGGAATGTGGCTGATTGGTTCAATGTATTAGTAAGTTAAAATTGTTTCCTATGAATTTTTTGTGGTGCTAATAGTTTAGGATAAGGTAGTATTTTTATTTTATCATTTTTATATTTCTATACTTCTATTCATGGTGGTTTATGAAAAAAAAATTCCTATCAGGACCACTGGAATGCTTCATCTGCACAGCAGAACAGGCTACTGATAAACCAGGCTGCCGGTAGACTGTGCCTCTCTGTAGAATGCTGGGCCCACATGGAACAAGGTTCTGGACCAGGCAGTGGTATGAAAATGGCACCCTGGCCTGTGCCAAAGGTTAACTACTTGTAAGTGGTCTACACAGCATTCCAGGGTGGTAAACCAGACCTGGATGCTCCTAAAGGCATTCACATGGATTTGAGAGCAGGTGAAGCTTTTGCCTTCATCTTCTGCTTGATAACACCCATAAGCAATTGATGGGCTATTGTGTGAAACAGAATACTGGACTAGATGGGCTGCAGCTGATCCAGTAGGTCTCCTCTGATGTTCTGATGTTCTTATGACTTGGTCTACTGGGGCTGAGGAGCCTGACCGTATTTTGCCATGCAGTCCAAGCAGCTCTGGAAGTGGACTTCCACAGGGTGCATGGCTATAGCAGCCTTGCCTGGCAACTGTGAAGACTGGCAACTTTTGTTCTTGGCCTCTGAAGTTGGTCAGGGACAGTGGACAGCCTTTGGCATGTGCTGACACTCAAGTGGCTGACCCTGAGCCATATCACTTGATCCAACCAAGATCAACCCAGCATGGTGCAGGATGATGTATGTCGTGTGGAAAGGGCTGTTGATTAGTTAATAATGCCCAGGCTCAGATGATTTTATGTGGCTCCTTGATAGAAAAGTACATTGCAAAAAAGCAAATGAGAAATTCAAAATAAATAGGACAAACAAGAGGCGATTTTGCACTTCCCTTCTCATCCACTGGACAGAAAAGGAGTGTGATTAACCAACATTGACTAGCATTCACACTTGGGGCACTAGGCAACTTTAGTCATTTCCCCTCCCCCATGATTCAATACTTATCTGATTCAATTGTGGGGCAGGTCCTCTTCAGGGCACCACCATTTTGGCTGTGGCACCCTCTGCGCCAGCCCCATCGCCATGACGATGCTGATGCTCTGCGTGCATGCTGTCAGATCTATGGTTGTTCAAGATTCCAGAAAGTTTGCGCGGAACCTCAGATGACTCCGGAGCACTGGAAGAGGTGCAAATGGCTGCTGCTTGGATGCTCCAGGTAAGCTTAGGGTTAAGGTTGGTTAACGTATGGAGCACAATTTCATGCTTTACATGTATTCAATTTGTGAACATCTAGGAAGGAGGGCCATGCTTGGAGACTCCTCTGAGTACAGATGCTCTTCCTCAGATGTTCACTAATTATTCACTACCAGCCATAGTGTGAAAAGTCCTAAGATTTGTACATTTTTCACTTCTGTGCAACAGAAGTGGTGTTTCTCTTTCATTCTAATTCCATGCCAGATAACAATTCACCTGATATCTTGCTGCTTGCCAGGCATCTCTTAATTGTGTTTTTAAATTGGTTTTATTGCAACCTGCCCTAAGAACTCTGGGCATAGGGTGAGATTAATTGAATGATCAATTGTTGCTGGACTAAACTTTTCATAATCCAAACTCATTGTAGCTAATAGTCAGGTGTGATGAGAACTGGAATTCGGCCACAACTGGAGGTCCACAATTTTGCCATCATTATTGTTACAGCTTAGGAACCTTATTATGTGGGAGCATTGACAATTCTGGATCTGATTTATAAAAAAGATACAAGGCTACACATGCCTCTCAAGCAGAACCAGCAGACGGGAGAGGGAAAGAGAAAGAAAGTTATTTAGATGAGAAAAAATTGAAAGGCAGGTGCTCCTGGAAAAAAAACTGTAAGCTTGGGAAAAGAATGTGAAAGTAGCAATCAAGCTGCACACATTTCCATGGACTTAATGGTTCTCCTGGTTTGTGGGCTGTAAAGTCATGTCAGCCCTAATCTATCCTTAATGAGCTCTCTCCTTCTTTCTGTTGTGAAGGAATATTCAACAGTGAATGCAAATTAACACACAATTGTCTTGTCAGTAATTGTTAGAGGCAATCTGTCCCTCCTACTTCCTAAGCAAATTGTCATCTCCTCAGCTCAAAGCTCTTTAAGGTTCCCCTTTTTGCAGACTTGGCTTTGGCTGGATTCAAACAAACCAGAAACAGAAAAAAAGATTTGAAATTGTGATACACATTTTGGGTTTTTGTCTGAGTGTCTGTACAACATTCCAAGAGACTGTTGCATCAAAGCTTTTAGACAAAGATCCAAGCAATTGGTTAAAATTATGGCATCTTGAAAGTATATGTTATTTAGATTTATAGCACATCCTTTGCTAAGTGATCCCAAGGCATAAACATTCATAGACTAGAATCCATTTACTTTATCAGACGTATGCACTTGCAATCTGAATATGCATACATTCTGTAGTAAACTTAATCCACCACTTTTTATTTTTTGAAAGATATAATAGGTATGAGAGAAAACTCATGAATGGAACTTCCAGGTGCAGTTAAAACACCGACATCCTGACAACACCCTGGCAATGTTAGCCAATACACCTATCCCATGTTGGGCAATTGCTGGCATATCAAGTCAAAAAGCTGGGTGTAAGTACATGTGGGGGAGTTCTTAAATGTTTCTGCATCTTCTTGTCATTTTGTTGATGTCCCAGGGTCTGGCATGACCCTTGTCAGCACAGTAATAAATATCTCATCCAGGAACTCTCTGCTGGCACTAAAATAACAAAAGTTCCCAGATGAATGATCAGACATTGTACCAGAGAAGGCTGTGCTAATCTTGAGGACTCTTTTGGCTCTACTGGAAGGAAGCAGAAAGGTGGCATATTTTTAAAGAGCTGGTGTTTCCTTACACTGACGGTTCTCATAGTTTTTGGTGTTTGAGTAATTGGAAACTTTGGTCATTAGAGAGATTAAGGTTATGAGTATCTCTGCTTGTAGGACTTGATAGTATATGTCAGTGTTAGCAGCCATAAGGACATGTTCCTGCTTTGGTGCTACATCTCTGGAGTCTGCCAACATGTGGTACACCTGTGGTATACAAAATGATCCTTTCAGAATTAATGGATTAGTTTATTGAACATATTAAATGTCTTGAATGTGTCAAAATTTCAAGAACCAGTTTGATATCCTTTTTGAGGCCCCTTCTGCACTTACCTTGCTTGATCCAGATTAGCTAGAGCTGGATTAGCTAGATCCAGATAAACCACAGGCAGAGGTATCTGCATTGACTGGTCTGTAGAACAGCAAATGTGTGCTAAAGAGTAGGAATGTACACAAATATTCACAATTACAAAAATCCGATTCAAATCGGATTTTAAAACATTGAAATTTACACATTTGGATGAATTTTGGATTTTTGAAAATCTGATATGGATATTCGAATAATTCAAATCCGCATATATTGTATACCAATCTGCACGAAAATTATACGAATTTGCCCTTATAGTACGGGATGAAAACGGGATGCATATAGAATAGTGCAAATTCGTATAATGGATACGAATGTTGTCAACATTTGTATTTTTTTAATTTGAAACAGATTTTTGAATGTGCAGATTCAAATAATCCGGATTCGAATTGAATTTTTGGATATTCAATTCAACTTGGATTTGAATGCAAAAAATACATCCGTGCATACCCCTACTAAAGAGCAATGCAGTGCAGATGCCTAAGTGCTGTTCCACATTAGTGGATGTGAACTACTGCAGTCCAAACAGCTCACACTGGGATGCAGTTGGCCCACAGCACCCGATGCAGTCAGTCATGTCCTTGTCAAGTGAATGTTACATCCAGATAGCAAAGAGTATGAGGCCTTTGAAGGCTATACAGAGGCAACTTCACCCCGGATGCAAGGTGTCTTCACAAATGCTGCAAAGACACTATTGTCACTAGTGAGGCTTCTGCTGAAGAGGAGCTGTGAAGGTGCCTTCACAGTCATTTTGTGACTGTGCATGTCACTCAACACAGGCCCACCTTCTTCCTAGATTCTTTTTATGTGTGGATTCCCCTTCCTTGATCTGGATCAGAGAGTGCTAGCACAGATGTGAACCACATTCATCTGGTGTACCACTAATACAGATCTGGATCTATGCTAGTCCTGAGCAGACGATGTGTACTAAGCAGCTCCTTGATCTGGATTGCCGTGCAGACAACATGCTCTTAGTTGCTCCTTGATCCAGCTTAATGTGTAAGTGCAGAAAAAGCCTGAGTTGTAGGATGAAGTTATAAGGACATCCAACTGAGAATGGAATTTCTTCCAGTAACACGACTTCCCTGAATTGAAGATTGTTCTAACTAGCAAATCTAAAGGGCCTTTAAATGTCCCCACTTGCCTCATATTGGATGCTTATTTCAGCTAACACAATAGAAATGTAGCTAAAATGACCCTGAGGACTGTATTGCACAATGATACTTCTGATGGGTTGGCTGTTCCATGCCTCCTTGTTCTGCTCTATTTTCTAAACTAGTTCCCTTATAAAATACAACTTTAAGCCATTGTAAGTCAAATAGTTTCTTAAGAGTGCTCATGAGGTCTAACCCAAAGATGAGGAAAGAAAATAGGATAACAGTTCCCTTTTCAAACTCCAGGTTTCAACGTTGGTAAAGAGATTTGATCTTGAGCATGAAACCTAATGCTACCAAAGTCACAACGTCTGTTTCAATCATTTATAGCTCTTTGGCTTTCAAAATGTTAACATATATAGGATCTAAGAAGTTTTTAAGAAACTATTTTAACTATAAGAACTATCAAGTTAATTGATGCATTGCATTTCCAATTTATTTCTCAAAGTGGTTCACAAAACTTGTAAACGAATCAGTAATAGAGAGAATAAAAAAAACAATGAATTAGGCAAATCCAGGATTATGAAACCCCAACATTTATAGCCACATTACTAATTTAGCGATTTAAGGTACAGTCTTAAAATCACGTAATGCTATGCTGTGAAGTGATTGCACAATTCTCAAGTCATTCATGCGTCTACACACATACCTTGTGAAGCTTTGGCAGAACTAAGTATTTCCACATGAGTTGGCTGTTAATCAGGAGGGTGAGATGGAAAGAAGGCTGGGATTTCTCCACCTTCAATAGTAGCATAGGAACAAGGACTTTTAGCTGAAACTACTTCTACATAACTATTAAAGATGTAAGTGCTTTGCCCCCCTTTCCATATGGTTCCCTTTCTTAAGTGACACATACACACATACATGGAGAGACAGGAAGAAGAACTGATCATCCAACTTTGGGACATTCTCCAATGCTTACAACCCCCAAAATAAGAACTTAAAGGATGGGCAGGAAACATTCTATTTGTTTAGATCAAAACCAGCCGTGTCCAACCATTTGGTGTCTCTGGACCACATTGGAAGAAGAAGACTTGTCTTGGTCCATGCATTAAATACACAAACACTAACAGAAAAAAAAATTCCATGCATAATTTCATAATGTTTAGGTACATTTACAATTTTGTGCTGGGCCACATTCATAGCCATTCTGGGCTGCTTGTGGCCCACAGGCAGCCAGTTGGACACTCCTGGTCAAAACCCTATGCAAAGTTCTTGTTGTTGTTAGGTACCACCAAGTCACGCCTGTCTCCTGGTTGACTGCTTGGCTATGAATGGCGATGAATGCGGCCCAGCACAAAATTCTAAATGTACTTAAACATTATGAAATTATGCATGGATTGGGCACCTCCATGGGCACTTCTGTACAGTTTTCTTGGCAGAGATACAGAAATGGTTTGCCACTGCCTCCTTTTGAAGATCAGGATCAAACCAACAACCCTCTGCTTGCCAGGCAGTTTGCTCTACCATTGAGCTACAGCCACCAACCATCCAAAGATCTAGGCAGCCTCTAATTATTTCTTGATGTAGTCCAGAAAATAGGTGGGCATAAAATTAAAATTCCATTATTCTTTATGGAAGGGGTGTTTAAAATACTTTAGGAGGAGTTGCATCTCATTTTCTGGTGGAACCTCTAACCAACAAAGTGGATGCAGTAAAGATCAGAGGCCTTTTCGCACTACAGCTGAATGGCTGTAATGCAGTTTGGCTAAGACAGTTGGGGACGGTTTCTCCATCTGCATGTTCCTACCCGCCTACTTCTTTGAATGCTAAATTGTTCACCCATGATTTCAAACTCCTGAAGATGCAATAAAAGAAGAGACAGAAGAATTCAGCATCAAATTAAACAAGATGATAGAAGTAGAATCAAGAAAGGAATTCCCATGTCTAGCTGGTGACTGGGATGCAAAGGTGGGAGACATGGAGGAATCCAGAATAATAGGTAGATTTGTGCACACCCATTAGTACTGGTGATACATTGGGTATGCAAGGAGATTTTTTTTTAACTGACAGAACCTGCTTTAAGAAGCATAAGCTAAGACAGTAACTGCATGATGGTGGATAGGAAATTTCGTAGCATTCTTCTCGAAGTGGTGGCATGCTTTTCAGACATCTGTTGGCACTCCTGATTACAGACATCACAGCTGGGGAATATTTGCTCCCCATCTGCAATGTTTTCAGTGAAGATTGTTTTCAGGAACACAAGAAATCACTACTGAACTTTGCTGTTTCTTGTGTTCCTGAAAGCAGAGTTGCATAATGCATCTTGAAGGAAGCAGACTGGATAAATCTGCATGGCAGAACAGTGGGGGTAAATATGATCACAATGTTTATTTTCATGCTAATTTTACAATGTTCTAACAGGCTCTTAGGTTGGGATGTATGCTGCGTGATCACACACTTTTCCAGTGCACCCATTACACCATGAGTCTGCAGGAATAAACAGACCCTGAACACTGAAGGCACATTTGTGGTACCGTTGTGGTGTAGCGTGGACCCTACCTGAGATTCTGTCACCTAACAAACATTATCAAAGTGAAACAGATTATGTAACAGGAAAAACAGAAGTACAATCCAATCATTCTAGATACTTCCAAGGACAGATGACAGAACAGACTGTGATCTACTGGTGTCAGAACTATGTTCTAAACTTGGAAAACTAAGCACAACAGACGTGCCAGCAAGACATGACCCGGAGAATATACAGACAGAATGCATTATCAATATAGGAACCACATTTAGTAAACTCAGTATATGCAAATTAAGACCTAGAGAGCTTGTGGGAAAAGATATAAGAGACACTGTTAAAACTCAAGTGAAAAAAAGAATTCCCAAAATCTCTAAGTGGCTTTTAGAAGATGCTATCTTGACTGCCAAAGGAAGATGAGGTCAAAGAAAGATGGGAAGATTATACTCCTCAGTGGCAGAGGGAGAATATATTTAGGAACTGACCCCATTAGAAAGTGAGAAGAAACGGGCATTAGACCAGTTGCCAGGCAGGAAAGCTCCAAGCATAGATGAAATACCCATTCAGAAGTTTAAAACTGTGAGAAAAGGCAGCCAAAGTTTTTACAGTTCTATAGCAAGATTAAACAATGAGACCTTGTGGCCTGTAGACCAGACTATCGTCTGTCTGTCTGTCTGTCTGTCTATGATAGAAGGATCCAGGGAATATTCAAAATATCAATCTGTTGCATCAAATCTTTATACAAGTGATTTGCCTGAAAAATAAAGCCGTACAGGAGCGAGCCAACTTTCAAAAAGGCAGAATGAAACAAAATCAGGAACTTAATATAAGAATGTTGGAAAGCAAAAAAGAAATTTGTACAGCTGTGTACAGACATAGACATCAAAGAAGTTTCTCTTTTCTTTATTGGCTGCAAGACTCTTGACTGTATAGATCACACCAGAATGTGGAACATTTTAAGGCTCACGGATGTTTCAGAACACCTGATTATTCTTCTGATACATCTTTAGAACAAATGGTAATATCAGTATTAAAAAGAGTGAGGTAAGCAGCATCAGTGTTGATGAATATGCAGCTGTTGGCAGAGAAGTGGACCTCTGATTAAGAACAGCAGCACTATGTTTGTGGTGCTATTCTTAAAGAGAAATCTGTTGAACTGCAGTCTGTAACATTTAAACTGTCCCAAGAGGGATGATTGTACAAATCCCCCTCATTCACATTTGTGTGTCTACAAAAGGGAAAGGGGGGGGGGAGTGCAGATGTCAGGTATGTGAGGGAAGGTTTAAAAGCACCTTTAACTGCTTCTCCTTCCTTTTGAGTTCTACCTCCCAGCTGACCTTACAGCCAGGCTGCAAAAGACCTGTAATGACATAATTGTCTGTCCTATTGAGATCTTGATATTCCTGACATTTCCTGAACAAACATAGTGCTAGAAGAAATTTATATACTGTATGTTTCCCAAGGTAGAAAGAAGTGAAAAATGGGAAAGGTAAGAAAAAAGGTATGTGATCAAAGAGACTACTAGAATGTCTTTGGAAGAATTATGAGATATTCCTAAGGACAGGACAGACTGTGCTGAGCATCTGTCCAAATAGTTACCTGGGGTATGAGTGTAGAGTTCAAAGGAGGGCTACCAAAATGGTGAATGGTCTGCTAAGCATGAGGAATGATTAATGGATCTACAAATGTTTAGCCTTCAGAAGAGAAGACTGAGACCTGTTTTGAGTCCATCACAGTGCAAAGGCATCAGCCCTATTCTCACTTACTCAAGATGGAAGAACTAGAAACTTCAAGGGAGTAGATACTGATCAGATATTAGAAAAATCTTTCTGACACTAAGAACTATCAGTCAGTTGAATAGGTTGCCGCAGGAGGTGGTAAACTTCACTGGAGGTCTTCAAGTGGAGGCTGGACAGACATCTATCTGGAATGGTTTAGTGAACCCTGCATTGAGCAGAGGGTTGGACACAATGGCCCTGGAGGTCCCCTCCAACTGGTATTATTATTCTATGAAAAAAAAATTGGGAAGCACATTGGCAACCACTGCAGAAAGTTTCTCTGAGCTACGCTGAGCATCAGTTTCACTTTGTTGCCCTTTTATTATGTTGCTTGCTGCTCACTACCTTGCTGTTGTGTGCTTACTTGCAGAGTAGGGTATATGGTTTGAAAGGGTATATGGGCCCAAAATATTGAAGGAGAAGTGATAAATATGAGGTTTTATTTTGTTTTGTTTTGTTTTTTGGAAACATCTAAAGTATGGCATTCCTCCCCTGAACAGGTAAATCATCAGAAAGGGGGCAATTAATATTTTTAACCTTTTGAGAAAGCATAACCTCTGAATGCAGCACTTCTTAAAGCATGAACTTATTATTTACCTTAGCATGGTAGATCTGAACAACAGGTCAGGAACTGTGAATGTGCCTTGAGAGATGTAATAGCTGGGGGAGAGGGTCACAAAACAGTTTTCAGTGCACCCTAATGCAAAAGCTATGACTGCACATTGCTGGAACAAAGGTCGCAAGGAACAGCAGAAGAATATTTCAAAGGAAACATTTTCACAGAACAGTTTCTTTCCTGGTTTAAATCCATGAGGGATAGTTTTCCAGCCAACTGCCCTTCCTTGCTCCCTTCCTTCTTTAATTTATTTCTGTGGCCAGACCATTTATGGAAGCCACTGGATATGCAGGTTGTGTTTACCAGAGTATCACTGACAATACACCAAATGTGATAATAATAATGAGATTTTAAAAAAGAATAAACTAGGGATGTGCACAAATGTTCTAAACATTTGAAATTCAATCGAATTCAATCAAATGTGGACATAGAATGTCTACACATTCAAATTTAAACATTTGAACAAATTTCAAAACATTTGTTCAAATGATTCAAAACATTTGAATGTACATATGCATCTCATACAAATCTCATATGTATCTGTACACATTTGTTCTGATAGTATGGGACGAAAATGGGATGCATACGGGATAAAACAGGATGCATACGAAATTCATACAGATACATATAGCACATACAAATGTTGTCGACGTTGATATCTTCAGATCTGAATCTAACATTCGAACAAATCGATCCAAATGTATTTGATTCAAATCAGATTTTGTTGCAGATTTTGTTGCATTTGAATAGAATCAAATGTTTTGATATTTGATTCAATTCGAAATTGAATGCAAAAATAAAATTTGTGCACACTCCTAGAATAAACATTTTTGACCCAAGTGGGTTAGATTTGCAACCCCAGTGCAAGCAGGGAAATAAGTTACAGAAGAAGAAGGATGCTGTTTTGGGAGAGCTTGAATCACATGAAGAGTGATCCCACCGCAGAGGGACAAAAAGTACTGTCAGAGGTACTTTCCCCAAAGCACAGGAAAAAGTACTCTGACAGCATTTTCTTCTGCTCTGCCATCGCCTACTGTGTGAATTTGCATGCAGTGCTTCTTTGCCAATTCTCCACATGGAAAACTGACCACTTTCTGCACCTCTGAAATGTCAGTCATGCAGAAATATTGAAGAACAGGAGCAAAAGTTCCCTGGCTTTGAAATTTACACAACTGCCAGTAGGGATGGGTGGGTGAGTAGGTGAAGGCTAAAAGTGGCAAGAGTTCACTGTCATGCAGGACCTGCCTTGGATTCCATTGGACATGAAAATTCCCTGCACTGTTACCTTTGCAGGGTGAGCATATTTTTAAAGATGTCAGTTTTGCCATCACTTAATAGAAAATCCACCAATACTTTTCTTAGATCAAGAAATGCATGGACGTTTTAGTAGACAGCATTACTTCATCTTCCCATTTTCATACAAAGTACCATAGCGTTTCTGGCTCTTTCTGCATTAGACCTTATTCTGGATAATATCCTTGAATAAGGGCCTGCCATCCACATGCTAGGTGGGCCTTAGGTGGGGTCTGCTATTGCCTTCACTAACATGTGGACAGCAAGCCCCTATTACAGGATGTAATTCAGAATGGATCTCTGATTCTGATTTTATTTTTCCTGCCAGGAAGATATCTCTCCCTTTCATTACAGGACTTGGTTGAGTTGATACCATTGTTTTCAAATTCACTGAATCCACATTCATCTATGCCTATTAAAGTTCAGATTCTCCAGGCATTCTCAGAAAAACACACAAACAGTTATAGGGGGATTAACCATAAATACCAGTGTGCACATATCTGAACCTTTTAGAAGCATTCCTCAAAGCCCGGAACCCTTAGAATCACCTCTGGAAAACCAAGACTTTGAGTGCAAAAGAAATGCCCTGCCTTTGATCTATCAGGTTTGGTCATTTGTAAACAGCTATTAATTGGCTTTGTCAGGCTGAGATCCTTATCAACTTTCAGTCTAATTTCCCCTGTTCGATACATTTCCTCCACTATAAAAATATTCATCACCTATCCCTGTCAGCACTGATTAAATCTAATGCTCCTCCTTTCAGCTCCTCTCCCAAGTGCGGTTGTAAAGCTGTCAGCCCAGACAGTTGACAAGAGCCAGGCTCCACTTCCTTCGTCTTTGTCTCCTGAAGGAGGAAAATATTTAGGTGTCATTGGGAGGATGGCTGCTGTAGAAGCCAGTGGACCTCAACTGATCCATTGATCGCAGGCTTTGATAAGCAGTGAAGTTCCACTGAGGCCAGCTGCTCTATCGCTGCTATTGCTGAGTTTAGGATTTCCTCCTCCTGAAAGAAAGGTTTCTTCTGTGCCCACTTCCTGCCTCTCAGCACCCTTAATTCTTCTTAAGTTATCTGCTTGCCAACACTTACAGCCTTAGGAGTGAGGAGCTGACAGGAAAATCTTAAGAGGAGACACCTATAAGTCCCAGAGGGACAGCAGCTGCTGCATCCATCAAGTCCCTTGCATAATATTGAGGCATTTGTAGTTGCTGGAGATAGCAGTTGGTTCAGGTTTCAAGAGACAGGGCTCTTCCTCAAGCCTTCAATATGCCATACATCAGTCTGTTCAGTGGAAAGCACTTTGCCTCCCTGAAAGCCAACTATGCAAGGGTTCACTAAAGATACATCTGAATAGGTGCTTTTGCTGAGATGGCTGCATATTGACTCTGCACATTGGGAGGCATATCTATGTGACCATGCTTTAAGAAGCTCAGCTATGTGACACCTGATTATTGTCTTAAATGGAGAAGAGGCTTTTTGCCCTAGTTCCTATTTCATTTAAACCAGTGGCCTTCTTACACTACTTTATTCATCTTCAGAAACAAGGTGTGGCAGAAGCACTTTTGTTTCCACTTTTGTTTCTATTTTCCATTTCTATTTGTGTTTCTATTTGATATACTGTCATTCCTTAGGACAGTTTTTTTTTAAGGTTTCAGTGTGAAATGGTTAGACCAGATGCCTTCTTAAGATTCTAAATTTGTAGCTGCTGATGAAAAAAAAAATCACAATTCTTTTTCTTCTCCGCTTAGTAGAATTTAGTGCCTGCCACTTCTAATATCATGTTCTTATTCCTTTATATATTTAAAGCTGTATACTGTCCTTCACTGTAGTCCCAGTGTATAGGCTGTAACTATAAAAAGTATGAGTAATGCAACATTAAAAAAGCAAAACTCAAAGTAAGGTGACAAAAAAAAAAACCCTCATAATTTGAAGCAGGTAAATCCCATCAGGTTTTGGTTTTTTTTGGACTTTCTCCTTTCATATGCCTGTCACATCTAATTTGGTCCTAAATCTTCTTTTCCAAATTTTCATTTAAGGAACTTGATTTTAGTTAGCTGATGCTTAATGACCTTAATCTTGCATGGTAAGAGCCACCTAAAACAGATTCCATCACCAGTTCTTTCCTCCTTATTAAGAGGGTCTGCAAAATATTTCCAAGCTTCTAAAGAATGGTAGGGAATTCACCGGTGCAAGTATGTGTCCATGTGATGGTGACAAAATTCTTGAACCTCCTTCCGAGAGAAGCTGGTTTCACTACTTTGCTGTTAGGCAGTGATATGACAAAGACTCTGGCATTTTAAGAGACAACTGATTGCTTACAGTTTTGGATGTGCACAGATATTTGTAACATTAGAAATTCAGCGGAATTCGGACATTCGAAGATTGATATTTGAATTTTAATCAAATGTTTTGATAAATTTACTGTATGCGAAGCTTCATATGGGATTCGTATGCCATTTGTGAGGGTTCCATATGCTATTCTTATGCCTTATACTATTCTTATGCGTTGGTATAGGATTAGTATGGGACTGAACATTCATATTGAATATGAATCCTACCAAATTCGAAGGGGATCTATTCAAACAAATACAAATTTTCTTGCATTCAATATGAATCAAATATTTAAAAAAAACCCACAATTGTGCACACCCCTACTTACAAATGGGGGTATTCGCATGGAACAAATAAACCCTCTCCCACCCCACCCCTCCATTCCCACCCCTTCCCCAATTACCTCACCTCACCACCGCTGCTGCCGCCATCCACATCGCCACCACCACCCAGCGCCTGGGCCACCACCGGAGCACCCCCAAAGGTAAGGGAGTACCAGGGAGCGGGGAGGCGGCATGGCTTTTCCCTTTATTTCTGTCCTGCTGGGCTGTGGTTACACCCTAAGTTTAGGCTCTATTCATTTTCAGGCTCTATTCTGTTCTCAGGGATCACATGCCAAAATGTATTTCTGTTTCTTCTCCAGGTTGTTCTTAATGTGTGCTGGGTGAGAATAACCCCCAAACAGCCTGAGTTCCCATTCAGTCCACAAATGACTGTGGTTGTGGTCACACTTTAATCCAGTCTCAGTCCACTTTCAGAGTGAGAGAATACATCAGCAAAGTGACAAGCTGTTTTCTTTCAGTGTGAAATAACTCAGAAAATTCATCTTTGGGATAGATAATGTGGAACGGAAATTCCTGGTCCCTTTGATGTGTTTTCTCTTGCTCTGAAGGTAGAATGAAGCTGAATGAAACCTTAGGTGTGGCCACAGCCTATCATGCTATGATGACCAGGCCTCTGAAGTTCTTTTCTCTCACTGGGCTCTCTTTTGTCCTCAGAGCTTATAGGAACAGTTTGTAGTTTGAAAAGGCTATTTATAGAAATGAGATAGAATAAGGGAAAGGAATCGATCCCTTTGCCCTTGTCAGGTCCAGTTCTCCATTTTCAGGTCACAGACACTACACTGCTGCTGTTACATCTCTATGAAGAATATCCTGCTTCAAGAAAAGGTTTACAATTGCTTCCTTCCAAGGAGATGCTGGGAGTCAAATCTTTGACTCTCTGCTTTCCAAGCAACTGGTCGTCTGCTGAGCTCTTAACCAGTCCCAAGGACCTTTTGCGGGATTGTATAAATTATTTTTCACTTATGCAAATTGCTTTTACATTGTAGGAACTGATGCTGATTTTTGCAACTTCTTCCCTTTTATGTCTCAGTGAACAGCTTGCCTTTTTCTCCTGAAAACAGCCTTTGCATATGTTTGAACTCACACCTCGGGTTTTTTCTATGCTGCTCTGCAGACTGCCCCATGGTTTATAACATGGGCAACTTGACATACCTATTCTTTTCTTCACTGTAAGGGCTTTTTTTCTGCCTTATGCCTTAACCAAAAAATTGAGCAAACTCCTTCTAGAACTAATATAGTAACTATCTGTTGAGCCTGCGTTGATTTCCTGTAATTCTACAGGAATTACAGGACAAAATGTAGTAGCCAAGCTTTGTGTCTATGGCAGAATCCATATACATTTTTACAAACGGGTGATCTTTGCACTTCATCAGTTTGTTGTTAAATCACTTCATGGACACATCTTATCTTTGTAGTTAATATTACAGCCCCATCTTTCCCCCAAAGACTATATAGAAAAGGTGCTCAAACTGATATGAATCTACCAGTGTAGCTCAAAGCAGAGGCATTTGATGAAAACAGGCCAGAGTGCCAACCATTGGGCATGGTGCAACCAAACATTTCAATTACTTTAAATTTCCTCATTAAATCAATGGCATTACAAAGACAACAGCAGTGAATGGATGTGGGGCTACCATCTCCCTTATAACTGTTGTGAAAAGCACGAAGCACATGCCTTTCAGTAGCTTCTAACTGTTCTGGGAATAGTCACAAATGTTTTGGCCAAATGTGAGGAGGTATGGCCAAACAAATTTCCAAAAAATTAACAAGTGGCTTGAAAAAGGGGGGAACAAATGCTAAAGAGTTCTGTCCGTGAGAAACTCTGTAGAGTTGTTCTTGCTACCGGGGTGGTCTCTTCTTTAGTTGCTGCATGATAAATCAGTTATGAGGTTGCTGAACAGAAAGACTAAAAGACCAGGGTTTCTAAGTTTGTACATGGTTTTTCTGAAGGGACAGATCATCTACAAGAACTACAGAGTAAACAAGAAGTATAGTTCTTGAAGTATATATCCAATGCTGTATCAATAAATAAACTAATAAATATGTGTCCATAAGTGCTTTATAATACATACATGTATACGCTTTCATGTATACATATAGATTTCAGTATTCTGTCACACATTGTGCATTACTGGCAATAAAATAATCTTAGCCCTCTCATTTAATTTTTTTAGAAGACTATGGTAAGCCATGACTTCACAAAACTGGGTTGTGGTGATTGAGGAGGTAAAATGTATGGTTTGTGGTAGAAATTCTTCCTGCCCCACTCTACTAGTTCCAGAAATTAACTTGACCAAGATCCAGGATGAACCTACTGAGGAGCAAATTTTGTGCACACTTAGCAAAATGTTGTTATGACTGGGAGAATGCAGTCATGATCTGCTAGTGCTTTGTATAAGAGTACATTGAAGTTTCCTTCAGGGTGCTATTCTGTGTCATTTGAGTTAGGATTAGGCTTCCTAGTGTAACATCTAGGCAGCATTTATTTGTGTTCATAGCAAAATAATTCTAACAACAATCTATAGGCCCTTAGGCTGCGGTTACACCTTTACTTTAATTCTTCTTCAGCCCAAATTCCAGCCCGTTTGGTTACATCTTTAAATGCCAGGCCAGTTTTTTTGTGGATATTCCTCCCTCTATTTGGGTTTTCTTTCATTTGGGCCAACACAGCATTAACGTTTTAATCCCCTTCCAGGAGGCCACCATTCCGGCTCCGCTACTGCCCAGAAAATGATTCCTATGCAAGTCTCTGCTCTGAGTCTTGCCCCTCCCCTTGACACCCTTCCTCTGCCCCGTTGTCACAATCTCCCTCCCTCTTCCTGGGATTCCCTTTCCCTGTCATAGATCTCCCTCCTGCCACCCCCTGCCTTAATTTCCTTTCCCAGTCTTGTCAGGAGACCAGCAGGGCTGCCAGTGTGTTTGTGCAGCAGCTCCATTGACCTCCCCGTCCAGCAGAGGTGTGGATGGTCACTGGCTGGACGCTTGCAGGTAAGTTGGGGTAAGGATTAGTAAGCTTGTGGAGCATGATTTCATGCTCCATAGTTATTTGATAACTAGGCAGCTGCTGGGCAGGCAGGGCATGTTTCTATGCTGTAAATGCCTCCTGCAAGTGCAGATGCTGCCTAATTATCAACTACGGGTCGAAGTGTGAATTGGCCCCAGGAATATAGACTGCTCAGAGCACTTTTAGTCAGCTTACTATGGGGTATCAGCTGTGGAGTTGCTTGAACAGACTGGCCACTGATCAATGTTCTTGCAACCTACAGAACCTATGATGCACATGTGCATATACACGTGAGCGCACACATAGTCTGGTACTCAGCTATGCGTACTATTACTCTCTTTAGACATCTTTGCACAACATAACCTTAATGCTCAATAAAACTGCTGGTGTTGGTTTGCTTTAGGTGCTATTGCTGGTCTGCTGATTTCAGCTGAAGGTTTTTGTTTTATTGCTAAAAGCCACTTTGAAAGATATATATAGAAAGGCTGAATATAAATATTTTACATGAAATTAGTAATGTATAAATATTTTTTAATGTGACACTCAATGCCGATAGGAGGGAGGCCCTGTTAATAGACAGTTTCCAAGTTTTGCAGATGCCATTCAACTTGTTCAGCAAGGGCTCCACTCAAGTGTAAGACCCAGATCTGGCTTTGCCCTCAAATGGTACAAAATGGGTCCCTTCCAAACTAGTAGATAAACTAGTAGATAAAAATCCACAGGTAGTAGAAAAAATCACAGCTTGCATGGCTGTGAAATCACAATGTGTTGTCCCCACTTGAAATGGACGTCCACAGGTTCCACTTTGCCAGCTGTGAGGCTTCCGTGGTGCGCGTCATGTGGGATGGGGCAGCCAACTCAGCTCTTGTTGGCTGTTTCTTGCCGTGCTGTCAAGACGATGGGAAACTTCGAATTTGCTTGATACTGCAGAGCGAGTGTTGACAGTTCCACAGCGGGTAAATCCGTAGTAGCAGCTGCATAATGTGCTGCCGCTACAAAGTGTCTAGCTTTAGGTATGACACCCACGTACCAACTGCAAATCAGAATGCACAGTATCCCCCATGGACACACCCATGGTCTAAAAACTTCTAGTAGTTACTAGTTATAGTCCTTCTTGGCCAGAGTTAGGTTGATGACCAGCTACTCGAAAGCTCATTTGCTGGTGACTTGGGATCCAAACTGTTCTAACCCCAGTCACAGAGAATCTAGTCTGTGACTAACTCAATAGCCTTCTCCCTTCACATATATAAGGTAGTTTGGGGGTTCTGTCTCTTTTATTATCTATAACAGAAGCATGTGAAATGACTTTGTCTATGCCCAGATGTCACAGAGCCTCCTAAAATTCCCTTTCATTATAAAAGTCCTGGTAAAAACACCAGGAGAAGCCTTCTGTTATGACTGCAAACTCTCTTTTGCATATTTGTACACACATCCTGCTATGGGGATTGGTTAATTTATACTCAGTACATGCTCAGAGTCAAGGCAGACTTTAAATTTTCAGGATTTTTTTGGACCAAAACATTAAGGCATGCAGAACATTGAATGATATGACCAGGAGAGGGCAATAAATGAAGATTACAAGTGTCAATCTAAATTAGATTTTATTCGCTCTTTGGAGTAGCTCACAAATTAAAATACTGGGGATGGAATTAGTTCTTAGAGGTACCACTGCTATTAGAAACCTGTAATTCCATGCAAGGCAAACAAATAACACATTTAACCATGCCTATCTAACTTTATCTGAGCCTCGTTGCACAAAGAGAAGCAGGGGAAGATTGTTATCTGTGTTAGTGGAGGAACATTGCCCATGTGAACGGTTTCAGCTTCTTTAGGGGGGAAATAAAATTACTTCCATCAGTCTGCCAAGGTGAAATCTCAAAACACTCCAGATGATGTCACCTAGCAAAGACTTGACCACATATTTTATCACTGGTAATAATGTTGCCAGAGATAGTCTTCCATTCACTTAACAGAAATTCTGTCCTAAATCTCCTATGACAGCAACAGAAATAAAGAGGGGTTGCAGCCAGAAGTTAGGAAGCAAAAAGGATGCTGATAAATCTTGTATTCACAACAAGTGTCTGACATCAAAGGTTGCACAGCAAGCCCTATAATGCCTAGAACTCAGCTAAGACAAGACAAGAAGGGGATTTTTTTTAGCTCACTATTAACCAGTATCTAAGGCACTATGTTTCAGACAGTCACTCTCCAATTGGTAATGATGCCCACTAGTTGGAGTATAGGATTATGTCAGAACTTCCAGCACTAAGTCCTGAAGCTTGCTGACAAGGGCCGTGGTCACACCTTTAGTTTGAGATACCTTCAGACTGTCTGCAACAGCTTCAATCACTTTTTTTTCCCTTCAAATTGTTTTACAAGCCAGCTTATCCTCCTCTGCTCAGTTTAACCAGAGTCCTCATTGACAAAGGACTCATTCCGTCCCGGCATCCCAGCCCATTTTCTCTTCCTTGGTGTGTGTGTGGCCGGGGGGGGGGGGCTAAAGGAGGCTGAACTGTGTGGTGATGGGTGGGTCCAGGCTTTCCTTTCAGCCAATGTCTAGGGTGGGTGGCACACACGGAGTTGGTGACACACCTCCCCTTCTCTCCTCCTCTACCTGAGCCTCCCCAGTGGCACCTTCTGCCCTTCTGCCATGCTCCTACGAAAAGGTGGCATACTCTTTAATTCTTTTTGTTCCATGAGTGATTAAGGGCTCCACCTGCTCCCTCTGCCTTAAAAAAAAAAGTCTGGTGTAATTGCACAACTATTTGAATGAATAATTGAGCTTTGGGAACAAAGCATTGCTCTTCCTGCTGAAATCAGAGCTCCCTTTCCAGCCATGATCTTTGGGGCTGAGCTCCAAGCTCTCCAAGCTAGAAAGTTTCTAGCTTTGGAACCACTTAGAAACCCATTTCAGTGGCATGCTTTAGTATGCTACTGAAATAGGTTCCCCAGTAATCTCAAACATAGGAGGTGGGTCTTCTGTGTGCCTCCATGTTCTGCACCAGGATTTGCTGGTCCACCATTGCTAATCCCAATCAGGATTACACTCCATCAAGCACTGATGAAGCATACCAGCAGAGGGCAAGGCCTAGCAGATCCTCATTAACATGTGGATCAATGAGGTTCAGACTGGATTTTGCAGCCCCATATTACGAATTAATACTGACTGTAGAAAGGTCCAAAGATTCCATTGTACTGCACATTAAACTAACCCAAGCTTCCCAAGGAATCAAACTGTGCAAGCAACTAATGCATATTGTGTCTATGAACTGCATGTGGATACTAAGCAAAAATAACTTCCATTATCTCACAGCAGTGAAGCAGATCCCTTGACCTATGTGTAAACTCAGCCCAGAGTTTTTCTAAAATAAAAAAATGCACAAAAATAAACAGTGGCTTAACAATAACATCAAAGCACACAGCAAGAAGACATAAAATATTGATAAATAAATTTTAAATAGTTGATGCCCAGCTTTAAAAACTAAAAGGAGATTCGTCCATGGATTACAAATATTTGTCTTTCATCTGTTTGGTCCCCCCCCCCCCGATCCATTTTGGACTCTGTATTCATGTTTTATGTATGCTAGCAAAGGTGGCAATCTGCTAATGGGTTATATGCCACAATTTCTATATATCTGCACCTTTCAAAGCATCTCTACCACTACTCCAGGCACCTGAAGGACTGAGGTTAGGTGCCCAGAGACACAGTTTTTTTGGAACAATATTGAAGTGGTTTACTATAATCTTCTGGAGATAGGTTCTATCACTGAGTTGCCATCTTTTCTGAGATGTTATAGAAAAATGGAAATGTTGCTATGGGGATACTCTTGGATGGCTATGGTTTCATACAGCTGCCAGGTGAATGTTTAATGGTCCCTTTTATTATTTCATAACCAATTGTTCTTATATTTGCCTTAAACTCTCACTCCACTGAACTTCATTGTGGTTAGTGTCAGCACAGAATTTATCGATTATCAAGCAGAGCAGGTTGACAAGTCTTGCCTGGTTGAATTCCTCACTACTATTTCATTAATACTTGGCTATATTCAGACAAAACAAAAGGGGCATCTCAGAGGTTTCTCAGAGGCATCTCAAAGGAACAGTGTGTGGCCCTCATGTTCCCAAGCCTTCTCTAATCCACCTTTTCCAGCCTAACCTGCATCCAGACGTTCCTTATTTATCCTGCTATATTTGAATATTCCAGAATATCCATGCTTTATTCTGGAATTTTCAAATACAGCAGAATATGCAACTGCCATCTGGCGGCAGCGCTAGAATGTTAATGACAGGAGCAGAATGATATGTGAACAACCTACCTCAAAGCCTTCTCTAAGCTCCTGCGGAGTTGCCTCAAAGATACTCTCTCTTTTTTTCTGTATCTAATCACAGCCCCTTGTGCTTTCTTTTTTAAATGTAATGACCTAAAACAAACCAAAGGAGTACATTAGTTGGATTGCTGCTTCTTTCCAAATAATAACGACAGTTAGTGTTCCACAACAAACAGGGACAGAATCCAAAACACACCTTTGGATCATGCCAGAAAGATGCTAAGCATGCAGTGACTGTACATTGTGGGTGCCTGACCCACTCCTGAGGATAGATTCTGCTCATGCGACCACTTTAATTGAAGAGAGGGAAAACTACTCTGCTGCAAAAGTGGCAAGGGGCAGCTTCACTCCTGCAGCTGCTGTGTGGAAGAAAGATGACAATAAGCTTCAGAGCCTAGCAATATTTTGCCAGGCTTTGAAAATGATCAATGTCTGGGGCTATTTCCAGAAACTGGCTAAAGGTCTTCATGAAGCAACATTGATGCCAGAGAACTTGCATTCCCTGACTTTGACGTTAGCACCAGCCTGGCACACCAACTGAGTGGATAGCCATTCCCCTTGCCTCTGGGTTGAAGCGAGTGCTCCAACCCATAAGACCTCCTACGTTCACTGTGCTACACATGTAGCTCTTGAGATAACGTCACCTTGTGATCAGAATCTCAAATATTGCTTGAGTAGAATATGGCTTCATTGTATGACATTGGCTGGCTTCGTAGGGTGTGTTCACATGTAGTTAAAATGCATCTCTGAGGTGTCTTGGAGACAGCTTAGGGATGGTTTGTGGGTAGCATTGTTCACCTGCCAGAATGTTCCTTCCCCTTGGATGAATCCCCTTCCTTCAATTAGAAATGGAATGAGATAAGAACATGAGAGCCACACTCTACTGTTTCAATGTTGCTTTTGAGATGCTTTTTTTTTAAAAAATGTTTCTGGGCAGACTCCACTCATCCAAGCTGAATACTAAGCTTTGAGGAATGAATAGCCTCCTTCTCCAGGCAATAGGAATGTCGTACAGAGCTGATGAGATTTCTCACAATACTCCAAAAACTTTGGTGGATACTAGAGCTGTGTCTAGACATTGGTTACATATTTATTTGGATACTCTGGAATAGGGATGTTCACAAATGCAATTTTCAGGATTTGATTTGATTTGAATCGAATATCCAAAGATATAAATTGGTTTGAATGTTTAAAATTTGTAATCTATTTGTACGATTTTTCAATTTGTATTTGAAGATATGAATGTCAACAACATTTGAATGTGTCCATACAATCTGTACACATATGTATGCATCCTGTTTTTATCTCATATGCATCCTGTTTTTGTCCCATACGTATCCATACAAATGCGTAAAGTTATGAATAAGATGCGTAGGGATATGTATGTAATTGGTACATATCCGTACACATATGAATGTCCAAATAATTTGTACGAATGATTCAAAAGATTCAAAAATTCATGCAAATGTTAAATTCCAATTTAGACACATTTGATTCAAATTCAAGTGTTCAAATTCAATCGAATTCGATTGAAGTTTGAATGCTTTGAATATTTGTGCATATCCCTGTTCTGGAATAAAGCAAGGATATTCCAGAATACCTATGCTTTATTCCAGAATATCCAAACATAGATGAATAAGTATCTAATGTCTGATTGCAGTCTAGGTTGGGAAAACCTGCTATTCCTCCATCTTCCTTACAGCTTTTCCAGTGATGCTTCCTGCATATTCATTTCCTATAAATATGTTCCCTTCTTTCCCCAAAACAATTGCATCCCTCTTTTGCTACAAAATTGTTTAATACATAATTTAAAGCTTTTTACGTGCTTTCCATGCCATCAATTATGTATACTGAATGCTGGAAATTTTTGTTCTTATTTTCTTGTGTTATTACCTTTCCTCTTCATCCTCCTTTAGAGAGAGGGTGAGAAAGTGTTTGGCTTTGGAAACTGAAACACACTGACAACAGGCTATAGGTGAAGGACACCTTTGCCATTTCATAAAGTATGGCTTAAGCAGTGCCTCTTCTAGTGGGAGTAAGATCATAAAAACACACAGCTATTCTTTATATTTAGAAAAAGCACATAGCTTTACTAAGATTGTATCAGCTCAGAATATTGATGGGGGTAGTTGCTGCCTCATTTATTGGGGATTTAGTGAATCATTTTGAAAATAGAAAACTAGTATGACAAGGACAAGAATAAGCTAGAGTTCACCATAACATAGCTTTCCCTGTATGGGTGATGATACCTCATCTGTATTCAGGTGGTGGTGAAGCACATCCAGTTTTGACGAGCTGTATAGAATCCTGTTAGATTAAAGCACCCATTAGGTTTGGCCAATGGCCATGCTGCTAGGGCTGACTGATGCTATCTTAGGTCCCCAAGTTTTGAACCACCTTTATAGTTAAGAGTGAACATGCTCCTCTCACTATTTGTAGATAAGCGTAGTTTAGTCCTACACACAGCACTCAACAAGTGTATAAAGTGCTAGGAGCAGGTAATGCCTACAAATGACAATTATTTCAAGGAAGAGGTTGACTGAATGCTGAAATTTAGGGGTAAATGCTGCTTCGAAACAAGTATGTTGATGTCAAACACACAAGTCAACATAAAAGTTGAAGGAAGAAAGTTAACTTCCCTCAGTAATAACATTTATAGTTTCAAATGTACTTACATTTGTTTATTATTTATCTGTAGTGCATTGTGATATAAGGTTATTTGATGTTTCCTTTTGAATTTCTCTCTAAAATTGGGCTGCTGAAAGTTGCATAACATTTTTTTCTGGACTTATATGAAAGTCATGAAGGGAAAGGTCAGAAGATTGAGGAGAAATTTGAGCCCGCCAGTGGGTTGGTTCCGAAATGGGACCAAACCATTTAGTGGTAGACTGATGGTACGGAATGGGAAACTTGGGCAGCTTCCACAGTCACTCAGGACAGTGCCAATTGGGATCTGAGCATGCTGTGTCAAAGGGTGTTTTTTCACTTAGCACTAGAGTACCCATTAAGGACCCATTAAGGGCCCTTAATGGGTTCTTAATGGGTCCTTAATAGGTACTCTAGTGCTAGAGTGTGGAATATTTTTTTTAAAAAAACTGCAGAAATATAAATTGGAGATTTTGAGAGGTGCTATTATCATTTTTATTATTTAATTTAGTTATAGAAACCTTAAAAGAATGATCAAATCATTCAAGGGAATAAATGAGATAGATTTTTATTGATTGGTATTTGCTGTATCTAATGCAGCATACAAAATGTGACATCTAATACTTTTGAAATACTATTTCTAGAAAGGCCTTTCAAATATATAGGCATAATGGTAACCAAAAATATTACATTATTTATACATAACTATATGCCAGTATTGGGGGGGGGGAGAAAAGTGTGTGGATTAAGAAGTATTTCAATATTATAGGGTATATTGCAGCAGTTAAAATGATGGCCTTTTCTAAATACAATATTTCATTTTGAACACTTCCAGCAGAGTTTTCAGAAAAGTTTCTCAAGATATGCCAAAAGAGGAAAGAATCTTTACGCTTCAGGGTTTTTTTTAAAAGAAAATCTAGAATTAACAGGGAGCAAGGATCCTTCCTGTTATCTGACAGGTCATTTGAACCATTCAATTTCATTTATCATGAAGGATCAAATAACAATGGATGGGAATAAAAAAACACTACTCTCATTTTTTTAAAAAAGTCAAATGTTATTTCTTCTAAAAGATCTTCATAAAATAAATATAAATAATGAGTTTATAAAAATGTCCCAGTTTTTATACAGCATATTTCTGAGGTTTATGATCTACAACAACCAACTGAAATTGCAGAAAGAAGAGGGATTTTATATATAAGAGATTTTTGTACAAGAATGCTGTGACTGCTATGGCTTCCAATAAATTCTCTTTTCTGTAACAGGAATGCTCTATTCCTATTATTGCTAGGACTAGATTACCTGCCTTTATTCTAGATCAGCTGGTCCAAAAAGGCACAGTTCACTAGGGATGTGCACAAATATTCATAACATTCATCTTTCGTGTGAATTTGAATGAATTTGGACATTCGTACATGAATTGAATGTTATGACATTAATACGTTAGTATTCATACAAATACAAATAGTTTGGAAATTCATGAAATAGGGAGGTGGGAAAGCAGCTGCGCCAGTCATACCAGCAATGGATCCAGGGGTGTTTTTCAACTGTCACTAGAAGTACCCATTAAGTACCCATTAATGTGTACTTAATGGGTACTTCTAGTGACAGTGGGAAAACACCCCAGATTGCATTCAACATGGAGTCAGAGCGGATTAAAAGTGGATTCAGCAGCTATTCAACAGATGTTAAATAGTGATGAGAGTAGACTTGAAACTTTATTGGAATGTTTGTTGTCTCTACCAAAAAAACCTAATTTCACTTATATATGAAATACTTTCGAAAGACAAAGATTTATATATGGACCACTACAAAGATCACTGGGCAACAGATATACACTCCAGCATCACCTCCATACAAACAATTTGGTCAAATAAATTTCCATGTGGTGACATATATTATAGCAGAGAATTTTTTCTGAAAATATTTCCTAGGTGGTATGCTACCCCTATTTGGTTAAACCACATCTCACACAAAAAAATGTTGGCATGGCTGCAGGTTACAAGGTACCTATATACACCTTTGGTGGTCCTGTGCTCATATTAACAAATTTGGATGCAAGTAAACCAGGAGATTGCCAAAATATTAGAAATACATATCAAATTTTCTCCATCCATATTCATATTACATATTTTCCCATTAGAAAATATATCCAAAAATAATGCCCATCATTACACTTTCTGCTGTTAGCAGGACAAAATGTTATAGCCAGAAATTGGAAAAAGTCAGAAACATTGAACATTCAGACCTAGTATAATAAAGTAGTATAATGTGCAATAAATGAGCTTATTACCTCTTAGTAGTGCAAAGGTTTGACCTTGTCTCTGCTTGAGATGCCCAGGGGCAAAATTGTGGGCCACTGTGTGGGACAGGATGCTGGGCTAGATGGGCTGTGGCCTGATCCAGCAGGGCTCTTCTTATGTTCTTATGATATGTGTTTCTAGAAGTTTGGAAACCATTGTTAGACTTCCTAACATATAATCATAAAATTTTGGTTGAAATGAAAGAACTGTTATATAGTAATACTATGAGATATATGTATCCCTTGTAAATTATAGTCAGTGCCAATTCAAGATTTGTACAACTTCATATCTTACCTGTAACACAACCTAAGTTTCAAAATAGTTAGTATTGTTTATTAGTTTATTTCAATATAATATATGTAAATTTGTGCATTAAGTTGTAAATGGTGTATACAATAAATAAAACTTTCTTGCATCCAAAATAAAAAAATAAACTGGATTCAAGTCAGATTTAATGCTTTTAGAGTGGATATGTTATGATATACATATCAAATACATATGTGTCCGTGTCAGATGCGTATTCATTCGTATTGGAAATTTGTACAAATTTGTTCAAATACATTTGTTTTGAATAGAATCCTACCACATTCAAAGGGGATCTATTCAAATGAATAAGAATTTTCTAACATTCAATTCATTATGAATTGAATGCCCAAAAAAACCATTTGTGCACATCCCTACAGCTCACTGATCCAGATCACAGGCAAGTGTGGGGTGGATCAGTGCCATGCTTCAGGATCCCATGCTTCAGGACCTCTGGGGGGTGCTTTTTATGGCCTGCCATGGTAGTTCTGATCACATGCGGCATGCCTTCTACATGCCTTACATGTTCAGGATCAGGGCTGTGATTAAGAACATGCCTCAGGTGTTCTGGATCAGGGCCCTGATAAAGCTCTCCCTTCTTCCAGATTGTGCTTTGTCTAGTGCAGATTGCTTTTTCCAACTGTGCTTTCCACTTTTCATCCAAAATGGTTCTCAATTCCAATTTGTTCTGCTGTTCTCAAGACTGTTTTTCCCCCAGTACAAAATACTAGATGAGACAGAGATCACTCCCCATTGCAGTCGCCTGGATTGGGGAGCCTCCTAAAGAAAAACTAGTTCCTTGCCGAGAAGAAACACATTATCTTCCACTGAAGTGCAAATAAAAATAAACAGAAACTTTTGATTCCCTCCACTTTGTTTTCTTCCACCTTGGTTTCAAAGACCCACTGACCTATATTAGCAACCCAGCTCCTATCTGCATTCTTCCTTTGTTTCATATCACTGAGTGCTGCCAAGATGGAAATTCCCATGCAGTCAACTTGTTTTAAAAAGAACAGGAAGCTGCTGTAGTAGCTTATGTGAAAAACAGCATGTCTACTTAGAGGCAGAAGTCTGGCATATGAAGTATCTCGCTTTCCAGCTACTGTGCTTCATTGCTATCAAATGTGCTTACAATGTCATGGATAATTCGATCCTTTTGTTGCTAAATAACATGCACAGGAATTCACAGTATCTGGCTGTGGTATCAAATGATGCAGTAAAAAATGATCATATTCACCTTTGAGAGGTTATACTGGGGTAGGGAAGAGAAAGGCAGTTCAAATAGACATTATAAGGCCAGTAATTCAGAATCCTGCTCCAAAACCTTTGACATTAGGACTAAGATATCCTTTTCCCCTCACATGACTAATGACATATTTCCCTGGAATAGAACTATATTCTTATCTTGTTTTCAGCAACATACTTTTTGTTTTTTTTCCCCATCTCTCAGTGTTTGATTCTCAAGGACCTAAACTTTTTAAAAGTAAAGCCTGTGATATCAAGGGTCTGCTTTAAGGCCTGTCTGTATACATTAATTTCCTTTTCCTTGTGAATACTGTGAAGTTACTCATGGGCAAAATAATTCTGTCATTCCGAACTGTGAACGTATTATCCATAGATGGCTGGACAAATGTTTAAGCTGATAAATATATCACATGCAAATTATCATACATTGAGTTGCTAATTGCCCCAGTGTACAAGCATGAAACACTCATTAATATGACAAATGTCATGTAGTTAACCAACGGAATAGGAGATCTTAGTACATGCCATCTTAGAAATCTAAAATCTAAATTCAGTCAAGGGCCCTCCTACACCCAAGTTTTAATCCAGCTTGAGTCCACTTCCCAAGTGAGCAAATACACCAAAAGTGGAAAGATACAGGAGAAAACATCCATGTGGAATTCTGGTATGAAAATCTTCTCGGTTACTCTAGCTTCATTCAAAAAGTACAAAACTTCTCTGTATTTTTTATTTATTTATTTACATTTCTATCCCGCCCCCTACCCAAAAGTCTCTGGGCAGGTAACGACCTTTAAAACAAATAAAAACAGAATATGCATTAAAAGCACTTTAAAGATTCAAATTTAAAAATATTTCGATAATCCAGAGTAAAATACATTCAGACACATTGTATTCCAAATTATCAATGCTTAATTCCAGATTATCCAAATCATGCAGAATAAGTAAGTGATGTCTAGATGAAACTTTCATTTCTAATGTCAACATCAGTGATATAGACATAGGTTTTATTTCTGTTTTATTCACATGACATTAAAGGCAGGCAGGTCAGGTTAATTGGGTGAGTCTTATGATAAAATTTCATTCCATGTATAGTCTAATCAACCACACCGTTCAGGAACTGAAAACACGGCTCCCTTAAGACGCTAATGGAGAGGATGTGTCAATATTTAAATGCCCTGACAAGATCTAAGCAGCATCTGAATTGCAACTCTTTGGGAGGAAATTATACTCTGCTTGACCCAGATCCTACTTTTTTCCTTTCTTTAAATGGTTCATTTGCCCTTAGGTTTTTTTTTGTTTTGTTTTTTGCATTCCCACAACACTTGACCGATTGACTCTGTTATCTTCATCTTCAACAAACAAACAAATGTATTTTCCATCAGCTAAGTGTTATTCACACCTAGAAGTTCCTGGTGCATGTCCTTGCTTTGTTGTTATGCCACTGCATTTTTTTCAACACACACACAACACTCCGGATGCACATCTACTTGTGAGGCCTAATAAATCCATTCTTCTGGCTCCTTCCAATTGCCCACTTTTCCTAAAGATCAAAGCAGATTTATAACAAGGACTTTTTTTTCTTTAAAGGATTTAGCTTTCTGCGTTCCTGGATAGCTGTCCATCTCTCATAAAGATAAATGGACAAGGACAAAAAATGTGTATGTCACATAGAGAAGCCCCTTGGACTTCTGAGATCTTGAATTAAGGGCTACTGCAATAGCAGACGTGGTTTCTTGCTCACTCCACTTTTGCAGAATGATTGAGCATCAGGTGAAGAGAATGAATTTGATTCATTTAAGTTTCAACGTTGGCTCATTGAATGCTTTCAATGTAGATGTCCTAACTATTAATTTCTTAGCAAAGTGTGGCAGATTGTTTGGGCTTGAATTCAGTATAACTACAAAACTAAACAGACAACATTTAAGTATCTTAGTGGCACATATTATTACTCTTTTTTTAAAAAAGAAAGAGGCAGTATGGAAAGTGCCTTGGTTATTCATGGAAGACTTGCACAAATAGTTTCTGAAACAAACACTTCATATCAGGGTATTAGGTGAACAGGAGAGTAGATTGATGGGCATCTCTCTTGTTCCCAGTTCTTCTCAAGGCCCTGTTAATGAACCTCAAGATTTCAGGATTCAATTCACCCTTCTCCCTCATGATACAAAGGGTATGCTGGCTGAGTGCAGGCAGCATCCACAAAGATCTCACTCAGCCAGCAGTTATTCCACTGTAAGCACTGATTAGAGGACTGGAACAGCAGAACAGCAGCAAGTGCACATTTATTTATTACATTTTTATCCCATCCTTCACCCAAAAGTGCCAGAAGTGTGTCACAGACTATGATAAAAAATTTCTTCCAACCTCTTTCCATCCCACCCACTCTGGGAGGACTACTTTCAGAGGAAGATGTGAGTCAAAAGGCCTGCATGAAGAAGCACATTTAAACCAGGCACTGAAAACCATTCCACAGCAAGGGACGCCACAGGAAAGCCTCCACGTGCCTCTGAGAATAGTGGGACTGAGGAGGCCCTCACTTTGTGATCTTAAGGCATGGCCAAGTCTACATGGTTGCCTGCCAGCACACTCCCAGGTGTTCACTTTTGTGCCTAGGAGTGGCCATGGTGTGGTGTCTGAGTGGACACCACACACCAGGGATGCTTTGATCCATTGGCACTTTGTACAAAGCAAACAGAGTGTATCTAGTTCCCAGCAAAGGTGGTCCTGTGAGATTGTGTGCAACTTTCCTATCAGTTTTCCTTGTGGCAATGGAATTCTGCCACAAATGTAGCAAAGTAGGTCTGGGGAAAATGATTTCCTTCCCCAAATTTGGATATTTAAATATAAAATGCCTTACTGCCTTGAAACTTGGGAAAGACTGGAAATTTGCTGTACTGTACTTTTTTTTAGAAGGAAGAAAAATATCACACCACCTGAAATTCTGATTCTGTGGAGGTGAGAAAATGGAAGCTTTGGGATCTTCCTCCATGCCAGTCTGGACTATAATGAGATACACTTTTGTAACATAATGGCCCCTTGAAGACAAGCAAATTCATTGTACGCCAACTTGTTTATGATAAAATGTTAAAATAAATTTTTTTGAAAAACTTGATAGGCAACCTGACTGCCTTCACATGTCTCACCCAATTATGGTGGTGCAGAAGAGATTATACAGCTGTGAGCACTAACCTGTACAACAAAGTAGAAGTTAAAGAAAACTGAGGTGGGGAGGCAGTATTACATAATGACAAGATGTTGAGGTTTTTCATAAGGTAGAGATGAAGACGATGGTCTGGAAGATTATGAGGGTCTTGGGATTTTTTTTCCTTTGGGTTTATATTTTCTTTCTCCTGTAACTGAAACCAGACTCTTTGAAATCGGTAAAGGAAATCTGGAAATTAAATAAAAGAACAAATGTTTCAGCCTCTGGTTGCCCCAGTCCCTGCAATTTCCCTCAAATGCAGGAAACGTGACTGCATAAGCTGTGACAGTGGAAAAATTTAACATGGAAAAATTCCCCATTCACTGTTACCTACCTAGACACTGCATTATACAGGATATATTATACTCCTGGTATAATATATTGGCAGATCCATTTAAATGCCAATGAAATTACAGTAATTATTATTATGGAGGGTGGAGTGAAGACTCATTTACTGGACCTTGAGCAAAAATAGCTGAGCTGAAGCTGAGATACCCTTCACAGCCCTGTGAAGGTACCCAATTTATGTTGGTACCCAATTTATGCTGCCACACACATCTGCAAAAGAGCCATGAAGTTTTAACCATTCTTCACTTGGAATTGCATAAATTATGAACCCAATAGACTACTGGAGGGTTGCAGTCAGCATTAAATAAAACTTGGCAGCAAAAACCAGTGGGTGGATATATTTTGGCATAGAGCATTATAAGTGATTTGCATATGTGCCATACGGTAAGTCACATAGCCCTTGCAGATGAAATATAGGGACTTACCAGACATCCTAATTAAGGCAGCATCCTACCAATATCCCACCTGGGACAACAGACAAGTCTGAAACTGCATATCTAGGCAAAATTGTGGTGTAAAGAACATATGGAACTTTCCACAGCTTCTATAAGGCATCATCATAGTATTGTTGCCACTAGTGAGATCACATCACCACATCTGGGCACTTACTGCTTAGTGGAATACGGAAAGATAAAAGGTATGGTGTAGTAAGGGCTCAGAACCATAACCTGAGTTGTGCTGGCAGAGACTGTAAAAATCTGGCAGTCTCTTTTGTACTGATATGAGGAAACCTTGACTTTAAAAAACTGATGTTTATTATTCTTTTGCCAATCTAACCTATGGCTATTTTAGATTTTCTGTAGGTTATCTGGAACAAAGCAAATGTTAAACCATGGGTTATGAAATGGGTGCCTGGCTGGAGTTTTTTGGAGTGTCCATTTTCTGGAAATGTCCCATCTGTGGACAAAGGGAATAACGCTCCCTTCTCCACACAGTTAAGGAGGATGTGCCTAAAAACCTCCTACCTTGCTGCTTTTCTTCCTCCTCATTGTGATGTCACCCTTCACCAATCAGATTGCTTGCTTCAGTTTGCTGCTGCCAGCCCATTTCCCAGGGCCTCATTGGACAGTGCCTGTAGAAGGCTGGGATTGGCTCAGAAGCCTTGTAGCCTTCCATAGTCCCTCCACATCCACCTCAAAGTTACTTCTTTCATTTCAACCAGAGGGATGCACAAACAGAGACCTTGGGACAAGTTCAATGGATTTTATATATTTTGCAATTGTCCTGAGAGTCTCAAATTAGTTATGGGGGCATCCTTAATCACATGTGTGAACATATCCAAAGTTATGTTGCTGCTAAGACAGTCCAGAATCAGTAAGTGGCTGAAAAAAATGGTGACATATACATTATTAAAGAACAGGAAAGTTCCCTAGTGGTTTTCACGGGGCTCCCCTGTTCCTTAATAGCCCTTTAGTGTCAAGGAGAACCTGGACCTCTTTACAATCCTCTGGACATAGCCAAACACCTGTTTGCACAAGTCTAGGGTTGACCACAAGGTCCCCACTGATCACCAATGCTCACTGAGCGAGGCCTACTAAGATTATGTCCCTCCATTTTTAACTAAACTTGTGGCCAACAATGCTTAACCAAGCAATTCATGTCTGTCTCAGGAGAGAAAAAGTCCTCCCCTTGAGATTGCAGAATACTCCTTAGTCCATTTCAGGGTCACTTGCAGTCCTATCAAGCTAGCACTTCCTTTGCTTTGTTACTCCCAGGAACCAGCTTTCAGAAAATGACATTCTCTGCCTGTAGACTTCCATTGATTGCTGTCTGGCATAAGGAGAGAAAATGAATTGAGGACGGGTCCTAATTAAGTAGTTAAGTTATTAAGCCAAACCATTAGGGTAAGTGCCTGTACAGCATATGTATTTGATCTTACTACTCTCTTTTCTACCACAGCTTTATTGAGGGTAAATGAATAAAAAGCCTTATAATTCCATTTCTTTTGAGGGGCAGTGGGACAATTTGAAATGGAGGAATGTTGAGTCACATAAGTTGTCACATTATGACTTTAAAATCCATACTTTTTACTATAATGGAATTTCTGAGAATTTTGCTCCATTAGGAAATCAAGAAGAAAGGAAGAGTGAGATTTAGTGGATAAAAGATTGTCTCAAGTCCCCACACCTACTTTGCGCTGAGCCATACAATTTCAGTGTTGCATAAGGACCTTTAAAATAGCTCTCTTTCATCTCTGAAACAGATTTTTCCATTAACATGACAAAACCATTAGTGTAAGTCGGCAGGGACTTTCTTTTGGATTGACTGTTTCATCTTCATGTTATTATTATCAGGAACAGATTTATAGCACTTCCTATTTGGATTGCCGTGCCGAGAAAGCATACTTGCATATCAGAAAGCATATGACAAGGGAAGAGAAAGAGAGATGGTGCTCAAAAGTCACACTAACAGCATGTGTTAAGTGGGCAAGATCATAGAGGGAACACCAGGGAAGGGTAGTCATGAGCACATATGTTCTCAGAGCCTGATTTCAATTCCACTTTGTACAAAACGATACCACTTTCTTTGTAATTCTAGAACACCCAGGCAAGGGAATTCAACTCCCATGGCCTGATTACATTTTGAGCCTATTCTGATATATTTCCATGTTATATATTTATATATCTTCTTAAGACTAGAATGTTTCTAGGCATAATGGTAGGATCTTCACAGTTTCTTTGGGCTGTGCCAGCAGGACACCACTGTGTGGCTGAAGAGAGACAGGTGTATATGCCATGGAAGCTTCCCCTGCTCCTAGGAAAAGAATCTACTCCTTGGTAGGGATGTGTACAAAGCATATATCACCCTCTTTGGTTTTATTTATTTATTTATATTTATATTTATATCCCGCCCCATACCCTA
>MTQE01002208.1:47954966-47966400 GCA_014337955.1 Aspidoscelis marmoratus | reverse complement strand
ATATAAATATAAATATAAATATAAATATAAATATAAATATAAATAATTAATTAAAGAACAGCACTGCTAACATAGCACTATTAATTTTATGTAAAAGGGGAGGGTGCTTCCCACAACTGTGAGGATCCTGACAATAAGGGTGCTTCCTCACAGGCCCTTTAACAACCATTATGCACACATTCGGAATCCCTTGTCTGCCTACGCGTTGCTGTTTAGGACACTTCCAGTGAGGTGCATCAGCACCTAACCGTGCCTAAAGTGTGCCTAGTGGGTGTTAAAATGACACCACATATAATGTGGTGTTAATGTGTCTTTCACTGTGAAAACGCATCCTTTTAGGATGCGTCTGCACAGCGAAAATGTTCCTACTTGGGCCCTCCCCTGGCCTGCCATGATTGGCTCCTCAGAGCCAAGCATGGAGAGCCAGGGGACTCCTATCTCGCGACTTGCCCTCACCACAGAAGTGGCGGATCGCCGCTTCTGGGGCCAGAAGGAGCTTCTCCTAAGCCCACCCTAGCCATCCAGCACCCACCTCCATTCCGTGTTTAATCCATCCTCCCACCACGTGTGCGGATCTACCCCGTAAATCTGGATCTACTGGGCATCTGGATTTATTAAAGCCTATGCGGAAGCACCCTAACTCTGGGTGTTTCCGCATTATGCTGCTGAAAAGCGGATCTAATAGATCCACTTTTCGGCAATCCGTCCTCCTGAAGATTCATCATTATTTGTGATGGATCTGCGCATCCACACACGCACGGGGAGGACAGATGTCAAAGACAGATTGGAGTGGCTGCTGTGCAGATGCAACTGCACCCATTCCAATCTGTCCTCCGGCTCATGCGCCCCTGCGGAGCCGTGGGATTGGAGCATGAAGCTGGCAGTCAACATGTGTTTCCGGCAGAGACTGGTGTGCAAGAGAAGGGCTTTGGAAGCAGGCAGTCCTGCTTCTGCCCTTCCAAAGACAGCAGGGGCCAGGAACCCAGCTCTTCTCCTGGCCATGTGCGGAAGCGTCCTGCTTCTGCACACATTCAGGGGAAGTGACACATTGAAGACCTGATATTTCAGGTCTTCAATTTAAGACGGATTTCGGCGGCAAAACCAGTTTAAGAAACCGGTTTTGCCTGCCGAAATGTGGATGCACCCTCTGCAATTCAGTCTACAGTGTGGATGCAGGTTAAGTTAAGTTTTAAATCTTACCTTAGCAGTGTTTAAACCGTTTTCCGCAGTCAATACAGAAACACCCTCTGTAACTAAGGGAGAAACCAAGAGCCCGTTGTCTACAAAATTCTTTGTGACATTTGCAAAACTGCTCTTGATAGAAGACAACTGCAGCTCACGCATGATAAATTAGTTACTTTCCTATCCATTTTGAAAGATAATGATATGCACAAAATTCTTGCTTTTTACTGTTCAGAGGGTACACAGACTGAATGGTTTCATGATCATCTTCCTTCAAGGATGTAATTTCAGGAACATAGATGCATAGCAAGGCTGATGTTGTCTTCTCTGAAGGCTCCACTTGTGTTCCTGGGCTGCTACAGCAAAGTGTAGCAAAATTCATTACTAAATTTGGGTTTGCAGCAAATATATTTAGGCTCTAAGATTAAGCTGACATTTATCTTTGAAGTGGAGTTATTTCTGTCTTGAGCAATAGGCCATACAGAGACAGAAGAAAGATCCCAAAGCCGTATATTCCTTATATCTCTATAACATGTTTGAAGAGATCCAGAATGAGGGATACTTAAAAACCACCAACCTATGAAATAAGTGTTCTGTTCACAAGCTTTATTGCCACCTGTCAGCCTAGAAAAATTACTTTACATTCTTCTAATTCTACATAATGATACTCTTATGCCTGAGCAACATGCCCTGACGAACTTGCTAATCTATGCCTTTAAAAAGTGGAAAATTAGTCCAGACAGCTGTAGCATTGGGGGGGGGGGCAAACTTAAGTTCTTAGAAACTATAGATGTTGTCTGAGCTGCATGCATAGTGGCGGTTAATGAATTCCTCTTGCCTATTATATGACCATTGCTCTCTTAAAAAAAAAAAAGACTGTTTACATCATCATCATCATCATCATCATAAACCACTTATATGAAGGATGGAAAGAAGTTAGAAGAAGAGTTGGCCTTTCTGCCCCACTTTTCTCACCCATTTAAGGGAACACAAAGCAGCTGACAAAGCTTTCTATTCTTCTCCCCACAACAGAACACCCTGTGAGGTAGGTGGGGCTGTGAGAGCTAAGAAAGACAGCTGTGACTTGCCCAAGACCACTCATCTGGCTTTGTGGAGGAGTGTGGAATCAAACCTGGTATTCCCAGATAAGAGACCACTCCCTAACCACTAGATCAAACTGGCTATTAGAAGCATGGCACCTCCTGTCCTCCACATTAAAGAATAAATGCTGCATTCATGGTGCTATTCTTAACGCAGAGGTGTGAGCTGTGCGTGCCTCCTCTTCCTCCTCCCCTCCACTATTAAGATCAAAGATCAGTCTTTGGTCTTGAAGGGGGGGGTGTATTTTTGAACTCCGTAAATCATTAGGAATGTTACTGGGGCTCAGTATTTGCCATCTCAGCAGGAGAGTGGTTTGAAGAGCTCTGAGAATCCTTCAAGCAGCTCTTCCAGTGAAGCATCATAACAGCACTTGTCCTGGAATGGGAAGTTATGAAGGTGCTGCACTTTTTCTGCAAATCAAGTGGGCAGTGGGGAGGCAGAGTCATAGGTTTCTGCCATAGGATTTGTCCTTGGCTAGGAGCACCAAAGCCAAGGAATGAATGCGTTTGACTCCTGCCATCATAATAGAAAGTGACAGAGCTCAAATATTGCCTAGGTAACTGAAAGATAAATTTGAATTAATCAGGTCACAAATTAGATAAGAAAGGTAGGATCAAATAATTTTCTCATTTTATGCTTCTCCTACTGGGAGGAATATAAAAAGCCCACAACCTCAGGTTTTTAGCAACTGTATTTCTTGATCTTACTATCTGGAAGTTTTGTTTGCCTACATAGAACAGATAGAAATTGTCATTGTTGTGACTGGGAGAAACAGGGATTTGGAGCCTTCTGGAATCAGGCTGCCTCCACTGATGTTGGGTGGGTCATGCCACTCTCCCCCAATGGGATAAAGTGGCAGACTCACACCTACATACTCCATATTCCATTGTTCATCACTCAACATTCCTTGATATACTGTGACACCTATAAGGGCTTCCACTGGCAGTGTTCACGTATCTAGGGTGTTATCAAAGTTCCTCAAAAACATTTGATAGTGCAGCATTCCAGAGCCCCAACTGGGCATCTTGGCAGCACAAAGACATGCATGGCCTGTAGACAGCTCTGGGACTGTGTTGCTGTGTGACCAGCATTGCCCATTGGTATAGACATGACTTAAGCTTTGGTGAAGTTCCAAAAAAAAAAAAGGGGGGGGGAAAGTTGGCAGCAGAGACATTCATTGCAATGGGAACTAATTACAGTGAGGTTATATCCACTTGGAGATCAAATGCAGTCTTTAAGTGAAGGTGATGGTTTGTATATGTAAACAATTGAATGTGTGTTGTAGATTTAGACATTGGTGCAAGGAAACTGGAGATTTTCCTCATCTGGGATTGCTGTCAGAATGTGAGGACAACGTTCCCAATGAAGCAAGTAAAAGCTTTATTCCAATAAAAGTTCCAAGAAAAGGTCTCTTGTTGGGGATCACAGGGAACAGATAAGCTGCCAACATTATGGAACCACTCTTCTGGCAAATGGACCTCATAGTCTAAGGGACAGGTAGCATGGATTCTATGGACTGTGCAGAAGCTAACTTTACCTGTCAACCTAACCTTCATCAAGGGGTCACTGTAAGTTAAAAACAGTGAGAGGAACAATCACATTCACTACCTTGAACTCTCTTTAAGAAAGGTCAGATGTAAATGCATGTTTTGCCACAAGCTGTTCCCTTAGTGGCTTTCAAATAAAAACAGCCATCAGAAAAATAACAATAACATAATAGCAATAAAAATCCCTTAAGGGATTACTTCATGCTAAATCTGTAATTTTCAACAAAAGAATTGAATTATTGTATTAAAGACCCCAGTGTGTCTATGGATGAAGAAAGAGGATATGTTGCAGGAATATTAACATGCATTAGTTGTCTCAAAATTCATAGCTTGTCTGTCAGGGTGATGATGTATATTTCTTGCAAACATTTAAAGATACAGTTGGGATCAAAATGATGCCCCAAATTGACTCAGTTTGGATTTGTCCACTCAAAGTATGGAAATTAGTGTAAAAGGAAAGCCAATTTTGCTGGATCATAAGGAAGGTGAAGAAAATGATAAGACTCAGACATGGAGAACTTATTTCGTTTTGGTTTTTCTTTTATTAATTTGAGTGAACAATGTGTCTTAGTACACAAAAAGCCAATACTGTTTTTCTAAGCTTCTTTACAAAACGATAATTCTGGGGTTTGCAGATAATAGAAAAGTAACTAATGTATCATAGAATTATAGAATTAAAGAATTGGAAGGGACCTCTAGTCCAACTCACTGCTCAATGCAAGATTTCCTAAACCATCCCAGACAGACGTCTGTCTAGCCTCTGCTTGAAGACCTTCAATGAAGGAGAGCTCACTACCTGCTGTGACAACCTATCCCACCGACTGATTGCTCTTACTGTCAGGAATTTTTTCTAACATCTCATCTGTATTGACTCCCTTGAAGTTTCATGCTGATGCTTCTAGTCCTCCCGTTTTGTGTACGTGAGAATAGGGACGATCCCTCTGCACTATGATAGCCCTTCAGATACATGAAGAGTGCCATCATGTTTCCTCTGATATAAACATCATCTTTCATGACAACATTCATAATTAAGACCTCTTACGTGTGCATTAATTTAATTTTCTCAGACTAATTCCACATGTTGTGACACTGGAATCACAACATCTTAGCAACTTTTGTCTAGATGTGGAAGGAGTCCAGGCATGCACATCACAGGGCTCTAACGCAGCAGCGATGTAAGTGCTGGGGCTTGGGTTGCATCTAGGCAGCACATATTGGTGACTGTGGTGGAACTATCATCCTCTGTCCAGACTGTACAAGTACCTTTTCTTTGCACTGTTCTTGGCAATCTCATTGAAGGCAGCCAGAGCATTACCAAGGCATGCTTGGCCATCTTGCACCTTTTCAGAGTAGGGTAAACGCATATAGTAGGGACCATTCTGCATTTACCAGCTATAGATCCATATCAGTGAGTCCAAAATAGCTGGGCCCATTGATCCAGATCAAAGGGAGGCGTGAGCTAGATGAGTGCAGTACAGAATGATGATGTTATTCCAGTCAAAGATTCCCTGTGCTTGGAATCTTTGAAGCTTCTCTATGAAGCTCACATGAACTTTGCAGCTGCCTCTCCCATGCCTCAAAGCTTAGAAGCGGTGCTTTTTGGTGACATACTATGGTGTGCCACTGAAAAGCAGCCCCCAGGAATCCCAAAACATAGAGGTGTGGATCTAAGGTAAATGAAGAAAGGGCCTGAAGCTGCCTGCCTCCTCTGGCTATGGCATGCAGGCATGGCTAACCTGATGATGGAACAGAATGTGTCTTCTACCCTTCAGTCCATCCAGTTTTGCAATTGCAGTAGTAAAGAGCCAACTGAAAAGGGTCTGCCCTGGAACAGACAAGCCTTTAAATCCAGCACCTTACATGGTATATTATTGTAATGACATCATATTTTTGTAGGTACTGTGAGAGATTAATTGTCTAAGCAGGAAGGTTTGATCTTGGCCAGGCCTGTTTTCCTTCACATGACAGTCAGAGTTAAGCAGAAACTAGTTTTTGCCTGACCTGGATGAAATGAAATTGGCCTGTGTTTATCATCCAAAAGAAAAATGAAAAGTACCTCCTCTACGCTTGTAAAACTGACAGAATGTGTGAAAAAAATAAATAAAATAAAATAAACAGTGACACATGGAGTGAAAATGATTTACCCTGCCAAGGAGTTGGGCATTTTGCACCATAGATGTCACACTGATCTGACACTAGCATCTCTTTTTACTACATTCTCTTTCATGATTTCACTGCTCTTTGCCAGATGGTCATTATATTTTACAGGACTGCAGGCAATTATACCTGTCAAGGGCATGCCAAAGGATTTAGCATTTATGGTTTGAGAGAGATTACCTCCTAAATGTTAATGGCAGACAGAGTCACACTAACCCTCCCATTTAAGATCTTCATTAGATCACCTCTTTGCAACACTAAAGGATGAGTTAAGCGCAGGCAGGAATGAAATGTAACTATCCGTCACTCCTGGAGGGAATGGAATGCAGAAGAGGCACACAGCCAGATTCTTTTGAAACTTTGCAAGATCATATCTGGGGATGTTTCAGGGGAAATAGGTAATGTGGCACTCTTTATGGTCAGTGGTAAGTGGAGTATCCCTAGCTGTTAAGGTACATTATTAGAAACATGGGCTAAGCCTGTAGAAAACAAGACCTTCTGTTAACAGTTTATTTCACTATCATAGGCACAATTTTCAGATGCTTTCTCTAATTACAAACTACATTTCCTGATTATAAATGAAGGCGCATTGACAGCTGCTGAAACACAGGGGAAGTATCCAGTATACAACAAGCTCTTTTGAAGAAGCCATTCATTTAGCAGTTATGGGAACCTTACATGAGGAATGAAATTGCGCAGGACAGGATAGGGCAAATCACTAACAGAGACTTGTCAACTCCTTCGCTGGACTGTATACCCTGAGGGACTTCAGAGGAAATGGAGTGGGCACAAAACTGATGTGAGTATTGAGAGTGAAAAGAATATTCTTTTTCTTGAACCCCAGAAATTCCATGTGCACTAGTACTAATAATATTCTGTTTTTCACATAGAAGATGCTTAAATAAATATGTGAAACATGGGCTGCCTGTTATAATACATACATACATACATACATACATACATACATACATACATACATACATACATACATACATACATACATACGTACGTACATACGTACGTACGTACGTACGTACATAACAGGATTAGAAGATTCGTGTATTGATGGCAATGGAAATTGGAGGTGGGAGGAAGAGAAGATAAAACACATTGGGCAATGATCTCGGCTCCACCAGCTACAGGTGAATTTTGTCTCCCCTGTGTCCCTTTGGAGCGGACTTGGGCTACATGATTAATATCCAGTCTGACACAGCAACAGAGTAGGTGAGATGCTTTAAAGCTGTGATTCTAGTAAAATCCACAGATACGTTCACCTCACATAACATTTACATATTCTCCAACGCTGAACCCAAGCATGCATGGAAATGGAATGTTTCAAATCCTCAGCCATCCACTGAGATTTTGCATAGTAACTACTGCCATAGTATGTCCTCAAGCTGTTCCGACTTTATAATGGAATTCTGGTAGTCTGAGCTCCCTTTAGCAGCTACTTGTGGCAGTGGTGACTGAGGTTAAAGAACAAATCTCTTGCAGGAAATGTTGCACTTAAAAATTAGGCAGAATATAGCATAAGCAGACCATGGCAATAGTAATACAAAGTGTATTTTACCAAAAAATTTTTTAAAAAGGTATGTAGTGAACATAAAAACCAAAACCAAAATGTATTAATTAAAAAAGAACATGTATAAATATTTACAGCATTGACTAGAAGATATGTTTTTGTCACAACCTGGAAATGAATTGACCTGTGGACTGGGCTATAGGAGATCAGGCAAATGGGATTAGATTTGGACATGTTTTCTACAATTTATAGGTGCCTGAATACAGCACTCTAAAAATGTGTAGTTTACCTTCACTGCAAAGTAAATTCCACAGGGAAAATGGTTCAAATGGTTAGTCGCCGCATTTTTCGATACTCGTTTCCAGCACTGGATTCTTCTGTTCACATACTCAGCCCCTGATTGGACTGCTGCTTTTGAGTGAAGACAAGTTCTCATCAGCCCTTGTGCAGTTCAGCTAAACAGCCTTGAAAATGCCCTTGTAAGTACTTTTTTTTTTAATTTTGGAGAATTGTGTGGTAATGTGCTAGAACATTCTCAAGAGTTTTGAGTATTTTTCTTTAACTCCACTTTGACTTCTATATTTCCTTATGTAAAGCATATCCGGCAGATTGGAAACTGCTGTGCAGTCCATGCAAAGTTTTAATCCTGTCCAGATGCAGCATATGAAAGCAGGGGTGGGTGGTCCTAAGGGCAATGCAAGTGGTCCTCACCACTCTACCTCCACAAGTTTCTGCCCATTAGTCAGGATTGGCCAATGTATCCATAATAATCCCCTATATTCAGTGGGGTAATTTTTATTATGTACATTTGAATAGAAGCAGAGCCCTAGAGGGTTTGGGTTTATTCTTCTTTAGCTCTTCCTTTTCTTCTTCCTGATACAGTTTCCTTTCAGCCACCTTCTGTCCTCCACTCCGCCAGACACTGCTGGGATTATCTAACTATAGATAAGTTCTGAGGAGGAGGGATATCTTGGAGAAAAATCAGAAAGGCCTTTTTTAAATGTGATCCTTTAGTATTTGGGACTGCTTGAGACTTCAACAGTTGTGGTTGCAATACAAACAGCCAGAATGCAGGGTAAACTATAGCACCTAGTCTTCTAAGAGGACAATCCCTTTCCACAGCTAACAGATTATGCACATTTTGATACAGTGTATTGTTGTAATTCCTATACTGAGCACTTTATGACAGAGACAGCCACATGGGGGGAGGCTCCATGAATGACACTCCAGAAGATGCCTCTGTGTCTCCATTTCAGAGTACGGACGTGTCATGTGAAGCAATCATCCAAGGCATCTATGGTGAGGGCGAGAAAATGCACTCTGCAGAACAGGTGGCTCAGATGGCTATCATGATCGCAAATCATGTGGTACTGTCATAATGAGGTGCCTCTTGCTGCTACATGTGAAGACCTAGTTCCTCAGTGGTAAGTAGAGACATGGCCTCAGATTAGGGGTTGAAATAATAATACTATGGAATACGGATGGGACATAGCCAAGGTATTACCACATCTAGTTGGCTATAGTTATTTTCCTTTCCTTTCCTTTCCTTTTTCTTTCTTTCCTTTTCCTTTTTGGTAATCCTAATCCATAATATTCTATTGTGATTAGGGGTGGGCAAGAATGCAGTTTGTGAATTTGATTCAATCTGAATCGAATATGCAAATACATACAAATAAAGAAAAAAACCAAATGTCTGGACATTCAAACTGGTACAATATATTTGTATCTATTCGTATGAATATTTGATGCGTATTTGATGATACGGATCTCGGACGCATTCGTACACATATGAATGTCCAAATTATTCATACAGATAATTCAAAACATTTGTATTTGTTTGAATACTAAAAATACAAATGTCTGGACATTCTATTCAAATTCGAATGCCCAAATTCATCTGAATTCAATCAAATAATGAATATTCATGAACATTCCTAATTGTGATGCCTTAACAATCCTGCTGATGAGTTACTGTTTCTCAGCTTCCATTTCTTCTGCAATTGACTAGAGTAATTCACTGATTTAACATGATACAAACTGAGCATGGATTTTTGGAAGTGAACTTTTACTGAAAGGTATTTAAAGCATTCTCGCGTCAGAAACCCAAATCTCTACATGGCTTAACTGAATAATTCGCAATATGGAGAGGAAGAAGGACTAGATTGGATGAGAGATTGTTATAACATTTCTTACCTAAAAAACTAAAGTGGTTTACATAAAGAATTTTTAAAATTTTACTCTAAATCTTCAGATGGAAGCAGCCACAACAACACTTCTCTCTGATTCTTAATTTCTTATTCATAGCACCCTGGCATTATCTGAGAGAAAAGGTTGAAATGAAATGTGGGCCTGTCCTTGACATTGGGCCTGAAAAGGCAGAAAACAAACAAAAAGAGCCTGGCTGATAAATAGTAATTCTTTTCCCAGGTGGCCTTTCTGCAGCTGACCTTGAGATACCTTCATGACTGGAAGCCTATCAGACACAGGGGGGAAAGAAAGAGGTTAGAAAACCTTGTGAGAATAAGATGCCTAAAAAACTAATTTCTCTGACACTAATGCAATTAAGAATAAGGATGCTTGTT
The DNA here is from genome assembly GCA_014337955.1 of Aspidoscelis marmoratus. NCBI lineage: Eukaryota > Metazoa > Chordata > Lepidosauria > Squamata > Teiidae > Aspidoscelis > Aspidoscelis marmoratus. The sequence continues at coordinate 47,956,309 of MTQE01002208.1, read as the reverse complement.
ATTGATTCTTACATCTATTCCCCAGCCACCTGTGTATAACCACAAGATCGTTTACAGATATTCCATAAAAATCCAGGAAACCAAGTTCAGTGGTACTGCCAGATGCACACCTCTCTTTGAGGGTTAATTGAATCATTGTTCTTCCCCAGTGGAATACTAGTGACACCCATGTAAGAATGCATACAGAAAATATGGTGGAACCAAACACCTATAGGAAAATTTCAAAAATAATCCATGAACTGAATTTTAGAATATTTGGAAAATCTTCTCCTATAGTATGTTCAGAGAAAATATTTGTGGATATTTTTTTTTTACTTTTTGTGCATTCTCCCAATTAATTATGGCAATATCAGGAGAGGATCTTACACCAGATATTATTTACTAGAGTGACTTTATTATTCTAATGAGTGACACAAGACTAGTTGTGAGAAGGCATCATGGTTTATTTGCAATATAAATGACTTCAGGTTCAATTCATGTCATCTGAAGAAAGGAACAGGGTTCTACCTCTAAACCCTGCCTACATGTACAGACCATCCCATATGCTTTTATTTTTACTGGCACAACAGATGAGGATGAGTGGAAAGAAGTAGAGGTTTATCTGATACGCAGATTAAAGCTTCGCTGAACATTTCTAGGTTGTATCTAGAAATATCTCCAATGATCTCATTCTACTTATACTTAAAGGAAAAAACAACCTGGTAAAATTTTCTATGGCAGCAGTTACACCTTTAATTGAATCCTTCCTCAGCCCAAATTCCAGTCCTATTGGTTTCACCTTTAAAAGCTAAGTCTTCTGGATTTTCTTTCCTCTATCCTGGCTTTCCTTTATTTGGGCCAACACTGCATTAAGCATTTAATCCCATTCCAGGAGGCCACTGGCCCTGCTCCCCAGTTGCTGAGAAAATGATACCTTTGTGAGCCTCTACTCTGATTCTTGCCCCTCCTCCTCCCCTTGCTGTGACTTCCCTCTACTCCGTCCAATTTCTGTCTCCATGCCCCTCCCTCTCCACACACCCCCTCTTGCCTTTCCTTTCTGTCCTATTGCCGATGATCTCCATCTCCACACACACTCCCTCTAGCCCTGACTTTCTGCTGTCCTATCACTGCTCCCCCACCCCAATCTCCATCCTCCTGTTCTCACCTGCCACCTCATCCCACCTTGCCCTCCTAGAACACCTCCCCCTCAAGCAGAGCATTTTCTCCGTCCACTCACCAGCTGAAGATTACCAGTGACAGCTTGGATTCAGATGCCTTCCTAATGTAGATTAAAATGGTAAGATGTAACAGCAGCCTAAATCTATCTATCTATCTATCTATCTATCTATCTATCTATCTATCTA
>MTQE01002208.1:47928317-47954879 GCA_014337955.1 Aspidoscelis marmoratus | reverse complement strand
TATCTATCTATCTATCTATCTATCTATCTATCTATCTATCTATCATAGATAAGTAGAAAGAGAGAATATCAATATTATTTTTCATACTGCATTATTTCATTTGAGTTATCTTTTTCTGGAACTATTTAGTGAGGCTATACATTTGCAGAAATGAGAAGAGGGATGTGGAAGAAGTTTAGCTTAGCATTTGAACAGTCTAGATTGCAATTCCCACTTCTTGGGACAGAAACTAAATTTTAATCAATATTGTACTAGGCAAGCCTAGAGGATCCTGTTGATTTTCTGGATTAGAGTACAAATTAACTGTGATCATGCTACTTCAAAGGACTGGCAACACACTTTGCATTGATTGGAATTTGATACTGATCATCAGTGGCTGATATTCTTTAGGAATACAGTATATATCTTGAAAAATATAGCATGGAAATGAGTATAGATGTCATAAGACAAAATTGTAGTTATATTCATCAAAAGAGGGAGGAGAGGAGATGAAAAGAGGGAGGAGATGGTCACTCCCAACTTGGCGTTCTCCTGCCCCACCCTTTTTCTAGCTGTGCTGTGCCTCCTCCAGGGGGATAAAAAGAGGGAAGAGACACTTGCTCTCAACTCGGCCTTCTCCTACCCTGCATTTGTTCCAGCTGTGCTACGCCTCCTCTGGGGAGGTAAAAAGAAGGAAGAGACACTTGCTCCCAACACAGTGTTCTCCTGCTCTGCACTTCTTCCAGCTGTGCTACGCTTCCTCCAGGGAGATAAAGGGTGTTTTTCCACTGTCACTAAAAGTACCCATTAAGTACCCATTAATGGGTACGAAATGGCTTTTTTTTACCCATTAATGGGTACTTAACGGGTACTTCTAGTAACAGTGGAAAAACACCCAAAAAGAGGGAAGAGATGCTCACTCCCAACTCAGCATTCTCCTGCCCTGTGCTTACTTCCTAGAGGCAGGTATGAAGAAAAATAGACACTTAATCCACCTTTCCATCCAACTGGGTCATGCCTTCCTCCTGGGAGCTAGAGAGGGGAGAGGGGAGGGGAACATTGTTTATAATATGTTATTTGATCTCTTATTTACTGAGATTGTTTTTTTTTAACTTGCTGCATTGATTTGTTGTATTCTTTGTATTTTTTTTCTGTTTGTTGTAAACCGCCTTGGGCAAAATTATGTTTTTTGGAAAGGCGGTATACAAATAAAAAAGGAAATGGAAAATGTAACATATGATCTCAGAGCAATAAAAATACAGCTTCAGACAAGGTTATTAGTTTCAAAATAAGAAGCCATCAGCATAAAGGCAAGCTCTTTCTACTTCATAATCCCTGGGCACTTTTGATCAAAACGATAAGCAAATAAAGAAACACGAATATAAGTAATCATATGGCATGATGCTTCATCAGCAGGCATTGATTGATTGTATCAGCAAACAAGCATGCCTTACGTCTACCAGCTGAGGTTCTTATGAAATGACTACATAGCAAAAAGGAAGAGGAACATCTCTCCACCTTCCTTCTTAAGGCAACCTAAATCTGATGTCATTTTTACACTTACCCTTCTTAACTCAGGCAAGGCCAGGATAGTGCCCGAGTGGGAGAAAGGCATTAACATTCTGGACAGCCAGTGTCATCCCAGCCTGGCTGTTGATTCTAAAAACTAAGGTGATGCCCAAGACATGGAATGAAACCTCTTGGTTTCAGATTTCCAAGGAAGGCTCTTTTTAATGGTGTGCTACTGCCAGTGGTACTTACTAGAGCACTTCTGAAAATATTCCCCATAAATTCACTAGTTTGCTGCAGATCTCATTCTCAATGTCTAACTGTAGAACAGGTTAAGGTGCCATTTTAGTGCTCTATTCCACTCTCTATCCCATTCTAGGAGGAGTTGAAGCTTTCCCTATTCTGCAAAAGCATAAAGAAGGAAGGCTCCTGGACCCCTCCTTAGGCTACTAGTGAGTGTAAAATGGGCCTGAGTATAATGCATTCCAGGAGAACCAATTTTAATTATCAGAGAGTTAGAGGAAGTAAGGTTGCATAGCATAAAAACCTAACAGGAAAAGGAATAGAAGAAGAGGAGGAGGAAAAGTTGGCTTTTAGGGTGCTTTTGCATTTGCCACCGAAAAACAGATCTAAGAAGATTCATTTTTCGGCAATCCGACCTCCCGGGATCCATCCCAAATAGGGACAGATCCAAAGGGCCCTTGCGCATCCGCACACGCGCGGGGAGGCCAGACCTGCAGGGCTGGATTGCCTGGGTGCTGTACAGTACGGAAGCCACAGCACCCATGGCTGAAGGAAGCCGGCTCCCACACCGCCAATGCCGTCCCCAGAGCCATGGGACTGGAGCAGTCAGCTGCCAGTCAGTGCGCATTTAATTTTATAGATTAAATGAACATAATGTGTAGTGCAGATAGTTCTTACTGGGTTATCAGTCTGGGTTGGACTTCAAGAGTGAGATAGCAGCAGAATATTCCCTAATAGTTTCATTCAAAATCTCCCTCCCCTTTTTTAGTTGAAATTTGCAACAGTACAATAAACAAAACATCAGACATTATGGGTCAGAAATTTAACAATACAGATTGGCCAATCATTTACATACAAAAATGTACAATTAATCCCAAAATAACACTGATGATCTAATTACAGTACTAATAGAAGACCAAAAAGTAGAATCTGTGAGACAGTTTTGTCTAGTGGTTAGGGAGCCGGATTCTTATCTGGGAATACCGGGTTTGATTCTGCTTTCCTCCATGAAGCCAGCTGGGTGACCTTGGGCTAGTCACAGCTCTCTTCTGAGCTCTCACAGCCCCACCTACCTCATAGGGTGTTCTATTGTGGGGAGAAGGACAGAAAGTTTTGTCAGCCACTTTGAGTCCCCTTAAATGGATGAGAAAAGCAGGGTAGAAAAGCCAGCTCTTCTGATGATGATGATAAGGAAATACAGAAGTCAAAGTGGAGTTAAAGGAAGACCTTCAAAACTCTTGAGAATGTCCCAGTGCTCTCTCAATAGCAAAGGGAAGAAAGACTAGATCATGGATACCACTGCACTGGAAAGCATGATTTTACACAGCTGGCCTGCTCTGGGTTGGCCACCAAATTGAGTTGCCCTCTAGGACATTATTGGTCATTGAATATGTTAACAATATAATGCAGATGCCAGTAATTTAGTTAGCATTCACCAACTCAGCATATAGAGGTCTCAGTAGGGAGAAAGAGAATCCCAGCAATCATCAGACAAAGATATGTGGGAGGGGGGCAGCATATAGATTTCAAGGACTTTTAGGTTTTTGCTGACAGTCCTCATTGCTGTAAAATCTGCCAGTTCCTGTTAGGGATCTTGGTCTCACATTATCTGATCTGCAATTAAAACCAAATCTTGGTGTCATAAGTATCCCCTGGGAGAATTTCAATGCTTTCCAACCTAAATGGATTACATCCATTGTTTGCCATTGGCTTTTCTGTAGCCATTGTGACTTGTTCATTTCTGGCCAACTCTGGACAAAATATCAGTAGCTATACCCTTTGGTATAGCTCTGGAATACAATTCCTAGGGATTAAAAATCAAAGCAATTATGCATCATTTGATTTCAGATTTTTAAAAAACTCATATTTTATTTGAAAATTATTTTGTTTATTTTGCTAAATTTATTAATCAATATGTTATGCTTATTTATTTATTTTTATTTTTATCCTGTTCTGTACCCGTAGGTCTCAAGGTCAGGTACAACATTAAAAACCAAATATAAAAATGAGTGTACTAAAACAATACAGTTCCTGAAAAGTCGGGAGGAAAAGCTGTTTCCTTATTTAGCCAAAGACCAGGGCTAAGAAGTACATCTTTATTTCTTTCCTGAACATGTAAACTGAGGGAGCCTGATGCACTTTGAGGAGGAGACTATCACTGATACTATCACTAATCTGGGAGCCATCACTGAGAAGACCCTATCCTGGGTTCCCATCACTTTTGCTACTGAGGATGGTGGTTGGTACAACCAGGAGGGCCTCTACAGATCAAAGAACACGAGCAGGTCAATATGGAAGAAGGCATGCTTTAGATATTTGGGGCCAAAGCCATTTATAAGTTAAGGTTAACACTTTGAACTGGGCTCTGTAGTGAATTGGCAGACACTACAGCTCCTTTAAGACTGATGTGATATGTCTGGCCAGTTATTCCAGTCAGCAGTCTAACAGCTGCATTTTGTGCCAGTTGCAGCTTCTGAACCACCTTCAAAGGCAGCGCTGTGTAGAGTGCATTACAATAGTCCAATCTGTAAGTTACCAGATTGTGGATAACTGTGACCAAGTCATCTCTGTCCAAAGGGGTCTTAGCTGTTGAACCAGCCATAGCTGGAAACAGGCATTCTTGGCCATGGCCTCTCCCTGAGCTTCAGTCATCAGCACAGGGTCCAAGAGCAGATTTCACACCTGTCCCTTCCAGGACATTACAATCTCACTGAGGACAGGACACCTCCCATTACTGCCTCCACACACTTGTCACACAGTCCAACCACTTCTCCTAATTCAGATAACACAGAGAGATAGAGCTGGTTATCACCTGCATATTAGTGACACTTCATCCCAAATCTCCTGATGACTTCTCCCGGTAGCTTCATATAGATATTAAAGAGCACGGGAAATAAGATCTACCCCGAGGAACCCCACAAGTGAGTTCCCAGGATTTTGAGCACAAATCTTCCAATGCAACATATGGCCTCCAACTCCCAAATTCCATAGCCTTCCCAGAAGGATACCATGGTCAATGCTATCAAAAGCTGCTGAGAGATCCAGGAGAACCAAAATGGTTGCACTTCCTCTGTCACTTTCCCAGAGCAAATGTCATCAACCAGGGTGACAAAGACTTGGTTAAAACTGTCAGTTTTTAATGTCCAACAAATACTTCAAACAGTATACTTTAATAGTGTATACCAAAAGCTAACAATTCAACACTAGATTTCACCCAAGTGTTCAAATGTCCTCCAGCATCCAAAGAAACAGGATCTTTTACAGGAAACATACAAACCCACATAGAACAAAGTCTGATCTTATTTAATTAATGTCTGCAACATACTGTGAATGCTCAGGAAGTATTAAATCAATGTTAAGTATTATTTTTATACTCAGCTTACTAGAGGAAACTTTTGACTTTGCCATGAAGTTACCTTTTCTGTTTTCAAAGAAGATATTTCTACACAAAATACATTCCACTGGTCTTTTGATCATTAAATTGCTTTCAATACAGCTTGCAAACCACTGAAACAATAGTAAGGGGCAGTAAATTATTTTTTATTGAGCCAATTTCAAGAGATACTGAGGAACAGAGGGCCTTTCCACCCTTGCTCCAGTAGAACAGCTGAAGGCTGCTTCCACACAGAGCATACCTGTGTGGGTGGTGAAGTGTCGTCCGGGCATATAGCTGTGGAGGTTTTGAAATGTGGTGGTGGCCACTTCTTCTCAAAAGGTGAGTTCCACACCTTTTATCTGCTTTGGAGTAGGCTGGCAGTTCCATGGAGATCCCAGGGTTGTCAGATGAAGCAACTGATGCCTTGGGTGTCTCTAAGGAATTCATTTTTAAATAACTGCATTTTGGCATATGCCTACATGGCTTACAAAGCATGCCTGGAAGTGGCCATAGTTGGAGGAATACCTCATCTAACTGCAAGTTAAATAAAAGAAACAAGCAAAAGAATGTTCTGAAAACAATGAAGCTTTATTTTCTTTCTTTGTCTGCACTTCTGCATATTGAAGAATCATCTCCTGAGCAAACTATATAATTCTTCCATGGCTTTTTGCAATTGCTGCAATGTCTGTTTACTGCATGAATTATGAGTGTACATCTGGCCAGCCACATTTATATTTATTTCAGCACCAGTGAACATAGGCACAAAAGTATCTAAAATAATGAGATATACATGCAGGAGCCAGAAGACAAAAAGTCATCAGATCTAACTACATGTGGAAAGAAATCAAGACAATCACATCCTTATTTTCAAGTATTAATTGGAAAACAGTGTAAGTTTAAAATGTGGGTGCCCTTGCAACTCCACGGGTCTGCATTATGACATTCAAAAGGATTATAATAGCCCCAGGGAACTCCAGGGAAAGGAAGAAATGGGTGCAATTTTAACAATAGCAAAATACAGCTTTCTTATTATAGAGTTGTGTTGTAGAAAGAGGACACTGTACTCTTGGGTTGTGGTCACACCTTCATTTTAAACCTCTTCAGTCTATCTTAAGGTCTGACTGCTCCCACCTTTTCACTTCTGTTTTATTTGTGACTTTCCACTCTCCATTTGGACATTCCTGAATGTTATCAAGGTGTCATCATGGATTTTTAAAAAGGTAACAGTACGAAGAGACCTGAATTGCTTTCCCTGATTTGGAGAGACAGGCAGGATGTCTTAAAGGCCATTTGCAGGGATTTGAGACCAGGTGAAGGTTTTGCCTTTGTCTTCTGCTTGAACATGAGACGTAAGAGGAACCCTGCTGGATCAGGCCACAGCCCACCTAGTCCAGCATCCAGTCTCACACAGTGGCCCGCTGATTACTTATGGGCATTTCCTCTCATGTTCTTGGTCATTTAAACCATTACTTACCACCCTTCATTACGAAGACCACATGGTTTGCCATTACAAACTTTATTATTATTGATGTGATGGAAGACTCTTTTAAATACCTAATAACAGAGCAGAATCTGCTGAAAGTCTTCTGTTTTGTGTTACTCTTAAGCACCATCGAGTTTGTTTCCCTCTAGAAGCCAATTTGCACTACAGCCCATAGTTCATGATTAGGTAACATCAGGACAAGTGCATCTGCACTTGCAAGTAGCACTTACAGCCTACAAGCACCCCCTACCTTCTAACATGTTGCCTAATCATGAACTACCTGTGAGATCATGCACCACAAGCAACCTTACCTTTACTGGAGCTTTTCTGCAAGTGTCCAGCAGTGATCATCTGCACCTGCCCTGCCCTGCACTTGTTCCAGCTGTGCTACGCCTCCTCCGGGGAGATAAAAGTGGGAAGACGGTGGCTCCTAACTCAGCGTCCTCCTGCCCTGCACTTGTTCCAGCTGTGCTGCATCCCCTCTGAAGGGATAAAAAGTAGGAAGAGACACTCATTCCCAACTCAGCCTTCTCCTCACATGTACTCACTTCCTAGAAGTGGGTATGAAGAAAAATGGACACTTAAGCCACCTTTCCATCCAAGTGGGCCATGCCTTCCTCCTGGGAGCTAGAGAGGGAAGACAGGTGGGGGGGACATTGTTCATGATATGTTTTTTGATCCGTTATTTCCTGACATTTTTTTTTACTTGTATTGATTTGTTGTATTCTTTGATGCGATGATTATTTATTGAGATTGATTTGTTACTTGTTGTATTGTCTGTGTATATTCTCATTGATTGTATATGTTTTATTTTGTCAGGCCCTTTGGAAGAAAGGGCATTAGAAATAAACGTTTTATTATTATTATTTATTTATGCAACAGGGGTCATCTGACGTGCCGCACAAGCGTGCCTCTAGACCCTAGATGCAACTGTACTTTCACAGAATGTCAATGTAACAATAGCAACACTGCTGGTGCACACACAGTTATGCAGGGTGCCAGATCAAAGATGGCATTGCCCTGTGGGGGATCAGAAGTGTCATCAAAAACAGGTAAGTGATTGGTGATGGGGGTTAGGTTATCACTGACTAGCACTCGCTAGTGTGAGTGCTAATCAATGTTGGTCTCTAATGTACCTTTCCTGTCCACAGGTTGGAAACTGAAGTGTGAAATTGCCCCAGGAGAGAAGCTGAGAAATGAATCTGCAGTCCTCTGCACTTTTCTGGCTGTTGCTCTCCCTTTCATGTTATTCTCTAGTGGTGTTCATTGCACTGAAATAATATATATGCATTTTTATACTGCTTATTCAAAGTCTGAATGCTTTTCGCAAGAAAAATGGAAACAGTTATGAAACATGCTAATGCCATCTCCCAGCACAGAAACACAGATTTCCCACAGGCTGCACCTGTAAAACACAATGATGCCAGTTAAGATGCCCATACAAAACTCAGTAGGAAAAATCCCTGCCTGCTGTCTTTAACAACTTCTAAACTTTCTATCTTCCAGACCAAAGCACTCTGCATTTGCATGCATGCTTGCACACACAATGCAGTCTGCACTCATTCTGGAACCTAATCAGTCAATCACTAGCCACAGTACAGATATACTACATACAGCACAAGCCACCCAGGGCAAACACCCACAGACACCAGTAACCTCCACAAAAGCATACTAAAACACTAATAAGCACTTAGGAACACAGGAATTTAAAAAATTGCAGCAAAATGCCCCAAATCGTACAGACAACAGACACACCAATGATCCACTCCACACATGCCACTCCAAACTCAGAAGGTCTCAAAAAGCAGTCAAACTCATTAAAATTAATCAAAATTCACCCAACACATTCCGCACATGTAGAACCCATATTCAGGGCAGCCAAAACCAAGCACTTTCCCCACTGTACTCAAACAAAAGGAAAAACACTTTCTGAACCAAACAGAATGGCCTCAAACTTCCAGGGGGATCATGCACAATCGTGAAATAGTGAAGGCTGATTAATCTAAGGATAGTAGCAAAAAGTAAAGCACATCATAGTAAAACATGGAGTATGAAATTTCTTTATGCAAGGAAGGATCCACTGTATACATATCAGACAGTGTGCCATGTGCCCAGATATCCCCATATCTTTTGTCCTTGCTCTTTCTGCTGCCCTCAATGGCTTTGTTTAATTGCATTTCTGGCATGCAGAACACGATATTTTATCCACTATTAAAGTCATTTGAGAAGCAGCACACACTGAAGTGAAATTATACACGCCTGAGCATTGCACCTGTAAAAAGGTCACATAAAAACTGACCAGTGCTAAATATAAGGTGGAGTACATGGTCACAGGACAACAGGAGCAAGTCTGAATTTTCAAATCTCTCTTGGGAGTATGTAAGGAGATGTTTGGGTGTGGGATTCCAAGCAGAAACTTCAGCTCATGCAACAGGACAACAGACAGGCTTTAGCTACATGAATTGTGCTGTTCAGCATTCAAGTTCGTTCAATTATTTTTAAACCTTTTCCTGCTTTCCGATCCAACATGATGGCTATCGGGGGACAAAAGCAGTACTCTGCTAATGAGGGACAAACATTCTTATACATCACATGAAAAATGGTTTTTCAACTTATGAGCTATAGCTTTTTTCCAAATACATTATTAGAATTCATGTCGTGGTGAGTCACCGAGACTGATACAAATGATCTACAGTCTCTCATTTATAAAGGTTTTGTTACAGACATCACTTAGGGCTTATTAAGCCATTTATATATGTCTCTACAAGGTGTTATACTAATGCATAGTGTATTGTTTTATTAAAGGAGTGTTTTCTATTTATCATGTTGGGGAAAATACATGCCAGTGCTACGGGAATTAATTCAAGTGGCCCTTTAAAAAAATATGAAAGCTCAACAAATTTACCATGATGTAGAGTCAAAATTGCCTTCATTGGGTGGCTGGAAAAATGAAAATTGTGACAAACAAAGCAGTGGGAAAAGCAGTAACCTCTAGATTTCAGATATTCTGTGGAAATTGCATGTTTTGGAGCACTATCTTGTGTTTGCAAGAATACGGCCCCAACCATTATAGCATCATCTGTAGCACACGTTGGCAATCAACACTGTGCATGTGACAGATATGCATTGAGGGTCTTCACATATGTGATGACTTTGCATCCAAGACTGCCAGCACACACTGACATGCTTTGGAGTCCTACCCATGAAGAGGACTATATGGCTTTTCCGCACATGCCGTTGAAAAACGGATCTATAAGGTCCCATTTTTCCATGAACCATTTTCTCTGAGGATCTGTCCCAAATAGGGACAGATCCTCGAGGCCCCGCACGTCCGCAGACACACAGGGCAGTGGCATCAAGGCCGGACTGGGGAAACAGATTGGGGTGGGTGCTGTCAAGTTCCCTTTCTAGTCCTTCAGGCTTTACCATCAGGCTTCTCTGAATGTTTGAGGGAAAAGTTACAAAGGAACAAAAAGTGGAAGAAGTATTCAGTCCAATGGATTTTTTTTTTTTTTTTACAAAAAGTACCCAAAAAGATGGCTGTGCTGCCATTTCAAAAATGGGAAACTTCTATCCCCCAATTCCAAAGTTTACAAGGGAGTGAGTTGCATGGCACTGCATGGCCTAGCCCAGGGCCAGAGCAAGTTCTGCATCCCATAAGGCACTGCTGCAGTCCCCTATTGTGGGAATGGGGGCTCTATTGTGTGAACAGAATGCAAGTCAAAGCAAATAAAACAAATCTTTTCCAGACAGGCTGCTTCAGGAGATGTACAATAAGGATTTATTAAGAAAGATCGATAGGCAATCCAGCACCACTTGTCCGAGATGAATTGGTTAGCAAAAAGAAATATATCTTTTTGGCAAACCTCCAAAGGCCTCAGCTGAAAAAGTCCATGATTAGAAAGACAACTCTAGTTCATAGGGTCTTTTCCTTAGGATGGTCAGCAAGGAACTAGGTCAAAGAAAGAGAAGTTCAATGAACAAAAAGACATAGTACATCTGTCATCTAAGTACCCATTAAGCTGTAAACAGGAAATAAGACATTAGACTCCCTTCCTTTTGCTCTACACAAGGTAATGTGATTCCCTGTACACAGTCTTGAAGCCAGGTGGCAGTGTAATCTATCAGAAACTGTGTTTTCCAACATATTCAGCTTGGAAAGGATGGAGATCTTGCCTTTACTCACAGTATCCTTTCCCAGTGCGCCACTTCATTGAGGTAGGAAACATAAGAGCAGAGTTTATTTATTCACAGGCGAAGAAACATGCAGAAACTGTAATGAAGTAGGTATGTATGAAATACATTTTTAATTAAAAGTCTGTTGTGTTAGAAACTTAGTTGGTTTTAGGGATGTGCATGAATATTCATCACATGTGAATTTGACCGAATTTGAACATTTGTATTTGAATATAATGTTGGTTACACAAAGACTGATATTTGAATGCAAATTGAATGCTTCCATACATTTATTCAAAGCTGAACCTGGGGAGATGGGAAAGCAGCTGCCTAGCTACATCTGTGGCAGAAACAGAGTGGATTAAAAGAAGATTTAAAGTTGATTTGAAGTGAATTCAGAGCAGATTCATAGGGGATTTGTAGGTGCAGCTGGAGCAGGGATTCAAACTGGATTCAAATGCAAATTTATTTGCATTCAATTTGATTTGAATCGAGCAAAAAAATAAACATTTGTGCTTATCCCTAACTGGCTTTGTGACATGCTTGTTAATCTTCTTCAAAACATACTCGCAGTCAGTTTCTAACCAAGGGCGTTCCATGATTATGCAGCAGGTTCTGATAGCTTGTTCAAGCTTACCAGCCTAGTATGGTATTACAGTAGCATAGTGTACTAGTAAAAACCCAGTGCAGCAGCTGCCATCCACACTTCGAGTGCTAGAATAGCCCCTTACATCAGCACTCAGAGTGTGGATGGTCACTGTGATGGTTGCCTCAACATCTGGTACACACCTTTGCACAGCCCCAGTCACACCACTATGCCCACTCACAGATGTTGCTGTCTGGGAAAGAAGGCTAGTCAGGTTGTGGACTGCATTTTAGCAGTTCACAGCTAGATTGCTGTTCAGAAGGGTTAGCCAATCCCAGCACACTGACAGCAGCAATGATGTATAGATGCACTTCACTAGGAAACAGACTGCCAGCCACTAGCAGGCAAGAGTGAACAGACCCTGAAAGCCTACCATTACATAGCTTTGTTAAAGTTTCAGAAGAAGAGTTTTTGGTTTATAGCCAAATCTGTTTCTAACATTCTTTACAAATTTATAAACATGGCCAATAGGTTATAAACATGGTTCATAACATGGTTAATAGTCCAATGAAGGAGAAGAACACTTCTGCTAATATGTTGCTAGCTGGAAAGTTCTTCCTGCAGGGAACTGACCAATTTCTGGGGGACTTTGGCTGCTTCTCCACTTATAATCTCTGGGTGCTTCCTAGGGGTGAAGAAAGTGCATGCTGCCACCCCCATTTTCAGCAGCAGGAACATTCCAGCACAATTGCTTGCAGAGGTGCCTCCATTGCAGTTCATTTTCTTCACGCCCTGCACAGAGGTGCCACAGAATACGTTGCGCCTTCACTCCAAAATGGCAATGGGGATGCTGCTGCAGATGGAGGCACCTCCTTCACATCTGTCCCGAATGAAGCTGTGTCCACTGGGAGTGGGGGCATGGCCTTTGTCTCAAGAACAAGATGAACTGAAAGCCTAGAAAGAGACAAAATGTGAGCTAAGAGGTTTGGAAATCAGAACTAAGAGAAGATGGGAAGAATAATGAGTTTGGGGGTACTGTTCTCTAGGCTAGAGTGACAACACCTGAATGCTGAACTTAATCAGAAAAGCTCCAGTGAATACAAGGACAATCTCTGCACAGCCAAATCCTATTTTTAGAAAGTGAAGCTATAAAGAAGTATCTTGAAGAAATCTCAAGCCTGCTTATTGAGTAAAGAGGTAAAGCAGTAGTCAGAAGGGATGGAAGGAAATGGTGAGCGATTTCCAAGAATATGGTATACATTGAGGTAATAGCTGGTTTCCTTTGGAACTGGTGGAACAAAAGGCCAGGCAACATGGAGGAAGTGATGCCAGAGACAGAGTAGGTCATGCTAATGGTGCTTGAATGTTTATCGGTATCCACTGAGACAAAGTCCATGAATCACATCTGAAGCTCAATGCAGATCAGCCTAGTATTGGGTCACTGTGCAGCTGCTCTGTCAAGCCTCCAAAACTAGCATAAATAGATGGTAGGCAGCTGGTCCAAACTTTGATAAAGTTGTGACAGGAGGCATCTGGTAATTACACCTACAGCAATTCTGAAGAGCCATTACATAGTAGTAGTTAGACAGAAGGGGATAATAATTAGGCTTGGATACAATACTTTAGGGGCAGCGATGAATTTCATGATATTCTTGGAGGCAACAAACTCACTAATATAGCGATAGGGTTATCCATGAGATAAAAATGCAGAATGCCTCAGCCCATTTCGTGTCTGGAGTTCCACATTAGTACAGAGCAGAACCAAGGAAGAACAGTAGCCACTACAACTATGTTGTAGAAACAGAGCGAAGTATCCAAGGTCTTCTTGTTTCCTTTCCTATGCAAAATAATCCACCAAGTTTGTTCTTCTCCAGGTTGTGAAGATCAGTTCTTGATCAATCTCTAAGGACAAAACACAAGAGAATGGACCTACCCAGAGGGGTTTTGGCTAGGGAGCCCATCTAACCAGCCCAATGGGTTCCTTTCTGAAGCAGAATCTCCTGCAAGCCAACCACTCTTCTGAACACTTGTTTGTAGGGCTTTGGAAGGAGAGGTTTTTCTAATCAATTGTACCTAGCAGGGGATGATTAAGGTGTCTGCACTGCTGTGTTTTGTAAGCCAGCTGTCAGGACCAATTATTTCTGATGGTGCTTGACGGATCTTCACTCTTCCCCTTTTCTTTTCCTCTTAAAGAGATTTCCTTCCTTTCTATTTGCTGTTTCAAAAGAAGGTCAGGGAAAGCACATTGAGGAGTTTCATGCGCAGGGGGAAGGAACCACCTTCGGTAATAGTTTAAAGATGACAGTTTCCTTTAATAAAAAGCTGATTATCACATCTTTGTCTAATACAACAGGAACTGGCTAAGAATTCCCTGTGATAAAAGCAGAGCCCCTTTATTAAGAAACTGTGATAAGTGCACAGTCAAGTATTTTGAAGGTAGATCAAACAAAGGAGCTCAGAACATGGAATGCCCAACTATTCACTAAAGTCATGACTATCAAATATGTTCATAGGAGTTCATATTGTAATTGCCTGGAGCAATTCTAAGGTGAGCCATCATTGTGTCTTGCTCACTCTCACATTTCTACTGTTGCTATATATTAATGCAAGCAGCCCCAAAATGGTCCTGCCCAGATATTTGTATTATTACTCCTGTCAGCCTTGTGTGGACACAAACACGTTTCTCCCACCCACCCACTCACTCCCCAAAACACCAAGGAAATGTTTTAAATTAAGAAAGGAAACAGAAGGTCTTGTACAACCTCAAAATCCTGATTTAGAAGGAACAACTTATGGTTTGCTTCAAATTTACCTGCCAATAGTCGTTCCTATGTGCCAAAGATGGCATATTTCAAGGCCTTTCATCTCATTCTTAGGGTACTAACTTAAACTGCCTTTAATCTCAGTAGTATCTGAATAGAGAAGAGAAGTGTTCTTTGACAGTTGTTATTGGGGTTTCAGAGCAGACATCTGAATTAAAGAGCAATTGCCCATGTAGCAAGAACTGCTAGAGAAGCCTTTTAGGCAGCTCCATCACCTTCAGAAACCAAAAGGATGGAAGTTGTGAGAGGGTTGTCTCCATGATATGGAGTATAAAGAATTATTGTAGAATTATCTTCTTTCTGAGATACCTGAAGCACCATCACTATATACTGAAGCAGTTTATGAAGACACCCATCTTTACCTGTGCCAGTAGAGACAGTTCTACTGTATAGTTTTTAATTTTATAGTTTTATAATTTAAGGTTTTTAAATGTATTTTAACTGTGTAACCAACCTTGGGACCCCCCCCCCCCAAAAAAAAGACCAGGAAACAAATACAATAAATAACTACACAAGTCCTATACTCCTTTATTTTTTTACCATGTACATTTCTACTCTGCGTACTCCATTTTCCATAGGCCCGGGCCTGGGAGGGTAGGTGCCTGATCCAGTCCCCCTAGAACCCACGGGAACCCAAGGAAGGGACTTAACAGGCCTGCCCACCCCTGGGTTGAATTTGACCCAATGGCACACAGGCCTGGGAGTGGGGTCCCACCCCTGTGCCAGCCTTTTCAGGCTAGGACACATGGGGACACTTTCCACATTCACACATAGGCAGGTAGGAACACATGGAGATGTGTTCCTTACCTGCCTGTGTGTGAATGTGGAAAGCATCCCCCCGGCCTCTGGTCCACACCAGCACCAAAGGAATGTGGCAACTGCATGAAAAGCCAGTCTATCAGAAGGCCAAGCCCCCCCTCCCCCCCCCAGGGACCAAGCTTGTCTGCATGTGACTAGGCCTTGGAGAAGCCTATGACATGAAACTCACATTGTAGTACATTCCAAGACCCCTTTGGTCTCCCACCCATTGGTGATGGGTTGGACCAACTACTCATGTGCAGGCAGCAACAAGTGTCTGATCCAGTTTACCTATCATGTGGTGCCCAGGGCTCTTTCACTGAAGTGGGCCACTCACCGGTGGCTGGCAACTTCAGAGGTTGGGAGCTTTCATTCCCAGCCTCTGAAGTTGGGCCACATTAGGCCACAATAATGCAGCTGGCACTTAGTCTGCACAATTCACTGCCACTCCGGTCTTGGGCCAGATTGCTGGATCCAACCCAAGGCAGGGTTGCACAGCACATCCATGCATGCTGACCAGACACAACCTAATAGTTCAGCTGGGGGTACTAATTTCAAGGCTGCTTTTGATACTCCTACTTATGACAGGTGACACTTCCTTGCAGCGGTGACATAGACATTGGGACTAAACTGCAGTGAAAAATGACATTCTTGAGGGTTTAAGAGCTAAGCTATTAAACACGGGCTACATGGGCAACAACAGAGAGTCGTTAAAATTCATTTTAAATTAATTGATTGTCATTTCTGAAACATTTAATAGCATTTCAATAAATCTGTTTAAAGTAGAGGAAAACTGCTAGGAACATTTCCCCCCTCTCGGTGTGCACAGAGAAATAACTCTCAATCAATAATAAAGGGCTCTTGTCAGCTAGTTATTATGGAAGTGAAACTGCTTGATATTAAAGTTGAGGTACACCTTCAAAAGCCAGAACTATTTTATGGACTACCACTTTTCATGATCTTGCTCTTATAAGTCAAGATCCTGTATAGGGCTCCCAACCCCACCACAATCAACAGAGGGCTGTATGCTCATTTTACGGCTGACACCAGGAGCTGACTATTTAACGATCCAGTAAGCCACTTATACATCTTCACTGTTTTGCTTCTGCTTCCTTAATCCAAATTGATCTGCAGTATTCTGAGATATATTTCCTAATACTGAGAAAACTCTAAATGTTTCTAAGTGATGTGCATGCATCGACTAATTAACCCTGAAGTGTATAATTAATGTGCCTTATTAATTGAGTTTCATTTCCTGCCCATATAAAGTAGGAAATTGGTGCTGCATCAAACCTACAGCACCAGAAATATATAACAACTGTCCCAGGAGGGCACTTAAACTCTTCTCCGTCTATGGTCCATCTAACAACTTAGTCATTACACCTTTGTTATGACACAATTCCTTCCACTGAGAAGAAAAGGCTGTGTATCATTTGTCTTTACTCGTTAACTATGTCCATGTCCCCTTTTAAATGGGAGCAGGCTGCCTAGGGCTCCATTTTCACCGTGAGGGATTTATGCACTTGTGCCATGGGCTGTGTTGGTCATGAGCTTGCAGCTTTGGTGCTGTTACTTGTGCACTGAACTCTAAATACCTTTGATGGGTCCCTAAGGTGCTATGCCTTCCCCCAGATGCCTTGGTGGGAGAGGGAGAGAGGGTTATATTTCAACTCTCTTTTAATCTTTTATATATTTTGCTTTTTACTATTGTGAACCACTCTGAGACCTTTTGATGAAGGGTAGGATATAAATTCTTAAATAAATAAATGGAGACCGGCCACCTTGGGGACCCATCAAAGGCTTCTGGGATGCTTAATGGGCCTACAGAATCACAATTAACATCTCAGAATTCCAGGTCAATATAGAACTTCTTCCTGGATGTCAGACCTGTTCATTGACACATCAGTCCTCAGAAAATAGTTAAAACTTGATATAGAATTGTGCCAGAAGATGTGGACACTATTATTAGCTAACTATCCCAGTGGAAGGGGCTGGCTTGTTTATCAGGCGAATTCCAAGGTTTGGTGGTAACCTCTGTGGGCCAGAGCAGGCAGGTGCCCAGACTGCCTCAAAGGCTTGGGTGAAAGTAGATGTTTCTAGAATCCATTTGAAAACAACCAACAAGAATCTGTGTGGACAGAAATCATTTGTGTAGCTCAAAAATTGAGACCTAATCTATCCTATTGTTACAGACATTACTCAGTTTGGTCTAGTGGTTAGGGAACTGGACTCTTATCTGCGAATACCGGGTTTGATTCCACACTCCTCCATGAAGCCAGCTGGGTGACCTTGGGCTTGTCACAGCTCTCTTCTGAGCTCTCACAGCCCCACCTACCTCACAGAGTGTCCAGTCCATCTTGGCTAGTGACAGTCCTCTGAGGCTTCTTACATAAATATTTCCAAGTCCTACCTGGAAAGCTGAGGACTGACTCCAGAAACCTTCAGCCTGAAATGCATGAGTCCCACCACTGAACTAAGGCTAGATAATCTGCTCTATTCAGATAAGTCCCTGGGGTAAATTACTCCCTGCATTATTGTCTTGTATTAGGATACAGTGAAAAATGATTCTTCAAAGAATGACAGTCTCTGAAATGGAAGGCTCCTCGGGAAACACTGAAATGTTATCCAGCTCATTGACACCCACATTTCGAGTATGATTTTTCCCAAGATAGCAATAATTAGCTTCCCTGCACTCTCCTTTTAATTGAATGGTGGCTGCACCTCTGTTTCAACAGCCCAGGTAGTCAAGCTATTCTGAAAATTTATGGTATTTTTCATGAAAAGCTCTAGCCATTGGCTACTTTTTTTCCCCCTTCTTCCTCCTAATGATGCCCTTTGGTTCTCTCATTTGCAGCATGTTGGAAATAATGGCACACACTGATGTGACATTTTCAGCATTTTGCAAAGCTTTTATAGCGATCATGTTCTTAACATTTTTCAGATAAAGAGCCTTAAAAACTGAGAATTAAAAACCTTGACTTTTTCTGGATGGACTGTGACAGCTTTGCCACTGGGATGGGCAGCTGGAGGGGACTCCTATTAATCTGCTACATTGGAACCTTCTAGACCATCAAAAGAGCCTTAACTCACCAAGCACTAACTGAAGTATGATCTTTGCCTGCCAAAGTGCAACAATGAGCTAAGGAAAAGTGGAAAGAGAGTGTAAGTATATAAAGTAATAAACAGGGAGTCGTGGTGGAGGCCAGCAGGCCAGATTGGAGTGAAAGGTCAAGGACCTGGTTTCTCTCAATGGTTGAGTTCCATTCCACCCTTAAAATAAGTAGTACATAAATGCAAGGCAATACTGTAATGGGAGAGCAGGCATCTTGAGTGACACCATCCTGTCATGGTGCTCAACCTATGGTCAAAGATTCTATAGATGTCTGGAGAGCACTTTGCTCTAGTTCTATCTTCTGAGCCATCTTCTACATCTAAAGTAGAATGCATTACAGTAGACTAGTTTAAGGGTTAGTAGAACACAGATCACAGTGGCCAAGTTGTTCTGATGGAGAAAAAGTCAAAGCTGATGACCCAGTTGGTGAAGTGATAATCTTTGTCATAAAGTAGAAATGGGAGAGAAAGTTTGCCAACTGGTTCATCATTTTGTAAGATAACGGAAGAGATGCAAATAAACATAGGCATATTTAGGGGTTAATCAAATAAATCCAGGAAATTTGGGGTTTAAAATAGTGCAAAACAAGTTTGTACATTATTCCCATCACTATCTGCTTCTATATTAGAAATAACAAAAAATATTGAAGAGTGTAGGGGTGCTTCCGCACCTGCTGCCAAAAAATGGATTTAAGAAACAAACAAGATTGATTCAAGATTTTCAGAAAATGTGATCCGTCCTCCTGAGGATCCGTCCAAAATAGGGACAGATCCTTGGAGGCCTCCCACATCTGCACACACATAGGGAGGATAGATTCAACTGGCCGGATCCTCTGGGTGCTGTGCAGAGGCCGCAGCATCCATTCCAAAGGGCATCCATCCTCCCGCACCGCCGCCCCCCCCCGAGCCACGGGACTGGAGCATGCAGCTGCCGGTCACCCCGTGTTTCTGTCAGTGCACAGCGTGTGGGGGAGGGGCTTCAGAGGCAGCACATCTGGGCCCTCACTTCTCCACGTGCGGAAGCATCCTGCTTCCAAATGGATAGAGACGAGGGGCCAGATGGAAGACATCATTTTTGTATTTTTCGGTGGCGAGACCCCATTAAGAACGCGTCTCGCTTGCCAAAGTGCAGAAGCAGCTGCTGTGAAGAGTCCCGGATCCAGCCTCCAATGTGGAAGGTAAGTCTTATATATGTTCTATATGTGTCTTTAATGTGTTCCTAATGGGGTTTCTGCAGCCAGTGCAGAAACACCCTAGGTTAGGACAAACTATAATTAAGCTGAATCTGTTCACAAATTATGCTTTATTGGCATTAGAAAAAATATTCAAAATGACAGAAGGATTGATACTTGTTCCAGAAAATTCTGGATTAAAAATTAATTTGATCAAATCCAAAAATATATTTATAAATACACCACCTAAGAACTGCAAAGGAATAGTTATAATGAAAAAGTTGAAAATAGAAATTAAGAAAATATATTTATGCATAGTTATAAGTAAGAACCTGGGGAAATGAATGCAGTATAATTATAGTCATATGTGAACAAGAATAAACTAGGGATGTGCATGAATATTTGTAACATTTCTTATTCATACAAACTCATCCTAACTTGGACATTAGTACACGAATCAAATGTTACAACATTTGTACATTAACATTTGTACGAACATGAATGATTCAGACATTCATATGAATAGTTTGGACATTCGTGAAACTGAGGAGGTAAGAAAGTGGCTGCACCAGTCACATCTGCAACAAATCCAGATTGCATTCAACATGGATTGAGAGCAGATTAAAAGTGGATTCAGGTCAGGTTTGAGGCTTTCAGAGTGCAGATATGTTATGGGATATGTATAGATATGTATTTGTTCATATCAGATATGTATTCATTCATATAGAATACGTATTGAATATTCTTACTAATTCTTATGAATACATTCATATTGAATAGAATCCTACCACATTTGAAGGGGATCTATTCAAATGAATACAGATTTTCTAACATTCAATTCGTTACAATCAAATGTCAAAAAATCCATCTGTGCACATCCCTAGATGTTTAGATCAGTCTCTTATCCTTGACTCCTCTCTTTATCTCATCTTCTGTGACCCTGTGGAGCTGGCCTGAGGAAATCTTAAGTGTCCCTTAAAATGTCATCCCTGGTAAAAACAAATTAAAAGTTAACAGATTAAAAATATCTACTCCCCAAGCAGCCTCCAAACAAAAATGTCTTGGGGCCTTCACCCACCCTGAACCCTCTGCTGCTTAAATACCTACCTGGCTTCACTTCAGCAGTGCAGAAGTTACAGTTCAAGTCTAGTAGCAGCTCCAGGTGGATATTCTTCAAGGTGGTTAGTTCTTAGCACCTGCAGGCAACAGTTCTCTTCAGTAATAGAAGGGAGCAGTTCCTGAAGTAGCAAGCAACTTACTCTTTTCCAGCTTAGTTGCCTGGGAGTATTTGTGACTCTTGCACGGATGTGGGTGTGAGGGCTGGAAACTGGCATTTCCCATATTTTTCTTTTCACCAAGTGAACAGGCCTTTGAGGAAAGGCCTTTGTGGATAATGAGAGAGAACAGAACTTATCTGTCCCAAAAGAAACTGTGCATATAATTTAACATATTTAACAAACTGAACATATAAAGGAATTGGAATACCCTACTTGTTACTTGGCTTTAAAATTTAACAGCTATTTTTTACCATTACTGACATTTACCAATCAGCATCCATTAGTCAATAATCAGAAAAGGTTGCCCAGCTTTCAAAACAGGAAAGCTCATCTTCTTCTATACTTATTTGGACCTCAACATTCAAAGTGAAATCTACAAACCCAGGTTGTTTGTCCAGAATAGTTCCTGAAAGCCTGCAATTTGTGAACTGCTAATACAATCAGCTCATCTTTCATCCTGCTTTCAGCAATGCCTACTCTTTGCTACATATGAAGATAAAAAGAGACAAAATTGCTAATGGTCTAAAAAATGACCTTAAGTGCTGTTTGTGAGTGCTTTGAAATTGTAGATAATGACACTGTTATCCAGAGCAATTACTGGTGTCTGCTAATCCCTGAGTTACTGGTGTTCCCGTGTGGTTTGTGCGTGGTGCTTAGAACAGCCTTCATCCCGTAAGGCTTCAGGGAGATACCTCCTTCCCTGCTTGTAAGCCCAGGTGTATAGGATCTTAAAGTTGCATTGTCTAAAATGTTACGAGGACCTCCAGGCTCACTCCTCCAAACCAAGCCTCATAGTGTGGTTGCTTGTCTTTCATTAAGCAGTCATCTGTGCAGCAGATGCTGAAAGGAGATGGCTTCATTTACCAAATATTTTTGGAAGGTTATTATTTAACAGGAACTTTTAGCCACGTAGCCACCTGTGATTTTAACAGGAAAGAAGCATAATAAATTATGTTATGTTTGATTGTAGTACTTTCACCTAGGTGCTTGATTGTGACATACTTTCCTAGGTATTTGGATTAATCAAATACAAAGCAACACATGGAACTATGGTTCATAGTTGGCAGATCAAGGCTTTCCTTTAAAAGGTATCCTCCTTTCCTCTTGAAACAATAGACCGCATTGCATCTGGCTCAATGTGGGCTTGGGGAATATCTGGTTGGGGTAGGCACAGCTTGTGGGATTCACTTCAGCCTAATTTACTACATGTGTGAAATAGACTAAGGAAGTATAGAGGTACAAATTCTGAAAAATTTAGTCAAATGTATTTTTTATATATCTTCCCAAGTTTGGGCCATGTTACACACAAAATGATTTAGGTTAACTAACTCTAGAAAATTCTAAGCTGCTACTTGGCATTAATATTTTCTTGGGAAGAAGAAAAGGAAAAAGAGGAAGAGGAAATGTTTTATCAATAATAATACTGTGTTCTGCCTTCTTTATCCTCAATCTTGGGCTATTTTTGCATTTAGTCACAATTCAGCTGTCCTTTGTTACGCACAAGTGTTCCAGCAAAATGGTGCAAATAAAGAAGCCCACAAATAGCAAGGAAGCAGAAAGTAACATTCCCCACAATTCTTCCCTTGCAAATAATTGAAATTTGCAGGAAAATCAAAGAACAACAAAAAAAAGTGCAATGCTAACTGGCAAGAAGAAGAAATAAACCACATCCAGATGGTGGTAGCCCATGTACTGCTGACATGTGGGGCAAATGATCCAGAAGATGTGGCACAGATGGGACCCACAGTGGATATTAGTCATTTGCCTTTCCCCAGCTCCTAGCCTTCAAGGTCACTCTTGTGAGGGAACTGCCCTCACAGCAGTGATAATTCAACCCAGACCCATTTTAGGGCAATCGGGAAGCAGACCCAAGCCAGGGATTTCTTGTCTGCTTTGTAATGGGTACAGAAAGAAAGGTACTTTTTCCCTGAACAGCTTGGGCCCTACTTGCCTTACATGATAACTTATTCCACCACGTAGGAATTATACATATGGTGGGGGAAAGCATGCTTTTCTGTAGTAAATATGGACTTCTTTCTGAAGTGTGTTTTTTTCCAAATAAATAACTTTTCATAGTTAATTTCTTCACTAGGGATGTGCATGAATATTTGTAGGCATTCAAAATCCGATTGAATGTGCAAAATTTTGACATTTGAACTCAAATAGAATGTTCCAAAATTTGAATGTAAACATTGAAATTGAATTTTGAACCTCAGATCTATTCATTCATTATCTGGACATTCATATGCGTACGGGTTCATACACGATGTGTACTTGAAGATCCACATCTTACCCACATCTGTACGCATTTGTATGGATCCATACAGGACAAAAACGGGATGCATACAGGATAACTACATGATGCATACGGATGTCTGTCTACAAATACGTATGGATGTGGGGAAGATGTATAAATGTACATACAAATGTTGCCGACATTTGTATGTGCAGACTCGAATAAAAAATTTGGATGAATAAATTGGAATTTGGTAAATACAATTCAAATCTTGTTAAATTTGAATTTAAAAGATTTGAATTGAATCGGATTTTTGAGTATTTGATTCAATTCAAATAGAATGTCAAAAAACATTTGTGCACAACTCTGCTCTTCACCACCCTATCCTTCCATTTGTCTGATCTTTTGTAGCCCAATCCACAAGCCAATTAAGAAGAAACAATTGGATGTTGCTGATTTAGTCTAATTGACTGTGCATTTCAGATAACTGAGGGTGTGATTAAATAGGGCTTTTTCCCCCAATAATTTATTTTAGAAAATGTGCCCATCCTGTGATCAAATGGATGAAAAATACAGGCAGAAGAGAATCCCAACAATGACACGGGCACAAGGCTGACCAAATAAGGAGCAGTAGCTTGACACAACACTGTTGTGGTTTGACAAGCTCTGTCTCTATGGACTGAAGAAAATTACACAGGTCTGTGGTCTTTATATGTTTTTTGATACACACTGGGACATGTGGTGTAGAAGTTGCCTCAGCCTAGTCACCCTCATAGGATTGTTGTGAGAGTAAAAATAAAAAAGCAGTTAAGTGTTTTGAAGTGATTACTCATTTTTTTTCCTGGAATTTTCTGAAAGTCTTGAATCAATCTTGTTTGTTTGTTTGTACTTTTATCCTGCCCTACACCCAAAGGTCTCAGGGCAGGTTACAGCAATAGAAACAGGTATAAAATTAATCCATTAAAGGCAAAGAAGGGAGCTGAAAGTTGGGAAAGAACGATGTTTCCTTAGGCAATGGCCAAGATGTACAGGTGCATCTTCACTGCTCTACTGAACATGTAAAGTGAAGATGATTGATGCACCTCAGGATGAAGACTATTCAGTAGTCTAGGGGCCACCACTGAGAAAGCTCAATCCTGAGTGCCCACCCCATTGAAGGTAGTGATACAACAAGGATGCCTCTCCTGCAGGTCTTAAGGGACATTTGGACATAACCGTACAGAATATGGGATTATATCCTATGTGTTGACAGTTGCTGAGTTCCTTACAAATATCTGCAAAACTTATTTTTCTTTTTCAGTTCTTATGAGGCAATGATTTTTTTAAAAGGAGTTCTGGGTAGCTAAAGGTTGGCAGAGGGCACATGGAACAATAAAGTTTAAGTGGACTGTATGAACAGTTTTCCACCTTCCCTACCAGTTATGTTGTTGTTCACATAAATTCCATGAGGTGGATCAGGCTCAGGAATACAAGTAATGCGTGGAATTTCACAGCTGGCTGGGGATTTAAGTTTGCAGTTGTGTGTCAATGCTACTTCATTGCTTGACACAAGGGTGGGTCAAGTCAAACTCCAGGTTTCCCAAAATGAGGAAATTAGTAAAAAGGAAATTGAAAGGGAAAGTTAGAAGAGTTCAGTCACTTCAAAATGCATGGAGACTACTTAAAAACACAGTAATGGAAGTGCAACTAGAATATCATACCTAAAAGAAGAAAGGGGACTTCTAGGTCCAAGAAGAAACCAATATGGCTCACAAGTGCAGTAGATGAAGTCATTAAAACAAGAAGAGTTCATTTAGAAAATGGAAGGCTTGTCCTAATGAGGGGAACAGGAGGGAACATAGACACTGGCAACACAAATGCAAGATGACGATTAGGAAAGCTAAGAAAGATTTTGAGGAGCATATTGATAAAAACATCAAAAGAAAGAACAAGAACTTCTATAAGTATATCAGAAGTAGGAATCCAACCAGGAAAGCAGTTGGACCATTAGATGGTAAAGGACAGAAAGGGGGCAATTAAAGGAGACACGGAGATTGCAGAGAGACTAAACAAATTATTTGCTTCCATATTTACGGAGGAACACAGAGGATACATGCCGGTAGCTAAGCCTGTATTTTCTGAAGGATTAAACTGGACAGAGATAATTAAGGAGGAGGTCCTTGCATGTCTTAATAAACTAAATGTTAACCAGTCACTGGGACCAGATGGTATTCATCCAAGACTCCTTAAGAAACTCAAATGTGAAATTGCTGACCTTCTAGCAAAAATATATAATCTTTCCCTAACACCAGGCTCTGTACCTGAGGACTGGAGGGTAGCAAATGTAACACCAATCTTCAAAAAAGGATCCAGGGGTGATCCAGGCAACTACAGACCAGTTAGCTTAACGTCAGTTCCATGTAAGGTGATGGAAACCATCATTAAAGAGAAAATTAGTGTGGACATGGAGGAGCAAGCATTGCTGAGCAAAAGCCAGCATGGCTTCTGCAAAGGTAAATCATGCCTTACAAACTTGTTGGAATTCTTTGAGAGTGTCGATAAACATGTGGATAAAGGTGAACCAGTAGACATTGTCTGGACTTTCAGAAGGCCTTTGACAAAGTCCCACATCAAAGGCTACTGAGTAAACTCATCAGGCATAGAATAAAAGGACAGGTTCTGTCCTGGATTTGTGACTGGCTTAATGGCAGGAAGCAGAGAGTAGTAATAAACAGCCAATTCTCAGGCTGGAAAGAGGTAAAAAGTGGGGTCCCTCAAGGCTCATTGTTGGGACCAATGTTTTTTAATTTATTCATCAATGATCTAGAAGTAGGGGTACATAGTAAAATAGCAAAGTTTGCAGATGATATTAAATTATTTAGGATAGTAAAAACCAAAAAAGATTGCCAAGAGCTCCAGAGGGATCTCTTAGCATTGGGTGAGTGGGCAACCAAGTGGCAAATGTGCTTTAATCTTAAGAAGTGCAAATAATGCACATCGGGGGCAAAAATCCAAATTATGTCTATAAACTGTGGGGATCTAAGTTTTCTGCAACACACCAGGAAAATAATCTCGGTGTTTTGGAGGACAGTTCAATGATGGTGTCGACCCTGGGTGCAGCAGCAGCAAAAAAAGCTAATTCAATGCTGGGAATAATTAGGAAGGGAATAGAAAATAAGTCAGCAATTATCATTTTGCCTCTTTATAAATCTATGCTGAGGCCACATTTGGAATATTGTATACAGTTCTGGTCACCATAACTCAAAAAAGATATCGTGGAACTGGAAAAGATTCAGAAAAGGGCAACCAGAATGATAAAGGGTCTGGAACACCTCCCTTAAGAAATCAAGCTGCAACATCTAGACTTCTTCAGTCTGGAGAGATGGCATTTAAGAGGGGACCTGATTGAAGTATATAAAATTATTTGTGGTATAGAAAAGGTGGATAGAGAATATTTCTTTTCTCTATTGCACAACATTAGAACCAGGGGGCACTCTATGAAGCTGATGAGTAGGAGAGTCAGATCCGACAAGGGGAAGTATTTCTTCACCCAGAGGGTCATCGGTTTATGGAATTTGCTGCCGGAAGAGGTGGTGACAGCTACCAGTCTAGATGGCTTTAAGGCAGGGTTAGACAAATTTATGGGTGACAGATGTATCAATGGCTACTGGAATGAATGCCTAGGTGCATCTTTCAGGCTTGAGGGTGGGGGGAAGTGGGGCATTTGTAGGGTCATTTGGTGGGATTCGAGAGCAGGAATAGGTCTGTCCTTGTCTCTCCTTGAGATGCCTATGAGCATTTGGTGGGCCACTGTG
>MTQE01002208.1:47917991-47928259 GCA_014337955.1 Aspidoscelis marmoratus | reverse complement strand
CCACTGTGTGCAACAGGATGCTGGACTAGATGGGCTGTGGCCTGATCGAGAAGGGCTCCTCCTATGTTCTTATGTTCTTACAAGCATCCTTGCTATCAACAATGCTATCTAGGGACAATGGGAACATAGCTTCAAAATGACAGAACGGACACAGGTTTTCCCAGCTCATACACTGTGTTTTGGAGCCAAATGGACAGCAAATATGTTAGGGCACCTCTTAACAACTTGCACATCCCTGTGAAAGTATAACAAAAACACCCAGATATATCTGTGCATTGGATTAGATGTGAAGTGCTTCTCAAATATCCTTTCCCTCCTTATAGCTTCTGATTTTACAATAATTGCTTCTTGACTTCAAGTGTTGTCACTTCAAAGACTTAGTACTCAACACCTTAAACTTGGAACACTCTCACTTCCACCTACCAGGCTATTTGACTCCATAAACCTTACCTAGGAATGAAAAGCCTTGATTAATGGCAGGTGAAGGCATCTCCTATTAGCAGTTAGAAATGACTGGTTTCAGTTGGCATTTCTCCCAAGCGCCTCTTGGAAAAGCTGCTGGTATAGTTAATGGCTGGGTCTGAAGAGAGCTTGAAGGGCACAAGAAGTATACAGTCCTGTGCTGATCAAGTTAACCTACCAGCATAGAGTTGTGAGAAATGCTGCCAGAAGCACTTTCCCTGCAGAGTGGGAGAGAGAACTCAACACTTTCTATTGCTCTGCTCCAACATGTGGACCTATCTGCAGAGCTTCTTTGCCTTCTTTCCACAGAGACAGCTGCTCTGTCCATTCCTGAATCCATGTAAATGTGGCCCAGGGAACAAAAGTTTATCAGCTTTGATGTATGTGGACAAAGAGGTGAAAATGGCATCTTCCTCACTTCAAGAGCCCTAAAAGTGGCATGGCCTGCTGTCAAGGAGATCCTGCCAAGCACTGAACTTTGCCCAGCACAGCTTTAATGCCAGATGACAGCCGTAGAAGCAGTGACACTCCTGGTGCTGGAATCATGCCAGTTAAGATCTTCATTTATTGTAATGAATTTGTGTCATTAATATGTTGGATATGTGCATCAATTGCAAAGCAGTACATTAGTAAAAAAGCTATAGCTCAGGATGCCATCCTTTATTGCCATAGCTGATTTACAGGATGATAAGCAACTCTGTAATTGTCCTTGAGCAGAGAGGAAGGTCCTTTAGCAGAACTTTGGCAAAAGGAAGTAGATTTGCTTGAGAAGGCTTAAATGAAAGGGGAGACTTATTAGGTCCTTTGGAGCTGAATGCCACTCAGATGGTTTCAGCCTTCACTCATTCAAGTGCACTGGCCTCAGTTCAAACAAGCAGAAATCCAGGGTCAGTCCAGGGGTTATGTAAACTGTTTCATAAGTGTAGTTATATTTATTTCTCTCCATTTCAGTATTCAGAGGAACCAGAGCAGCCCCATCCATGTTCAGTAGGGATGTGCACGAAGCCACATTTAGAAGTAAGGGGGTGCAGTTGGGAGGGGGAGGAACGTGGCAGGCTGGGGTTGGATAGATCCAGCCTTCATTGAAGCCTCAATGAAACTTCAACAAAGGCCAAATCTACTCAATTTCAGAAGTTGAAATTAGTATGAATTCATATTAATTTTGAATAGACTGAATATCCATGCATGTTCCTAGATGAATATATGGAACTTAGTCTGGAACAAACCTAAACCTTGCAGAAGTGAGATGAGAGATTTTAAAGGGCCATCTATATCTAAGACCCTTTCTGCACTGGACCTTATTCTGCATTATATCCCATAATAGGGATGTGCCATATGCATACTAATGGCAGGTCCCTTGCCTTGATTTTGATAGTGGGAAGAGAGCTGCCCCACTATTGTGAGGGTGAGGAGCATGGCAGCAGCCTGCTCTGCACAGACATGAGGCCAAAAAGGACACCTTTGGGAGCTATTTTTGGTGATCTGGGGGAGGGAAATCCTCCTCCCTAGTGCCCCATGTCACTTGAGAGGCCGGGCAGCAGCAGCACAGAGAGATGGAGCAGAATACAAATTCCCTCACTGTGCATTTCCTGTCCATGTCTAAAGATGGATCCAAGTCAGAATTTGCATCTAGAATACCTTGGTTCCAGCCATGCTTAACAGAAACAACTACCAGCATCTTGGGGAAGAAGAACAAGCTTCCACCAGAGGGCTGAGATGGACTAGAGACAGAGCTTGTGTGTAGCACGCCTGTTGAACTGCTGCTGACCTTCCTTCCAGAGTCCATAGGGGTCGTGACCCATCGGCCATGAATGACTAATGCGGGAATTTGTAACTTCTTAATAAGAGAACAGAGCAATCAGCATAATGAAATCCATTTTTTTCAATTACAGAATGGGCTGGGGTGAACCATCAGGACATGGGTTGGCTTGAGAACAGTCACTGTGCTCCCTACTCACTTTACCATGATGTGATTCTCTCATGCACTTTGACCCTTTGATACCTCTTTCATGAAGCATTCTTTTTCTCTTTAATACCGTCTTCACACATTTCTGTTTCAACAGACCATAATGCCTCAAATGGCATCAACTCACAAACAATCAGGCAGGACACTTTACAGGGCTGACTTCTTTTTAACAACATTCCATCTTAGAATGCAAAACTTTGAAAAAGGAGATGTGATTGTTATCTGTCTCCCCACCACCACCACCCTCAAAAAGTATCAAGTCCCCATGGTTTTGATAAGTTAGTTAAGATCAGGGTTTTGTTTTGTTTTTTGCCATTCCATACCCATACGTCATGTGCCAATACGTCATGTGCCAATGCACAAATACTAACAGTTTATCCCACATTTTGGAAGGGTTTATACCCTAAAAGGAGAAGTGGAAAGTTTAAAATGAAGTCAAGTGTAAATGCAACAGGTGTGCATTACAATCTGGATGTTCCAAGAATACTGGTCAGGGAACCAGAATCTATTGCCTGAGATGTATATGTTTGGTTGCAAACTCATGCGTGATACTGCTGAATTGGTGAAACAGAACAATTCCTCTCCTACTGTTCAGCCTCTTCCTCAGAGGTTCTCTTCTCTAGGCAAGGAAATCAGTCAATGGGAGCAAGTTCTAGAGAAGAACAGTACAAAGAAATGGGCATGGATGAATTAACAGTTATGTGCTTTTCTTAAAAATTAATTTTAATAATTTAAAGACCACTACATGGAGATGAATGCACTCTAACTATATCCTCACATCATGCATTGTTAAGGTTTTTCCATTAATTATTCACACTACACTCCCAGGACAGAAGTTATTCAACTTTTCTCAACTTTGTTTTCAAGCTACTGTCCCAAATAACAATTAAAAAAATCTCATAATTTAATTTGGGTATTGCATGGAAATTTCTGAACCTGGCTACAAAACCGAAACAGCAACCTGTCTATATGCTTATATATAAACATGATTAATCAGCATTGAACCCTACTATATTTCCTCTGCTAAGGCCATCCTTTATGCCAACTGCCCACTAACAAAGTTTTTATCATTGGTGCCAAGACTGTTCTCTGCATATAGGCATTTTATTATTGATAGTTCTAGCTTATCCCTCATTCTAGAATTCTGGTACAAGCCCAGTTCATCCACAGCATCATATGTCAGAAACATGTGGCTGGGGTAGCATGTTTTGCAGAATCAGTTAACAACATGGAAGATGAGAATTCAGTGCTGCTACTTAACCACCTTTCCACACAGGTCAGTATCCTAGCCCACAAAGGGGTCTAGATCTTATCGTTTTGCATGTTAGTGCAGAAAAGAAGAAGCCCCACTTCTCCAGAACACTCCATTTGCATTGAACAGAGCAATAGACCAAAACAGGATGCCAAAAATGGCTTCCTAACCCAATCGACTAACAGAGCTTGGTGGTGAAATCTCTCAAGGGGCCAGAGTGGCTGCATAGATAAACCCGTGGAAGTTTCTTGACAGAAATAGTTTCTTCTGGGAAATTTTGACTTCTTAAACAGGTTATTCCCCAACCTGGGGTACATGTACCCCTGGGAGTACAACCCAAAATATTTAGGTCTATACTAAAAAAAAAAAATGCTGGGAAAAAGCAGTTTCCACATATAAATTTGGATTAACAGTAGTTATTATGAAGAAATGGGCTGCCACAGAATGCACAAGTGTAAAATGGTTGGAGGTCACTATTTACAGATGACTCCCATCCAAAAAGTTATGAGGTTCAACTCATCTCACCTTGCATCTGAGCTTAATTAAGTGGACAAACTGGAATAATAGCAGAAATAGATGCATACATTAGGCCAGTAGGGCCCAAATATACTTATGGATCTTTCTGCATTAAGAGGCTCCCAGTCTAAACCAGTGAGGTCTGGATGAGCAAGACCTGCTGATTTAAATCATGGGATGCACTGGTCTGGAACAGCACCATCTGCGTGATTGCTGCAGTCTAGACCAGCCCCCACACCGGAGAATTGTTAAACATGTCTGTCAGATCAAATGCTTCTGTTTATTAAACACGGATTTTTAGTCCTGTCTGAACGCAGCCAAAGTTGTAACACTTCTAACAGGTTAGGGGATTATAAGCATTTTTAAGAAAACATGGTAAGGTATGATGATATCAAACAGTCTGGGAACCTGTGAAGTGCACACTGAACCCTAAGAATCATCCAATACGTGAGCAAGTTAAGAAGCCTGTGTAATGCATTCAGTGCAATGTATAAGCATGGCCAATGAGTAGCAGATTTTTAGATTTGCAGGTACGTGTATCGGGTTGGAGAAGAGAAAAGAAGACATTAAAGCTTACCTTCCTAACACATTGCCTGTCACCACACAATGAAGATATCCAAACCAGCCTGCAGAAATCCATCTGTAGGACATCAGAGCTTAAAATGTGCCTGGAGACCGAGCTATGGTTAATCTGTTTCCATTAAGCATTATTAACTAGAAGTTTGATGCGCCTAGGGATGTGTGTGTACAGACGCCCATTTTCTATAATTTCATTAGAGAGTGAATGGAGCAAACAGCCTGTAAGAAAGATTAGTGAATTTACATATGCACACAGCGCAAGAATATACCTACAGGCAGGCAACAGCAGCAAACTGCCCTGTGTTTGTGATCCAAACATAAAATGGCCTATTGGAGCTTCAGTTTTTCTTCCTTTTCTCTTTTCTTCTTTCTCTCTTTAACCTTTCACCCCCATAAACAGCTTACACCACAAAGTTACAATTAAAGCTGAATTCCCCATGGATCCAAGGGTGAGGGGAGGCAAGAAGTGAAGGCATAAGGCTCTGCCCTGGTGTCATTAGTACAAATTGTGTTTGTGCAATTTATATTTTACGGCAGGCGTGTCAATTAGTGTGTGAAATTTAATAACCCAATTGAGGGTCCTTCACTCAAAGCTAAATTGAAATCTGTCACCTGTTTCTTTTTCTTGGGGAATCATGACCAGAGAAATCAGGGCAGCAGCAGCCACGTTGCTGATTAAAATAGGAATAGAAGAGACAGTTAGGTCCCCAGAATGCAGTGCTCCATCTTTGCTATGAACCAGGTGATAGCAGAGGCTGTTGGCTACAGCACTCCATTCTTCACCTTGCTGATGAATGATGCAGTTATCTGCATGTCTGCTACCCTGTCTGGTTGCACAAACATTGCAAATGGTCCAGGGACCTCTAGAGTGGCCCACTGAGGCATGCAGAAGAGCACACATCTCAACTAGACAATTTAGCAGGAGGACCCATTTCAGTGGCACACCAACTTATGCCACCAAAATGGCTAGTTTCTAGGTCTCCAAGACCAGGATATTTTGTTCCTGGACAACACAGCCCTTGCAATGGACTCTGAAACTCATACAGATTTCAGAACGGCACAGGGCAATGTATGACCTTTCTCAGAAAAACCTTATTCCAGGAAAACTGGACCCTCCAACTGAATACTGAGCCGGTCTGGGAACTTCTTCAGGTGGTGTCAGATTTCTACCTTTTTTCTTACCCCTTACCATACTGTCTCACCATAGTGTTGAACAGTTGCAGAAGTCTTCGATTGCTGCTGGAGTTCCCCTTTCTATTTTCCACAAGTAAACAGATGATGATCTAAGACCTCTTAGTTCAAGCTGTATGGTTGTGTGTTGCTGGGTAGCTTCCCTGTGCAGCTGGCTGAAAGCAGTTTGCTGACCAGTAGGGCATTTTTAATGTTCTTTTGTACTGCAGTCATGTAGTACACACTCATACCTTATGTAACACAGTGGTTCCATTTCTAAAGACACACTGTGCACATGGAGGGAACGTGGTTCCCTATTATTGCTCATTATTTCACATATGTAGTACTACTTTATAGAAAAGAAGTGGCATTTTCCTTACTGTGTTTGAACCAGAGTTGTGCTAAGTGAACCACATTTATAAGTGAGGAGTATATGCTCTTTGCATCTTTATTTTTATTTATTTTATTTTTTTATAAAATGTGATTTTGTTATTTGTACACCAAGTATAGATACTGTATATATATTGTTTGCTTCGGTGAACACCAAAATTGATATAAGTTCATTGTATGATGTTAAACAATGCAGTATTCAGCTCTGCGCATTTCACTCGTCACACCATGTTTACCCCAAAATGTACTTTTCAACTTTCAAGATAAACATTTAGTCAATAACCAAAAAGACTGATTTATGAAGCATAAGAAGAGTAATCAATAATAACTGAGGCTGCATCCAGAATAAAGCACACCCAAGCATGCTTTATTCAGGAATATCCATGATGTATCCTGGAATATCCAAATATAGTGGAATAAGTAAGTGATGTCTTGATGAAGCATGACACGCAAAGTGTGTTTGTATATTTGTTTTTTAATATAGACCAATGGTCCTTGCTGAGTGAAAGTTTAGAAACTATATGGCCCTTTCTGCATTGAACCTTATTCTAGATTAACTCTCAGAACAGAGAGTTATCCATATGCTGCTGCACACTATGGCAGGTTTTAGCATCAGTTACAGAAAAGGCATTCCCTGGAGCTACATCTGACCTTTCAACTTTCCTTTTATTGGAGACCGACAAATGATAATGTTTCCAGATCACAATTCTCACCATTTCCCATTTGCCAGACACCCAGGTCACATGATAATTGTAGTTCAGCAGCATATGGAGAGCCATATTCTACCACCACTTTAGAGACTTATCCAGGCTTTTCTCTGATGGATTTCCTCCGTCTTCTTCTGCTTTGCATATTAACCAATCTTCCTTTTTTAAAATTTAAAGTTCTTCAAAATATTTTAAATTGCATTTATCGTATACTAAATGTCCAAGTCCACACTCCCAAGAGCCAGTAACTGTGGGCAACAACAAGAAAGGTGAAGGAAAGGATAAAACAGTGGGATGGATGGATGGATGGATGGATGGATGGATGGATGGATGGATGGATGAGGGAACTCACCATTCAAAGCTGACCTTTGTGACAAGGGAAGTGGATATGTAGGTGTTCTTCTTATCCCTTTAGTTCTCCACAGTTCTCCCCCTTTTTTGTCTTAACACCACTGGTCTCCTAAGTTGGCCGCTCTGCCATTTACTGAAAGAATAACCCACTTGGCACTGACACTTGAATTTCACTTAAGGTTCCTTGATGCTATTAACGACAAAATCAATATTATTGAAGCTGTAATGAGAGCTCTTATAGATTTGTTCACCTCCTGCCTCCCTTTCCTTCTATAAAAGCACCTCCCTTCTTAATATGCCATTCTTCCTCTGAGAGATTCAGTCCACAGGGTTCTCCAGCAGCTGATTCTTGACAGCCTTCACTGACATATTTCTCTCAAACCTCGGACTTGGAGCCACGGCAATGGCCTTGATGAACTTGCCTGGCACAATTAGGCAATCGGGTTGCCAGAACAGTTTGATTCATATCTTTTTACCATCAGTAAAGGAGTATCTATCACCCTGCTGACAGGGCCATTATTGCTCTAAAGTACTCCTGGCCTCGGTTCCTTATACATTTGATTTTTTTTAAAGAAATCCTTGTAAAAGGGACTTTGTCACATATTACAGCAAATTAGCTTTTAACATATTATTCTCTGTTATATTAATATTATATTCTGAATTGACACCTGCTATATAATCTCACTTCTACTGGAAAATGGGAAGGGCGGTCATTAATGTCTGGGAACTGGCAGCCTTTTTCCAAGGGAGGGGAAACAGAGAGATTTAGGAGGACGAAGAACAATTGCTGCATGTTCCTATGTTCTTATAGTGAGCATTCTGGACTGTTTGGCTGAAAGATACAGCATGAATATCAAGAAGGAATCATTTTGTAAAAAGCGATTTATGATTTAATGGGCTTTACAAGCCAGAATTGTTATAAAGAGTGTGAAAAGCAAGAAAACATTTTAACAACTAGAAGCAACAGGAAGTGTCTCTACTGTGGACAACCAGATCATTTGTGAAAAGAATGCCCTGAAGCAAAAGTTAGTGCAAATGTAAACTTGAAAAACAGAAAGCCCAGGGGGGAAAAGCCTGCAGACAAAAGGTAAGAAACATTCAGAAGGAAAGTGTCCAGTTTTGTGTAACAAGTCTTACTTGGGACTGCACCAGCACTTGAAGTTTGGGTGGTTCCCTCCATTCCTGATCATTACCTCAATGGAATGATATACCGTATATTCTGGCGTATAAGACGACTGGGCATAGACAAACCCCAACTTTCCAGTTAAAATAAAGAGTTTGGGCTATACTTGCTGTATAAGAAGATGACACCCGGCGTATAAGACGACCCCCGACTTTTGAGAAGATTTTCCTGGGTTAAAAAGTAGTATTGTACGCCAGAATATACAGTAATACCATTTCACTGAAAAAATGAAAATAGGACCAGATAAAGCAGTTCTACCAGAAAGACTTTGCTACAAGGCAAGCACAATAGAAATAAAGACCCCATCCTCCTGTCAGGAGATCAACAATTTACCAACATATGAGAACCACAGGCCTTCTTTGAGGTAAGAACATAAGAAGAGGCCTGCATCTTGTCTCACACAGTGGTCCACATATCAACAATGGGTGTTTTTCCACTGGCAGAAAGTATCCATTTTTGCACCCATTAAGGGCCCATTTGGGTGTGAGCCAGATGACCCTTTAATCCGGATTTTCTGTAGACCTCATTAATGGGGTCTACAATGGGGTCTTCAGCCAGAAAATCTGGATTAAGGGGAGCCTGTTTCCACATTAGTTTGGCAATGGGGTCTAGAGGAGGCTAGGGGGAGGGGGCACCCTTGGGGGGGGAGCCCCAAAACCTAGGCTTCGAAATCATTTCAAAACCATTTCGAAGTTACTTCAAAGTTGCCTTCGAAGATTAGCACAGGCTCCAAAGACAAACCTCTGATAACAAAGGGAGATCAAAGCAGACTGTTACCTTCAGGCATAGAGAGAGGTACATATTTAATGAGGCTGACTCATCCCTGCTCACAAAGAATGGTGGCGGGTTGTGCCGCAGTGACCAGGTGATGCACTGCCCCACCCCATGCAACCTTTGTCCAGTAAAGGGTGTATGCCAGGCTACAATAGCCGCATCCCAGATGTGTATTGTATAGCTTTGCAGCACATTTTCATGCTCTATCACTATTTGACTGGAGGACAGCCCAGATTGCACAGAGCCACTTCTGGAATGGAACTGGCTTCACAAGGTCTGGATGCTCCACTTGGAAGCATCCCCAAGCTGTCCCACAAAGCTAAGTGCAAATAGGTTTTAGATATCTGCTAAGGGTTTAACTCTTCACTCCAGAATTCTCTGTTTAAATGGTTGCTTCCCTCCCTCCTCTTAATTAACTTAATTTAAACGTGTTTTTAATTTTGAGTGATTCTACTACTCTTTTTAGTGCTTACTTTTGGGAACCTCTTTGAGATTTTTATGGAAAACATCCTAGAAATGTTTTAAATAAAGCATAATGAAATAAATAATAAATGGGTGTAATGCAACATAACTCTGAATGGAGGTAGGACCAGTGCTGTGAGCTTCATTACAGTACTGCTGCCTCCTCTAATACTTGAAACATTGTGCCGTTTCTTACCAGAATGCCATCACTTCACACAGAACTGTTCAGAGTATCAAATGAGACAAAATGTTTGACGTGGTAATACTTCTTATAATATGGCAGTGAGTATACCCATCTCACAGCAATATAATTTGGAGTAAGGAGAACAAGCAACCAAGATGATGAGAGAAAATAACAAGTTTTAAATTGATTTAAAGTATTTGTAATGAAAACAAAACTGCCATTATTTAAAGGACTTTTTTTTTCTCATTCCTCCCCCCCCCCCCATTTCCTTT
>MTQE01002208.1:47885148-47911135 GCA_014337955.1 Aspidoscelis marmoratus | reverse complement strand
GAGTTGTTGATTATACTTATTTGCTGTACTTCTTTGATGTAACGATTGAATTCGTATTGTAATTTGTTTTTTCCATTTGTTGTAAACCGCCTTGAGCAGATTTTACATTTGGAAAGACAGTATATAAATAAAAATGGAAATGGAAATAAGATCTTCTTGCAGGGCAGGGCAGGGAGTACCTGAGCCTAAGCTACTTTTCCTAGTGGAAGTTTATGATCCTGAAGAAATGACTTGAGAAGAGGCCCTTACTTGAATGTATTTGACCAAAGAAAAAGGTAGGAAATAGGGATGTGCATGAATGTTCTAAACATTCAAAATTCAGTCAAATTCAATCAAATGTGGCCATTTGAATTTGAATAGAATGTCTTCACATTTGAATTTAATCATTCAAATGAATTTTGAATGTTTCAAAACATTTGTTTGAATGATCTGAATGTGCAGATATATACGTATTACATATGTATCTGTACAAATCTCATACGTGTCTGTACGCATTTGTGCTTATAATATGGGATGAAAACGGGATGCATACAGGATAAAACGGGATGCATATAACATATACAAACGTCAACATTTGTGTCTTCAAATACGAATGTTGTTGACAGTCATATCTTCTGATTTGAATCTAACGTGCAAATGAATAGATTTGAATGTATTCGATTTGAATCAGATTTTGTTGCATTCAGATTCTAAACTTTTGAATCAAATCAAATGTTTTGACATTCGATTCAACTTGAATTCACATATGCATATGAACAGCAGGCCCCTATTCCAGGATATATTCAAGAATAAAGCCAGGTGCAAACTGGCTCTCCCTTTTGCAAGCCATAGACCCATCACCAGCCTTCTTTGCCTCATCTGTGGTTCTATTCTTGTTAATCCAGTACAACAACATTAACTGAACCCATATTTTGGTCTTCGTTTTTCTACTGGCCTTACAGACCCTGCCAAATAAAACCTTTCTGAGGTAGCAGGAAAACTGTATTTAAATTCTGTTGCTCACATTGGTTACATCTATTTTTAATGAGGCCACATTCAGCATACGCATGTGTAGTCATTAGACGGTTGGTCAACAGGAAATGCAATCCTCTGACCAAGAAAGGTTAACTGTTGGAAGAAAGATTAATAATTAATTTGGGATGGAAAACAAGCTCATTTTGTTATGCCTGAGTGGCTTTCATGTATCACTTTGCTTCAGCAAGCATAGTTATTTTTTCTTTTTGCAGGTGTCCAGCAAGGTCGCATCCTGCCATACCAGCATGCTAGACACCCGCAAAACCATTGCCAAACTGTCTAGTCGCTCCACTTGAATTACTAACAGAGAGAAAGCAATAAACAGATTCCAAAGCCAGAAACAATAGGTGCATCATCAGCATCATACTCCTTAGAGCAGGCATGAAAGTTTCCCTTGGTTTGTGCCATAGGGACCCCAGAGCTATCTGTAAGATGTAAGCTGTATTACTTATTATCAGTAGAAATTAGGGATATGCACAAATATTCATAACATGTTATTTGTATGAATTTGTCCAAATTCGGACATTTGCAAAAAAAAAAAATTGAATATTTTGACATTCATACGTAGACATTCGTACCAATATGAATGTTCCAGACATTTGTACAAATAGTTCGGACATTTGTTAAACTGGGGAGGTTGGAAAGTGGCTGTGCTCCACATCTGCAATGTGTTCAGATTGCATTCGACATGAACTGAGAGTGGATTAAAAGTGGATTCACACCAGATTTGATGCTTTCAGAGTGCGGATTCATTACAGGATACGTATCGGATATGTATTCATTTGTATCGGATACGTATTTGTTTGTATGTGATATGTATCGGATATTCATACGAATTCATATGAATACATTTGTATCAAATAGAATCCTACCACATTCGAAGGGGATCTATTCAAATGAATATGAATTTTCTAACATTCGATTTGTTACAAGTGTCAAATAAACCCCGTTTGTGCATATCCCTAGTAAAAATTGAAACCTGTGCTGGGATAAGCAAGAGAATTCTATTTTTCCTTATTAAGAAATTCATAACCACAATTCATTTTTAATCTTGAAAAAGAGTCTCCAGTTTCCATTAATCATTTTCAGGTGTTTTGTCTGTGAGTTGTATGGTAAATTAGGTCTGGTGTAGCAATTCCATAAAGCAATTAAAGTTGGATGAGTCTTTCCAAAACTATGCTTCCTATGGGATGATAACAATATGTAAGAATGGGCAATGGTATCTTAGCAAAGAAAGTTCCAGTTACTCACTGTACCCCCCCCCCAATTTTGAGAATACTGAGAACATTATCTTGAGTGAAGACTATTTTTCCTCTCAAAATGCCTACGTGAAATCTATTATGTTTAGATCAATAGCATAGCAACCACTTAATATATTTAGGCAAATCACTGCTATTTTATATTAGCTAAAGTCTGTTTGTCCATGTGTCCACAATAGCATCTATTCTCTAAGAGACTCTTGGTTCAGTCTGAGAGCTGGACATGCAGATTTTATACATTTTTTTCTAAAGGGGGGAATGAACTGCCCATGGAATAAAGATAGTCTCACATCCCTTTGTCCTTTATTTCCAAGCTAGAAGCTGAAGAAGACCCACAGAAGCTTCTGTGTTCTTCATTAGTGCAATTCACCTGATTTCTAATGCAGCTCAGGATGCTCAGTGGCATTTAGTTGGTTCATACTTATCAACAAACGCTTTTGAAAACTCTCTTTTGTTTGATCCTTCAACAACACAATGGGAAAACTTGGCAATAATGGAAACCATGAAAAGAGGCCAAAAGTTTTGTGCAGACAATTATGACAAATTTTGAATGCTGCTGCTACTTTGCACATTGCACCCAATACAAAGTGAATATTGCAAGGAGTTTTTACAGCTTTTACTTTGCAAATATTACATGTGAATGAGTCCCTGGAACTACAGAGTCATAGACAGAACAGCAGCATGATATCCAATAGAATTTCATTGAGATCAACTATGAAATTGCACCAAAAGCATTACACAGCCTTTCAGAACCCTGGACAGATCATAGAGCAGCTCAGTGGCTAGAACAAGTCATGTGTACAAATGGATTCCTCCCCTTCGCTTTGCATTGAAGTGAACGGGGTAAATAGTTCGCATTTGTGGGAAGAAAGCCCGCACAAGTGTGGGATCCTTCAACTTTGCTTAGAGCTGTTGATGGAAGTTCTAAGTGAAGGGAAGACAGGTCTCTTATGGGTAGGTGTTGGTTCCAGGCACCTGGGCACTTTCCCTGGCAGCCACACATCCCAATCTCTGACATTTTCTGGCAGGGGCTCCACTGGAGCTTCTGCTGAAGGGAAGCAGGTGGCTGAGGGCTTTCCCTGGTAGCCTTCCTGCCTCCAAATATAAGAAAGCTTCGACCAAAGGAACTGATAGCTCCATTTTGTGTTCAAATGCTGGCCTGTGAAAGTAGACTCACTCACCTTTGTGCACGAAGCCTTGGACCTTCACAGTACATATGAACCATGAAGGTAGCAAAGCTTTTTGACACATCCCTAGCTAGATCCTCAAGAAGAATTCTTGTTTCAGCAGTATATTGAAGCCTCATGAAGGCTACCTTCCTTCAGAAGTGTGATGTAAGTAAGGCCTTATCACCAAACTAAAATCCTAAAGGGATTACATGACTGTAGATTATCATTTGGGAGATCTTTTCAGTTATTGTCTTAGAAGTTTTGGAATAAGGTTGGAGTCTATGTAAATAAAAATAATTAGCAGCTTATGATGAAACTCCCACTTGAGATTATATTGTATGTTTTATGTATCATTAAAATGATAAAAATTAAAGTGGACTGAAGCTGGATTAAACCTTGGGTATGAATGCAGCCGGAGGTTCTTAAAACTCTGGCTTCTGGCCCCGTTTCCTTTCTTGCCTCGTCTCATATTAACAATGAAGGAATTTTCACTCATGACACTAAGAGCACTTTAAATCAATTTCTTATTTCAAAGCCGCCTAAGAGCCCCCAACCTAATTGATGCTCATATAATTTATGTGAATAAGAAGGTCTTTTGAAGCAAGATAGAGAAAAGCTTCTCCTTTCTCAACTTGGTAGCAATTCCAAAGAAATAAGTCTGAAAAGAAATGTGTTTGAACATTTGCCAAGGTCTATTCTGGCCAGTCAAAATCTGGTTCTTTTTACATGCTTTATTTGGTTGCAAGTACCCTCTGAACTAGTAGAAGAATCTGGTGTCTGGTACAACTGCTGATAACAGCTGCTACCCTTGAAACTGCACTGAGGCACTATAAACAATCTGAGTTTCTTGTTAGTCTTTGTCCATCCTTCCTGATAAGTAATTGATTTTCTATTTGAGGCTATCATTGTGCTGCTGACTTCACAAACACAAGATATCACTGAAAAATGCAAAAGTCCCTTTCATTTAATGATTTCTAACCATCACGTTCATTGACTCCAAATAGAGGCTCTGATTCAGAGAGTTTGCCTAGAAAGTTTTAGAAGTTTTATATCATTATTAAAACAGATTTTATATAATCTAAATTGATACACTTTAAATTTGCTATTGGAAATGAGCTTAGGCATACCT
The DNA here is from genome assembly GCA_014337955.1 of Aspidoscelis marmoratus. NCBI lineage: Eukaryota > Metazoa > Chordata > Lepidosauria > Squamata > Teiidae > Aspidoscelis > Aspidoscelis marmoratus. The sequence continues at coordinate 47,906,564 of MTQE01002208.1, read as the reverse complement.
AACTGCTGGATTGCAATTCTTTTTGTCTTTAACGTTTTTCAGTCCAAATACTGAAAATTCACCTTCTTTACCAAACTGATAACACTCGTGATAGCTTTTTTGTCAGTTAAATTTCTGACCTGTTAATGGCACAAAGAAGATACATTTCTGGTTTTTTAAAAAATAAATTTTATCAATTAACATTAAAATGGAGAATCAGAATTTACATAGAAATACGTGGGTGTAATAACACCATCACATGTGTGCAAATCTAAAGTTAATACAACATAAGGCAAACATAGAACAAACGTAATACACTCCCAAGCACCTCTGTACTAAAAATAACAAAATTTGCTCCTCTTTCTGTGCAATACATGACTGATCAGTATCTTGTGAACACAACTGACAATTTGAGGCTGCGCAGTGAATTGCAAATTACAGTTTATAATGGCAGCCATTTAAATAGTGGATGGCAGGTGGGACTGCAAGATGAACATGTTCAGACAATGTGGCTACCTGGGTATGCCAAATGGCCAGATATTGTTCTTCCCAGCTCTGCTCCTGTAGGTGATGATGGTGAGATGCAACACTTTCTGCAGTTACCGGATCACATTTCCATTTTTGTGGTTATTGTTTGCTTGTCTGGACTACTATAGCTTTACATATAGAGATCCCCAAGTATGAACATGGGCAAACTCAGGTAAGGATGAAAAAGCATAGACCATTCTTATTCCATTGGTGTCCATCTGATCTCATCAGATTACTGCTCCATCAAACCTGGCCAGGGGGCATGTTCATTGGGACTAGTAAAGGTTCAGGAGACACTGGGCTCAAGGAGACTGGTGTGGACAGTTCTAAAGAATCAATCTTCTGCTTGGTATGAGAACATAAGAACATCAGATGAGCCCTGCTGGATTGGCCCACAACCCAACTACTTCCCATCTCAGGTAGTGCCCCACCAATTTCTTCTGGGCATTCTCAAGCAGAAGGTGAAGATGAAACCTTTAGCTGGTATCAACTCCCTACAAATGCCATCCTGCCTGTCTCTCCAAATTGGGGGCAGTATTTAGGCATCAGTTCTAATAGGCTGTTTTTCATGATATTTTTTCTGTATTCTTAGAGCCTAGAATTGAATTTCCTTTAGAAATATTCCATATTTACCTTGATTTTATTTATTCTATTTTATTAGATATTTATATACTGCCCTAAGCATAGCTGCAGGGAAGTGAACAGGAATAATAAGAACAAGCAAAAAGAATACTTAATAAAAACCAGACACTATTTATAATCCCAAACCACAGTGACCTCACTACCAAGCACCAGTTTCAAAAGATAATCTTTCAGCAAGCATCGGAAGGTAATGAACGTGATTGCCCGGTGTCTCTCAATGGGAGTGTCACGTACCTTGGAGGCTATGGCTGAGAAAGCCCTTCTCCTCGACTTAGGCTGTTTCTGCATTTACCATAGTTAATCTGGATTAAGTAAATCCAAATCTTCAGAATCCGGTCCTTGGGGAAATCCATTCCTTGTAGTTCCAGATCTAAATGAAGAGCCCATATGTCCACAAAGGGCATATAGCACCCGATGGCAAGAGGTGCTAAACAGGGCTGCCATGTGGATGCTGAATCAGTCTGTGCAGGAAATGCCACTTGCAGTGTGGCGTGATTGGCCTGTGCAACTGTCAATCAAGAATTGCTTCCGTTGACAGTGGGCATGGAAGGGAGATGACTGCGTAGTTGCCTATGTAGCTACTACATTGCTGGCCACCAGTTGTGTAGCTCATCTGTGTAGTCGTTCTACAAAGAGGGAACACACCAGCTACATAGACCTGCCACTGGAACCCAATGGCCTGGCATGCATATAGACACACACACTGAAATCTGGTCCTCTGGGTGCAGGAATGGATTGCAGACCTCTTTATTGGGGTCTATGGCTAATCTGGATTATGGGGCTGGAAGATGCCATTATATCAGGAACTTTATGATGCTCATGCAGATGGCACAATCCCAATGTGATTCTAATACGGCCTGCAGTGTGGAAAGCACATAGTAAATGTGTACCAACTCCATACCATTCAGGTTCTTAGTAGGGTCTAAGGGGCCCATGTGGAAACAGCCATAGTTTTGTGCACCTTTCTCCAAATCTTGAAACCACATGGACAGTGTGGCAGCATGAGCATTCTTAGACTAAGCCCACTTCATCAGCTGCATGGAGTGAATTTACTTTTAAGGCTTTTAAGTAATTTTAGAACGTTTTAGGCTTGTAAGTAATTGAATAATGTTTACTAAAGCATGAACGAAAGAGCATTTTTCCTTAAAATAAAAGCCTTTCATAGCTCATAGAACTAGGGAGTCAGGACATCCTCATAAGTCCTGCAGTAATTAGTTTGGTTGTACTCTCAGTAAATGAAGATAAGATTGTCAGTTTGATAAATCATTATCCTTCAGGCAGCAGGGCCTCTAAAATGTTACATTGTAGACTGTGCATGTGTGTGTGTGTGTGTTTATATCCCGCCCTATTACTTCAAAATGCTCAGAGTAGATTACAAGATAGAAATGTACTACATTTAAAACATTGAAATGCATTATTAAAAATATAACAAGTGCAAAAATTAGAATATATAAATGATAAAACCCAGAGAAGAATGCCCAGAGGGGAATGATAGGACATGTTCATTGAAAAGAGGTCATCAGGTGAAATAAAAGGCCTTTTCTGCACTTACCATGCTTAATCCATATGTGGGCCTGAATTAGCTCATTTCAGATCTACCACAGCAGGAAGCATGTTCACATAGACATGTTCACACAGATGTCACAAAACTTTTCTCTCTTGAATAGCAAATTGGTTTTGAAGTGGAGGATATTTCAATAAGTGCATATAATATGGCTTGAAGGGGACAGCTATTTAAATTCAAATCAGAGTCAAGAATTCTAGATTATTAGTGCATGATGATCTTCTTGGCAGCTGTTTGGGTGTAGGTTGAAAAATGAAACATATTTTGAACACATAAGATACATTTAGCAGAGTTGCAAACACATGAAACAACAGGTGAACAGAAGTTCTACACAGTTACCACATTCTCCTACCCTTAGCCTGCTAAACTGATTTTCCCACTTTAAATTTGAATGAATAAAAGAGGAAAGATTTGAACCTCCTGTTTTGCAAGACCATCACATATTGTGATTTCTAATATCAGATGCGTTTCTTCTTATATATCTTTCCTTTGGAAAATTTTAGGAAAAAATAATAGTGCATCAGTATATTGATATAATATAGAGTTCACACAACTTCAAAATGTAGTGTAATTTTGAAATACCTTTTTTCATAATATCTTCAGGGTGCAATCACACATGTCTTTTGGAGGGCGTGCCTATTTTCAACGGATCACCCCATCTGTGCATGCAGAAAAAAGTGCATCACACAGTTTTAAAAATAAGCACCTACTTCACTCATTGGCCATCACCAGCCTGAGTTTCCATGGCCCTGATTCAAGCAGCCTTTTCAAGGTTGGGGTTTGCTAAAGTAGCTTTTGTACTTTTCTAGCCAATTTGACCTAAACAATGGACACAGTATTGGGGTGGCTGGCCCATAACTGCAAAGTAGGCAGCACTCCACCACAGTAGCTCAAAGGCTGAATTTACTGTTCTTCATGCCTGTTTTAATTCAGAGTTGGCTAATGAGTGCATAATTCACTGTTTAGTAGGATCAATTTTCATCTGGGCCTGCACAGAATGTACCATTAGACCAACATATCCTGATATATCTCCCTTTAATTTATTATTTGCTTTTTTTTATCCCATCCTATACCTGAAGGTCTCAGGGTGAGTTGCAACATTTAAAACCAAATATATTAAAGCAATAAAAGTGACTGAAAAGCCAGAAGAAATAGCTAGATCCCCATTTAGTCAAAGGCCAGGGCTTTGTCCTCCACCCCTTAGTCCCTATGAGAACCAACCTTGGATTCTATCTGGCCTCAAAAACTAAGCAGATTCATGTCTAATTAGTATTTGAACAGGAGGCCATCTGGAAATTCCAGGTGTTGTGGACTAGAATTCAAAATGCCCTTGGAAGGAGGTATTGCTTGCCAAGAAAACTGCATGGATTTGTCCATTCAGTCACAGGGAGCTGAGGTTGGCTTCTTTGCATTAAAAGTTTTGCTTAATCCAGCAAAACAAAGTAAAGTAAAAGAGAGCACCCAAAAACCCAAACTATGGCATCACGGTTTTATAAGCACTCTTATAATAATGTCATTATGATGCCTTTCCTTGGAAAATGTACTGCATTCGGCTTGAATGGCCATGCCTCACACTTCAACCTGAACCTACAAAAATATATAAATACTACATCATTTGCATTGATTCCTGCTGTGCGGTTTAAGAATGTTTCCAGAAATCTTTCCAGCTCCTCTTGTATCCAAGGAGGTTGAGTTCTACATGCTTTTACACAATTTTGAACTATGTCATGCACCTTTCACAGAAATGTACAGTACAGGAAATAGCTGATTTTCAACACCTAAAATTAAAAATCTTCCTGGATAATTTTTTTCCCAGCAACATGAAGGGAAAAAAACACCTTTCCATTTCAATCCAAAAGTTCAGTTGCAGGTGAAGGAAACTATTAAAAAATGGTAGTGCCTTTTTATCTAACACAACCATTACCAGCTTAGTAAAGCCTAGGCATGAAGAAGTAATATGGATTTGTTATTTTGGACTTTCTTTTAGTATAGTTGGTTCTCATAGGAACTAGGGGGTGGAGGACAAGCCCTGGCCTTTCGCTAAATGAGGATCTAGCTTTTTTTTTTAGCTGTGTATTTAGCTAAGTAACTTTGGGATTGTGCAGGAGCATGCAACTGTAGAGAACTGGGGCATTATTTATATCTTTATAGGTATTATTTTTCATATTCTGTACAAATATGTACAAATATATGGATTTGGTGCACAAAAATTGTGTGGACAAGGCAATCAGGTCATAACAAATAAATGTATTCAATTTTTTGTGCCACTCCTCCCCCCACCCCCACCCCTTAAAAGTCACCAGCAATTATTCCTTCCAAGAAGAGAGATTTCTCTCCTTGTTTCATTCTACAACTTATCTCCAGCTCCATCATAGCCTTCCTGGGTACTTGGCTTTCATGTTAAACCTGTGATCATCTCAGCTGTGCTTTCCTGCAAGTACAGGAAGGTGGGTAGGCTACTGTTTTGCACCTGACAGCTGTTTGTTCTTTTTAACTAGTAAGGTCTCTTTTAGTTGAAAAGAAATCAATCCGGAAAGGATTATTAAAAATTAAAAGGAAAGGTGTCCCTTAAGCATAACAACGTCAGTAAAAAAAAAAAAAAAAAAAAATCATTGAGCTCCCTAATCTTTGACTTCCTGAACTTCAGTTAGACCAGGAGGTAGAAATTACCTGTTAACTCCTTCCATCCATCCTCATATGAAAATTCAAGCAGTGACTAAGGCTGCCTCTACAGGCCATAAAAAAGCAACCCAAAAATTAGAGATGGTAGCATGTGGCACCTCTAATCCACATTAAATGCACTCTAAAAGTGAATTTGATGCCCTCGAATACAGATTACAGGTAATGTGGGAAATCCAATACTATATAATGCTGACATGTTAGCCGAAGTTCAGGATCCTGGAAAGGAGTCCTTCACAGTCCTTTGCCACTCTATAAACCAATGGTAAGGCCACATTTGGAATATTGTGTACAATTCTGGTCACCACACCTCAGAAAGGATATTGTGGAACAGGAAAAGGTGCAGAAAATGATTTAACTTACAAAATCAGACTGCAATGTCTAGGCCTCTTCAGCCTTGAAAGACAGCATGTAAGAGGAGGCCTGATTGAAGTATATAAAATCATGCACGGTAGGAAAGGTATCTATGAAGCTGGTGGGTAGGAGAGTGAGATCAGACCAGGGGAAGTATTTCTTCACCCAGAGGGTCATCAGACTGTGAAATTTGCTGCAGGAAGAGGTGGTAACAGCAACCAGCCTAGATGGCTTTAAGGCAAGTTTAGACAAACTTATGGATGACAGATGGATCAATGGCTATTAGACTGGAAGCCTAAGTACATTTTCCAGGCTGGGGGGACAGGCAGGATGCTTCTTAAGACCATTTGTTGGGATCTGAGAACAGGTGAAGGTTTCCCCTTGTGTTCTGCTTGAGATGCCCATAAATAATTGGTGGGCCACTGTGTGGGACAGGATGCTAGACTAGATGAGCTGCAGCCTGATCCAGCAGTGCTCCTCTTATGTTCTTATGTTCAGTGAAGCACCAGACCAAACTTCTGGGTTCAAGGCACAAGGACAGAAATAGTAAAACAAATGGGAGTGCAAGCACCCAGAAGTAGGGATGTGCACGAATGTTTTTTTTTTTTTGACATTCTATTTGGATCAAATTGAATACCCCAAAATCTGATTCAATTCAAATCTTTTAACTTCAAATTTAACAAGATTTGATTCAAATTTACCAAATTCGGATGTATTCGTTCAAATTTTTTATTCAAATCTGCGCATATGAATGTCAACAACATTCGTATATGCACATACACATCTTCCCCACATCCGTACACATCCGTATGCATCCATACATGCCCATATGCATCCTGTAGTTATCCTGTATGCCACCCATTTTCATCCTGTACAGATCCATACAAATTCATATGGATGCAGGAAAGATGTGGATCTTCAAGTACGCATCGTGTATGAACCTGTACACATATGAATGGCCAGATAATTTGAATGAATAGAGCCGAAATTCAAAATTCATTTGAGTTTATATGTTGAAATTTGGCACATTTGATCAGATTTTGAATGCCTACAACTATCCGTATACACCCTTACCCAGGAGTTCAACCCAGCACTGAGTCATAGAAGCCCACGCTAAATACCAGTATTCCTTTAAGAGCCAGCATTTCCACATGCCTTTTAGACATCTTTAAACAAACAAACAAACAAAATTGTGTACAGTCTATGTGAGGAAAATATGTCTTGGAAGGGGCACTGATTCCACACATAACCTGGTTGCAATAATACAAATCGGCATCTTATCTACTGAAATTCTAAAAGTAACCTGAGAGGCAATAAATGGGGGAAAGCAAGTCTCTTTTGCAGGGGTATGAAATATTTTGGGAAGCTGAGAATGGCTTCTGGAACAATACTACAGAGCAGTCTTGCCAAAATTGATTCCCCCCACCCCACCGTTGGACTTTTCTGCACTTCCTGGCATTCCTTACCTGCAAGCACACTAAGGGTTTCCCTTACACACACATTAGTGCAGAATATGGGAGGCCCGGCCTACTGCTAGTATGGAGCGTAATCCAGATTGTGCATGCGTGTGTGTGTGTAGGGGGGTGTCATCTAAATTACCAGTGCTCCTCAGCCCTGGTCACAGGTTCACTATAAACTTTCTTCAGGCCATCTTCTGATCTCAGTGCTCACACCTTTTTATTTCTATCCATTTTATTTATGGGTTTCCATTCAGGAAAGTCCAAATGGAGGGTGGAAAGTCCACAAATAAAACAGAAATGAAAATATGTGAGCAGTCAGACCTGAAGATGGACTGAAGGAGGTTTAAAGTGAAGCTGTAACCTTGTCACTGAGTTCTATCAGGGGACCAGCTTGGCCCAGACCAGAACACAGAGGCACGCAGAAGTGGTGTACCAAAGCACATTGCTGAGATGGGTTCTCCAGAAGCCCCAAGTCTAAGAATTTCCATTCCCATTCCTTCAGAGTCCTTAGAAGCCAGCCTCAAAGTTTGTGCAAGCTTTGAGGTCAATGTGAGAGTAGTCTGGACCAGCGCCCTTGTGTGGAAAGCACTGTTCCAGGTCACGACTTGCCATGATCCAAACCAGCAGCTCTCACTGGTTTGTATCATGACAAGGCAGTGCTAAAAGGTCCTTTGAGCCTCCCCCCCCCCCGTTCACAGTCATGAAAATTCTTTTTGTTTCTTTAACACCCAGGTACCCTGCAAAATTTAATTATCTCTTCAATGCGACAACAACCAGGTAGGAGAGAATGGAAACAGACCAGCATTTTTTGTTAAGGCCTGGAGATTTAGTTTGGTTTCTTGGTATTAACTGTCTGTCCAGGCATGGTGCAAATTCCGGCTTTGCTGCTGTCATTGAATAAGAAAAACCACCATAATCAACCAGCCCAGTGTAAAGGAGCTTATTGCCTTTCACATTGAGTAATTTTGACATTCCTGATAAAGAGATCATGTCTGCCCAATCTCACCGAGTAGGCTGCTGCTCTTAATGTATTTGACCCTTATCCCTGTCACCATGTGAGCTTCTCAGCACATTCTGTGAGTCACTTTCCATGCATATTTTTATTCCAACTGTGATATGAAGTAGAATTGGCAGATGCTAGTAATGTAGGCCATAGCCTCGGCAACACTAATCTCATCTGAGAGTCTAATGAATGAAGGCTACAAGTCAATGAAATAACTGCTGCACACTGTACCCAGAATTGACTTACTGCCTGGCACTTGTTAAATAAACCTTCTGCAGCACCTCCATCCAGGTTGGAAAGCATTTCAGGCATGTATCTAAAGAAACAAAACTAGTTCATGACAACAGAGGAGAATTTTAATTTAGTCTAGACCAGAGAGGTGCACAAATTTTTTTTGACATTCTATTCAAATCAAATTGAATACCTGAAAATCCAATTTGATTCAAATTGTTTAAATTTGAATTTAACAAGATTCAATTCGTATTTATCAAATTCGAATCTATTCATTCAATTTTTTTTATTTGAATCTGCAAATATGAATGTCAAAAACATTCATATGTGCACGTACACATCTTCTCCACATCCATACACATCCGTATGCATCCCGTAGTTATCCCATATGCAACCCGTTTTCATCCCGTACAAATCCATACAAATGCGTACCGATGCGGGAAAGTACACATCGTGTATGAACCCGTACAAATACAAATGTCTGGATAATTTGAACAAATAGATCCAAAGTTCAAATGTTTAAAAAATTGAATCTTGGGACATTTTATTCAGGTTCAAATGTCAAAATTTGGCACATCCTATCAGATTTCAATTGCCTACGAATATTCATGCATATCCCTTGTTTAGACTCTCTGTGAGGATGGAGAACCCATTGCCCTCCAGATTTTATTGATTCCAAAAGTGCTCAGTCCCAGACAGCATGAATGAGTATGGTAAGAAATGCAGGCTAGCACTTTTTTTTTTTAATTTTGCATATGAATTTTCTTATGCTTAAGAGTGTCTTCCACCTTTCCTAATTTGAATTTGGATCAACAAATGTTCCTGGCCTCTTCCCACTTGTGGATGACTGGTTAGTTTAATTGAATCCATGCAGTGAAATGAGCACTGTATTTCTAAAAAGAAAATGCCAGGTTAAAGGCTGGATCAAAAAATAAAGAAATGATTTTCTTGGAGCCTATCTAAACTCTAAAGATTGTTACCTGTGAGCCTGGCTAAGAATTGTATCCCTCTTTTGAGTGAGGTATATGAAATAACAACTAAATATGAGAGTAGTGTGATCTAATATAGAAATAAAGTTTCATATGACTTTTCTTTTGGTTATCCAAGAGGGAGCTACAATACACCAAAGCAACCTGGATTGTACAGAAACCAAAGGTTTCACCAGACAGGACGAGGAAACTGCATAATCTCATTTAGATTCCATAATCACCTCTCACTGCCCCTGCCAAATGGCAGGAAGCAGTCCCAGGGCAATCCTGGGCTATTACCTTGGGGAAGTTCACACTTCCTGTCCCATCTGGGGGATGGGAATAGTGAACTTCCACTGGTGTAAGAGCATTTGCACTCACAAATACTAGTACATGCCAACCCACCCACCCCCACACATCTGGACACTTACCTGGTATACACACATGGTCTGGACTGCCATCTTTGTGTGCAATGTTAGTGTCAATGCGTGTGCATTGGTGCTGTCACCAGGATGTGCTTGTCACATGTCCCTCTGTACACCATAGGGGTGTGGATGGGGCCACATGTAGTTTGTGTGCAGTATGCTCCTGCAAAGAAAGGGCCATTTCTGAACCAGTTTTTGCTGCTCTTCAAAAGGAATGCTCCTAGGAGCAGATTCTGTCCTTGGGAGTAGTCCAGGTTCCTGGAGGTGTTGTGACATGTGTTCATTGCATTCCTTGCACCCACTGTAGAGCAACCATCATGATTCCAGTGCTTTTTTGACAGGATCTAACACTGCTGTGCAGATTTTGTCTTTGACACAAGGGCATTGTTCTGCCCAAAACTTAAAATATCTTGCTTCCCTCTTCTGACTTAGACACCTCCATATGTATTCTGCCATGTTGGCTATATTTGTTGAACCAAATCATCTGATTCTTTTAATGCATGTGTCTAACAGTATAGTACCTTGGATAGAATTTTATAGAAGCCATAGTAGGGAAACTAGAGCAAAGATAAATTAACATGTGGCTCCATATTTGAGAGATGAGTTCACCTCTGATCATACATTTTCTAGACCATTAAAAATGGGATCAAATTTTAGACAAAGTTCTCAGAAATGTCCCCTGATGTCTGCTGGGGTCGGATCTCTCATATTTCTCTCTTCCCCATATGAAAACAGAACGGTTTCAATCTGTTTACTTTGCTAATGGTCACACCTGTCAGATCACATAAAAAAGCCATAGGTTGCAAGAGAAGATTTAATTGGCCTGCATTTTTGAATGGGAAAGTGACTGGAATGTCTGGAATACCTTGTAAGTGACACATGGGAAAACTCTTTTCAGAAATAAATGGAATGTGCTTAGTTTTGTATACAAAGTCAGAAGACAGAAGTATACACACCAGAAACAGTTACCACCAAAACAAGTGTAGAGTTGAATGCTAATCTGCACATACTCTGTAACTGCTAGAATTCAATACTTAAAAGTTTTACTAGAGGCAAGGCCCATGTTTCAAACCCCAAATGTGGCATTTGAACTCTGCCCTGCTGTGGAACTGAGGTGGAGGTGGAAAGTTCTGTTTTTAATCAATACTGTCCACAAATCAGAAACACATTAGGAGAAGCAAATTGTATAGATCCAACAGGCCTTTTTAAAACTTTAGACCATCAGAGGATACATCAGGTAGCAGGAAAAAAAAGGTGGACAGGTAGCAAATGGTGCAACTACTTAATTTACTGATGTAGGTCAGCTGGTTTTGCAATAAACTTCCAAAAGAACTGTAATTGATCATTAGATTTTGAATATGGGAGACTTTTGTTGTTGTTTTTAAGCTGATTCAAAATATTAGCAGAAAAATGGAGAAGGTGTTTTGAAAGGAAAAAACAGAGGTGGAAAAGAAAAAAGAAAAAGCGGATGGCACCTCCTTCCTAGGAGCCATAAGATTTCATGGTGTATTTTCTAGGCCAGGCTTGATGTAATTTAAGCCTGGAGGCCAGCTTTCTCTGACACTGGATGAGAAAGCCTGAGTGGAGACTTCACAGAGATGCAGAACAAAAAGGAATCCAGCACACTTTGTTCTGGTGAGCACCCATAGCAAGTCGATGGAAGCAAAATGAAGAGAAAAATCATAAACAGAAAATCATAAAGAGATAATAAACTGCCTTAGTTAGCTTTTGACATCTGGAGTAACACATAAAGACCTCTTCCTTGGCAATTTATTTCTATCAAATAAAGCGTAGTGTGGGTGGCCAAAACTCTCAGGGTCCTTTCTCCTGCCCTGCAGGAATGCCAACTCTGATGTTACTTGCTGGATCTTGGACACTCACTGCATGCTCTTTAGGACCTCACTGGCTGAACTTGAAGCCCAGTGTGCATGCAGCCTTGAATCCTTTCTGCACTCACCTCTCCCTGATTGGACCAGTGGATCTGGCCCATTAGTTTAGACCATGGAAAGGAATGGTGTGGAACAGATGGTGCTGATCCAGATTAGCCCCTGCACTGCCCTCAAAGACTAGACAAGCTTCAAGACTGGCCTGCAAGGGTTCAGAGTCTTGGAGCCACCAGGACCATTTTGACCAAACACAGCAGATGGGGTCTCACAGGTCTGCAGTACTGTACAGATTGATGAAATCCAGAAGCCATCTATGTAAATTCCTAATCAGGATTAAAAGTAAGTGCAATACGTTCTCAGTCTCTATGTGCATTATGTCTGGTGATGTATTATGCCTGATGCAAATTGCTGTTCAAAGGTGTGATTTGACAATATGGATGATCAGCAGCACCTAAACACTTCTGCTCAACATGAAAACAATCTTGGTAGCTTTAATTGATGACACTTCTTAGTTGTGAGATTTTAGAGAGCTCCCTGTTGTAAACTGAGCTACTATGCTTTAATGACTACATCCCTTTTTGAACAATCAAATCCAAAGGTGGTGCTGGAAGACTCTTACTTAGTTCTTGACATTTATCCTAACATATAGTTTGGATGCCATTAGATTAAACTCAGTTGTTAATTTGATTGGGAAGCATTTATCCAGTTCTGTTGGATATATTCCTCATGTGATATAGATCCAGCTTTGTTACTGGATTCCCCATGTGTGACATCTATGCCTCCAGATACATTAAATACATATAGACCTCCCTTAGGCCACACCAGTATATGAAAGGAAGACTCCTAGTATGCTTGCTGGTCTGCTATATTTGCCAGTGGATTTGCCTTAATTTCCTCACCATGAGCACCTTGACAGCAGCTAACCTTCCCCCCCCCCGCCCATCTAGCTCATTTGCATTGTTACCCCAACTAAAAGACTGGGGTGGGAGGATAGACAATGCACCAGTTAAGAGTCTTCTTGGGAGGAGTGGGCAAAAGGCATCCTGGAACCACATTGTTTTAGGTTGCACAGAGTCACAGTCATGTAGCATTGGCATAATAATGACAATGGCATATCAGCACACAAATTTTTTGTTACATTACTACTACTACTACTACTACTACTACAAGGGAAGCTTCTGAAAATGAGCAGATTTATTTATTTATTGAACTCACATACTGCAGGTTTCATAAAGTTTATCTGCTGTTTACAAATGAAACAAAAACCCAGGACAAATATGAACAAATGCACAGAGAAAGACCATTATAACTAAACGTGGCCATCCCATCAATCATTACCAAAGGCATTACCAAAGATTTCTTAAGTGATAACAGCAAGAGAGCTGCTGAGATCTAATCTGAAAGGAAGTTCCAGAGAGACTGGGCAGCAATATTTTCTTGCCCTGATTCCTGAAACCGCATGTGAGTCAGGAAATCTAAGATCAAATGAACAAGTCAGTAACACAGGTTGGACACTAATTGGTGGGAGATCTGCTTAGGTATACATAAGTACTCTACAGTAGTAGTCCCCAACCTTTTTTGCACCAGGGACCAGCTTCAAGCAAGACCATTTTTCCATGGCCCAACAGGACATGGTTGGGGTTGGGGTGGGGGTGGGGGTGGGGCGGGGCTTTGGTCATATGGGGACAAGATTATGGAGGCACTGCAGACCAGCAAAAAAACCCCTGCAACAGCCCGGTCCTGGTCCACGGGCTGGTGGTTTGGGACACCTGCTGTACAGGTATATTATAGGTTAATATAAACACTTTAAATTGGACTTATAAGCAGTTTGGTAACCGATGCAGTGAATAAGGCAAGACAGTCAGCCTGACACAATTCCTATGATTCATTAGCACAAAGGCTGCTGTATTTTGCACTAAATATTGTCATATTTAATGTATTATTTTCTCTGAAACTTATATAGGAATATGCATGAACATTCGGAAATTAGAAAATCCGATTCAAATCTGACAAATATCAACATTCAAATTCGAATCAGATTTTAAAACATTCAAATTTGCACATTCAGATGAATTTTGTATTTTTTAAAATCCAGTACGGATATTCAAATAATTTGAATAAATGCATTTGTGTATATCGTATACGAATTTCCAAGAAAATTATATGAATTTGTGCTTATAACACAGGATGCAAATGGGATACATACGGGATAAAAACGGGATGAATACAGAATCACAAATTTGTATAATGGACACGAATGTTGTCGACATTCATATTTTTGAATTCAAATCAGATTTTCGAATGTGTGGATTTGGATAATCCAGATTCAAATCAGATTTTGGGAAATTCAGATTTTTTTTGTTTGAATCAAATCAAAATTTTGGATATTCGATTCGACTCGAATTCAAATGTATGGAACTAAATGGATGTGGCCTGATCTAGTAGGGCCTCTCTTATGAAATGCTTCTGCAACTGACTAATAAAATGCTTACTTTGCAATTTAACTGAGGTCTTTGTGTGCTGCCACATTTCAGAAAATTTTCTGCAGAATGTCTTTTGCACAGGGGCCTCTGAAAACTTTCCATATGTTCAAAAAGTCCATCTTTTCCTTAGATATTGAACCCTAGACGAGGTGGCAATTTTGACCTTCCTTTCCTGGGTCTGTTCAATCACCCATTTGAATGTGACTGTCCCTTGAACCTTCTGCTCATCTGTGCTCAAAAAGCACATTCTCCTGTGTCATCGTCATGAGTTTCCAACAAAACCCAGTGGGATTTATTCATAGGTATGTGTGCACAGTATTGGACCTTAGAGTCACTGGATGATGGAATATACTTATTTTGAGATTTGGTGTCATTTTACTTTCTTCTCTGAAAATCAAGATGGAAAACACAATTACCCATTTTTATATTTAATTCTCAAGCAGCCTTATGCAGTAGATTAAGTTGAGAGACATTGACTAGCCTACGGACACCCAGATGTCTGCATAAGGGCATCTTCCAATCAGACATGTAAGCGTCTCAGTTCACAATAGGCACACAAGAGCTGTTAGCAACTCTTTAGAAGACTACCATGGTGGTGTTAAGAAACCCTTGTTGGTATACACATAGATACACAAAAAACATATACTTTTGCTTTTTTTTTAAGATCCAGGAATCATTTCAAGATGTACCTATAACCAAATGTATTAGGGATGAGAAAAGACATTCAATGAAGAAATTTTTTTAAAAAAAGAAACTATAATTACTTTTTTGTGCATCTGAATGTAACTTCATTCAATTGAACAGATCCCTGACCTGCAGCATTATCTGAAAGCAGCATGTGTGGGACATCGTATCTTGTTGCCATGGCGGCTGGCTGGAACTGCAGTCAAGGACTGAAAGGAATTCCTGGGAGATGAACTTCTGCTGGAGTGTATGTATTTTTGTTGATAGAATAGTAAGAGTCAAATAGCAGCTGCATTAATGTGGCCATCGTCCCATCTCTGTAAGTTGCTGGTAGTCGAGCAGACACAAAGGTGATGAGTAAAAGGAAACACTTCCATTCATCGTATTTGGTTAATCTGGTAGCAAGCCAGAATGACAACACAGTATTTTTTTCCCTCCAAAGCTGCCCTGTTGTTTATCTTCTATAGACTAAAGAAAGGGAAGTGCGTTCTTGATTTTTTCATCCCCAGCCTCCTTTTTCTGGCAGTTCTGAGAATAAGCCCTTGGCCAGGTGACTTAGCCGTGTGAGGCAAACAGCCTTGAATTTCCAGCACTGGTTTGTAAACCACTAGCAAGAATAACAAACACACAGACTTGATTTTTCCCCCTCTGATTCTCACAAAGCGGAATTACTTAGTCTTACGTGAGACTGTTTGGAATCCCCATGTTTATAGTGCTTCTCCAAATTTTAGTCAGCCTGCTGTGGAGCTTTTCCATTAATGAGCATTTCCCAGGGAAGGTTAAAGGAGGGTCAAGGTTTTAATTAAGAACACGGGCTCTTTGGCAGGGCTGTTTTGACAAACAAATAATATTTGCTGAAAGTTCAGGCAGATAATAGGGTAAAATAATAGTCACAGTGTCTTTCTGAAGCAAGGCCTGATAGGCTGGAAGAGTTCCCTCTTGATTGTTCCAAATTAGTGGGTAAATAGCTGCTTGCTCGTCTCACAGTGAAAGAGGTTTACATTTGCAAGCAAAGGGGGGAATTGGCTATATTAAATATTCAATATTTTGTCTGCTATACAAAATACACTCTTAAGAATTGTCCATATTCATAGAAGATATAAGCTTATGAGGAAAGAAAAATACAGGCATGGGGTGCTGCCCCTCCATGTAATGTAATCAATAGATATGGGAATGAGGACTGACACACAGACCCATGGCTCTCATTAAAGGGATGTACTATCCCTTTCTCTAGGATAATACAGCTTGGAAGGACCTTGGAAGATCCATAAACCAACAATCTGCTCAGTTCAGATCTTCTGAGCAAGAAGCAACTGCAGCATTCTTAACAGGTGGTAACTTATTGTCTGCTTAAGTATCTCCAGGAAATGGAATCTGTCCCCTCCGCTGAGGAACAGCTGATCTCAGGAGAACTTTGGCTGCACCCACACAAAAATGGCCAGTGGGAACCAGAGGGGCACAGTGTCTGCATGGTAAAAGTGCCTCTGGCATGCAGTGCACCTCTGAGGACACTCAGTGCCCTCAGATCCTTGCACCGCCCCATGTAGATACACAGTGACCTACCTGTGCCACACTCTGCCCAGATGGTCTTTTTCGCCAGACTAAAATATGCCCAAAATCTGGGTGGCATTTCTGAGCCAACAAAAAGGACTCTGTTGCATCTTTCCAAGGCCAAATTATGACACTAATCTTTAATACTGTTATCACCCCTCATATAATGTTGTGGCTAAATTACAGGAAACCATCTCATTGTGCAAAATCACTTTAGGGAGAGCAATCTCAGTGGCACATATTCCAACTACTGGCTCGACAGGGCCCTTGTTACCTGCATAACGTGATCTTGCAAGTAATTCAAGAGACACTCTATATTGTAACAAAACTAGGCTCAGTGAAACCACATTCTACCAGGAATGGTGGTAAATTGGCTCCAGTGTTAGTACTAAAATTGTATCCGGTACATACTGTACAGATTATCCTACTGAAAGCCCAGTACTTGTTCAGACAATGGAGTTATTTGTTCCTTTATCCATTTCCTCAGCTATGCCCTCTGGGATTACTATGTTGCTAATAACCTAATCATTATACTGGAAAGATAATGCGGATTACTATATGTAAGTGCCATGAAACTGCCCACCTGTTAGGTTTTACTGGAATTATTACAACTGAAGCTGGTACCAGTGAAGGATTTTTGCAGCTTGTACAATAAGCTATATTTATGAAAACCTTCATACTGCATATGCACAACACTGGGTCTCCTCACTGTTGTGAGAGAAAGCCAGAGGCTGTACCTAATAAGTGTAAAAATTCAAGCAGCTGATTAGATACGCATCCACAATATTTACCTATAGATATATGGGTTATCTTCCATTCTTTCTGCAGATATCTATGGTAAACTTTGCTACGCTTTTGACTAAATCTCATGTGTTTTTGGAGCTATTCATTTACAGTAAATCACAGCAAGCTGATAAATGTGTTCTCAAGAGATGTTGAATTGCTGAAAGAATAACTCTCCAGCACACAGGCATTAAAGATGCTTCCCAGTCCCATTTAAAAAGCTGGATATTACATTTTTAAAATGTGTGTTCTATCCTATGTATGCAGTTAACTTTTGGAACTTCCTGCTGGGAGATTCACTACAGGAAGTGGTACATAATTGTCATTGTTTTAGTATGTTCGTTTTACATTTGGTTTTGATTGTTGTAGCCCACCCTGTGACCTTTGGGTATAGGGAGGAGAATAAAAATGCAAATAAATAAATATATAATGCAGTTACAAAAGAATTCAGGTATCATAGGTGTCAAGATACAAGAACAGCAGGTTCATTCCAAGTCAAAAACATTGACAGTAGTTAAGCCTTAATGTTTGTAAATTAAAAAGAGGAAACGGTTTCATGAGCAATTTTGTATTATTATTAGGGTGCAAGAAAAATTTAGAGGACTAGGCAAAAACAAACTTCATATCCGGTTGTAAGACAGAAAATGGTTAGGGGAAAAAACATCTTGGTCTTTTACATGGAGATAACTTACTTTTTTTTCATTTGCTAAAGAGCAGCTTCCACTGATTGGTCTTATCTAGCATACAAGTCTAGTGTCTTATTCTAAATTGCTTTTTTTGCAGCACAGTGGGCAAACTCACATTCAAAAGCACCAAAACAAGCAAGCTTTGTCCCTACAGGGTTCAGAGGAACCATTTGTTTCATGCTCAGGTAGGCATGCCCTTCTCTCTTCTGAAGCCGATGCCCCAACATCACTGCCTTTTGCTCTGCATGTAATTAAGCATCACCTCATCACTGCCCTTTGCTCTATCATATAATTAAGCATTGTGTGTTGTTTTGTAGTCTTACACAGTAACCCTTATGTTGTTGCATGAGTTACATATTAGGCTGTTAACAGCTTAAGATCTATTAGGAATGAAACATTGGTGTTGTGACCATGACGTTACTGAATAACAGCAGGATTTCAAATGAACAGATTGGGCAACATGTTACTTCCTATGCTGTTCTTTGATCTCACAGGTATGTCCGCTGTTTTCCCATAAACATTGCTGCTGCTTCTGTTCATGAGACAAAGCAGAGGTCCACTGAAGAATGCCTATCTTCAGTCTGCCTTGCTCTCTGTACAACCTTGGCATGCTGTGTAACAGGCCCTCTTCCTGTCTTTAATATCTCGTTACACATAGGTCACCTAGTGATAGGATATGTCTATTTTCTCCAAAATAAGTTTGTCGTGTATGCACATATATAGTCTTATGTACTTTACCTTTTTATTATTGTAAGATGCCCTGGGACTTTTTAGTGAATAACAGTATATAAATTATTTAATAAATAAATTTTACTAGCAGAAGAGATCATAACAGCAACCAGCCTGGGTAGCTTTAAGAAAAGATTAGATAGAATCCTGAAAGACAGGCGCATCGGTGGCTGCTGGAATGGATGCCTAAGTACTGCCTCTGGGGTGGAGAGAAAGGCAAGAGGTCCCTCAAGACCACTTGCAAGGATTCTGCTTGAGATGCCCAGAAGCAATTGGGTGGCAACTACGTGGGACAGGATGCTGGACTAGATGGACTGTGGCCTGATCCAGCATGGTTCCTCTTATGTTCTCAACTAACTAAATATGGTATATTAATCTCTATGTATTTAATGTTTTGTTTAATGTATTTAATGGTTTTTTTACTGTAAGCTGCCCAGAGATCTTCAGATATGGGGTGGGGTATAAACATTTTAAATAAATAAATATTCCTCCAACAAGTTCAAGGTGGTACACATTCTCATCTTGTTTGTTTTGTCTTCACACAATCCTGTGGCATAATTTAAACAGTGTTTAAGAGGGGACCTGATTGAAGTATATAAAATTATGCATGGTATAGAAAAGGTGGATAGAGAAAATTTCTCTATCACACAATACTAGAACCAGGGGGCACTCTATGAAACTGATGGGTAGGAGAGTCAGGTCTGACAAAGGGAAGTATTTCTTCACCCAGAGGGTCATCGGCTTATGAAATGTGCTGCTGGAAGAGGTGGTGACAGCTATTATTTATTTATTTGTTTGTTTGTTTACATTTCTATCCCGCCCCATACCCTAAGGTCCCTGGGCAGGTCACAGCAAATTAATCACAAGATACACATTAAAAATGAAAAGTAGATTAAAAACAATATAGGCATTAAATATAGATTAAAAACACTTAAAAATTCAGCAAATTTAGAACAGTACACTCCATATTGTGTTTGTCTAGATGGCTTTAAGGTAGGGTTACACAAATTTATGGATGACAGATGTATCAATGGCTACTAGAACGAATGCCTAGGCACATCTTTCAGGTGGGGGGGAAGGGGGAACCATGGTGCTTCTAAGGCCATTTGCTGAGATTCTAGAGCAGGAGAAGGTTTGTCCTTGTCTCTGCTTGAGATGCCCATGAGCATTTGGTGGGCCACTGTGTGCGACAGGATGCTGGACTAGATGGGCTGTGGCCTGATCCAGCAGGGCTTCTCTTATGTTCTTACGTAGTCTGAGAAGCAGTGACAGCTCTCAGGTCATCCAGTGAGTATGAACCTCCTAGGTCCTAGTCCAGAATTATCTTCATTACACAATGTTGGTTTTCTTAAAAAAAAAAAAAAAACCTAGGCTCTATCTACAGCATAGATATGAGGCACTGCTTGTACACAGCAGGCAAATGTCCCATCAGGCCTATAGGCAACCCTGAAGGAACAGAATTTGCCCTCAGAAGCATCTTGTATGCACAGCCTGATAAACTATTCCAAGGATGCACTCCCATGGAACATGGTAGCTAGTCCCTGTGCCTGCTCTGCTCCCAAGCATGCAATCTATGCCTAAGATTGATCTAAAGGGGATCCACAGTTTACTGGGCTCTGAAAAATGGCCCACTCCCAGGAAAATGCCCAAAACGTTCCTGGCTCAGCCAGGAGAATTTTCTGGTTCACGTGTGCTGATGCTAATCCTGCCTAGATTATTAGTATATATTGAAAAACTTTGAGCTTTCTGACGAAGTTCCTAAATTTTATATAAATCCGTACATTTTGTGCCTATAATTCTTCATTCCCCAGTGCTTAATATGAGACCCATATTGAGATGATACCACTTACTTTGCTGTTCTTTTTTTCTTTATGCTCTTTATGAAAGTGGTAATTAGTCATGATCACCATGGTAGTGATTCCTAAATATTCTGCATACTTCCTACACTCAGTACACCATTCCTTTACTTGAGTTATTGTTGCATCTTTATAATGTCTGCTCTGCCATCGGCATCTTGTGCCGTGCTTGGTTTAGAAGGAGAACAGCCCATAGAAATATAAGCCCATTGAAATACAACTGCACACTGTGTCTAGAAAAATATCAGGGAGACATTCCATTCTGTAGCTCTGTAATCTCACACCTCTAAATATCGGCAGAAACTCCAAGAGTTTGGAGGGAAATGGGGATGGTGTGAAGTCTCCTGATGTTTAAGGAATTTCCCAATATGCCTTAAATTAACTTTCTGTATGCTGGAAACAGTGGCAGAGAACAGCTCCATCTAAGACAGATGGAAGGCTAAGTATTCAAGCAGCTGTTTTGCACATGAAATCAGATCAAGATTAACACCTACCTTTAGCACTGGGTGAGAGATATTTCTGAAAGGCAGAAACCATAGTCAGGACCTCCCTCCTACTCATTCCCATTCAACCTGTATAATTAGAGTGACAGTTAGGGATGTGCACAAATGTTTTTTTTTGTATTAGCTTCATATTGAATCAAATGCCAGAAAATTTGTATTCATTCGAATATATCCCCTTCAAATGTGGTAGGATTCGTATGTTCTATTCCATACAGATCCTAGATACAAATGCATATGAGTAGCATATGGATCCTATATACGAATGCATACGAGTACCATTCAGATCCTATATACAAAATCGTATGGATCCCATACAAATGCATACATATATCGTACGGATCCCATATACAAATCCCATACGAAGCTTCATAAAAATGTATCAAAACATTCTATTTGAATTTGAATGTCAATCTTTGAATGTG
>MTQE01002208.1:47861479-47877553 GCA_014337955.1 Aspidoscelis marmoratus | reverse complement strand
AGCTGTCTTCCACGCGTACCGGAAAGGCCTGTGCGAAAAGGCCTCAGGACATGTGTTTCTCTTTCAATATATAGCAACAAGCATTTCAGGCCCATCTGTGAACTGCGATTATGAATGTCATATGCTCCATAAACCATAAGGTGGAAAATAAGAGAATTTGCTGGGTGGCCTTGCAACTTCCCTTATAGAGGACAATTGTCTGCTTGAAAAACTGTAGAGTCCAAGATAAAGAACCATAAGAAGAGCAAGCAAAAGCCTTGAGTTTGTTTCTTTCTTTATTTTGCCCTTCACCTGGAGTTCCCAGAGCAGACACAATATATGATAAAACAAAGGCTAAAACATATTTAAAATATAACTCATCCAACCTCCCTCAGCAGCAAGTATCTTGAAAGCAGGTGGTACAAACATAGAAATAGATGAGTCACTATTATTAAGGAAGTTTGGTTCACATTTCCATATAAAACATACATATTTACAGCATGGCCACCTGCACGGGCACTTTTGTGTAGTTTCCCTGGCAATGATATAGAAGTGGTTTGCCATTGCCTTCTTCCATGAGCGCAAGGCCCTCTGCTTTCTAGGAGTTTGCTCTTCCACTGAGCAAATTATAGAGCATAATGTTTATATCTAACTGTGCATCTAAATTAATATGTAGAAATACGCAAGCCTGGGTCTCTTTATGGTGATGACTTATTCTGACGTGAAGATGTAAGGGAGTGTTCTAATGATATGAAACATCCTACAAAGGCTCAAAAGAAGAAAAGAGCCTTGTGGCATCTCTAGGCCATACTATGGATATTAAAAAGTACCCCTTAGCTTTGACCTTCATCTGCTATATATAAATGGGTATTTGATTAGGTGGTATTTCTCCCCCCCCCTTGCTTCCCCCTTCCTCTCCTCTGCTGGTGAGAATGATAGTTTTGGGTCCAGGGTAGACTGACGATAGGTCAGTTCTAGCTCCTGGCACTGTGCTAATGCATGCCATCTGAGGTTCCAGCATACAATTCTGGATGGCTTAGCGTTCCCATGGAAACAGCCTTTTTCTCTCTGAGCGCCACCTTGAAAGATAGTGTCATTCTTGGGACCAGGGACCAAAATAATGCCTTAGAAGACAAAATGAAAACAAGCTGATATGCAGAGCAATGCAGAGCTGCATTCATGAAATACATTCAAGCTGTTTTCTGTGTCTCTTTATCAACAGCTGCTCTCCTATGCATTTTAAGGTCTCCGGAGTTTAAAAAAGAAGGTTGGAAAATCACACATCAGGAAGGAAACATTCTCCTCAACAGACAGGAAGTTTCTTCACTGCCCACTCTATGGGTTAAATGGAGTTTTAAAAATGTGAGGTTTAAAAACTTGGTGAATGCCTGAAATTATTGCTAATGTACTGCCTAGTCATGATTTTCACTGAATCAGCACAAAGGAGAGCAAGATTATATTTCTTTTACAGCTGTATGTTAAAGATTAAAAAGACAATTTATGAGTCTAGAAAACAAATTATTTTCAGAGGTTTTTAATAATGACAATGAAAATGATAAGGCGTTATGGTGTCTGGTGAAAAGTGGATCATAGGACACATTTTTGTTAGGCAAGTTGCAGAAGCTGCTGGAAGAACAACCATAGCAAAAGAAACTATCAGTAACAGAGAACAGAGCAAGAGTGGAATGCTTACCAAGAGAATCCATCACCTCATAGTTATCAAAAAGAAGAATGTTTGCTGTTTGGAAAGGAATTCTAATGGAATAGTATGGTATGATCATAGACTATTTATTACATGAAAAAGATTGTTCTCAGGTTCTGAGATGTAAGAACTCTAACAAAAAATAAGTGAACTATAGAGCAAGATGAAGATGAGAAAACACAATGGGTAATAGCTAAAGCAATGGAAACAGGCAGGCAAATAGATGCAGATCAAGCTGACATCCATAATGGGATTGCAAAAGAAGGATCAGCTTTGTCAGATAGGCAGTGAGAAATACAGGGAAAAGTGCATAAAATGGATAAAATAGAGCAGCCAAACCCTACCTAAGTTATAAAACATTACTTAGTAATTAGAGTGCTATTAATGGGTGCTTCCGCACAGGGCCTTTAACACCCATTAAGCACACATTGTGAAATGCGTGCCCACACACGCATTGCTGTGTAGAACACTTCCACTTCCGCACAGCAACACGCATTAAGTACACTTTCGAGTGTGCGTTTCCGCACACTCGGACCTATTAAGCACACTTCCGGTGAGGTGTGTCTGCACCTATCCGTATGTAAAGTGTGCTTAATGGGTGTCAAAATGACACCACATTTCATGTGGGCTTAATGGGTGTTAAACTGTGAAAACGCATCCATTTAGGATGCGTTCGCACAGTGTAACTGTGACTAGCCAGGGCCCTCCCCTGGGCCGCCATGATTGGCTCCTTGGAGCCAATCATGGTGGGCTGGGGGAGGGGCCCTGGAGCATGGATGTGAAGCAGGTGCTGTGTGTCCACACAGCACCCACCTCAAATCCAGATTTAATTCGTCCTTCCTCTGCGTGTGCAGAAGGACGGGGGTGGGTAGATCTGCATCTATTCGATGCAGATCTACCCCCGTAAATCCGGATCTACCGGGCATCCGGATTTAGTAAAACTGGGTCTACTTGAACCCGGTTTTACTAAATCCAGATGAGGTAGATCTGGATTTATTATGGCAAGTGCGGAAGCACCCAATAGCTTTTACTAAAAAAATGAATTGATTATTTGGTAGCTCAAAAGTTGTAAGATGTGACTAGACAACCTGGCTAAGGAACCATCAAATGCAGCATGGTGGCTGAGCATTAAGATAGAACCTAGACGTTTCTAGATTTGAATCCTAATTTTTCTATGAAAATTCACTCGGTGACTTTGGATCAGCCATAACCTCTCAGCCTAACCTCTCTCACATGGTTGTGGGGAGAAAATTGAGAAAAAGAAAATTGTGGAAACTACCTTGGGATCTTTGGAGGAAAGTTGGGATTTAAGTGCCATGAATAAATGTATTTGGAAGTATGTTTAAATGTCTCTGAATTTATTTAGTTGACTGGAACAACAGCCAATAAATTCAAAAACGTCTGACTGTTGAATAACGTCCTCCAAAAAAACCAGAAAGAAACCGCTGGAATTCTGAAGAATACTGAACGCTGAACAAAACAAACCATTGCTATAAATGAAATAAATAATCATTGAAATAAATGATCTTTTGTACTTGAAAAAATATTGGAAACATTGCTAAACACAGAATATTTTAGTCATAGCATTTGAATAAGAATTGAAAATTGTGCAATATAATCAACTGATAAAGGAAAATACTGGATTGGATAGAATAAACGAGGATGGAAACTGAGTTTAAATTTTTGATAACGAAGAAGACTATAATTATTTTACGAATTTTCCAGTCTGAAGATATTCGACATAAACAAATGAAAGAGAAGGAAAGTGTTTACTGTAGAAAATGAGTTCATAAAATCTTGAAATCAAAGCTTAATGGAGCAGATACAATTAAAGCCATAAACACCAGGCCCATGACAGATTAGTTACAAGGTAGAGATGGTTGACTAGATTCAAGCAGCATATTACATCAAAAAGCCTGAGAGATCATAATAATCACTAAAGTAATCTTGATCATCAGTACCTGCCATTTAATGTTGATGTCCAAGGATCATTGTAAGTGAAATAAATAATCAAAAGGGGAAAGAGATTTAGGCCTCTTATGCACTTATGTGCCCTTGTTTAGAATCAGTGGATACAGAATAGCTTTGTCCACTAATCCCAAACAAGGAAAGATGTGAGCAGGATCAGCACCATCTGCCTAGATGGCAATTATCCTGATCAGACCACACAGTATTGCCATGGCCTCAAAGTAAGCATGTGCTTCAAGGCCAGACACAGAGGCCTCAAAGAGCTAGAAACATATGTAGTCCCATAAATGGAGGCATGCAGAGGCACAACATACCTCCTTGTTTGAGATTAGGCCCAGTGACTACTGGTGGTCCCAGTCAGGGCCTACCTAATTGGGATCACACTCCACATAAAGCGGATGACATGCCCCAATGACAGGCATGGCCACCTAGATTTATACTAATGGCAATTCCACAACTGCAAAAGCAATACCACTTAGAACTAGCGTCTTAGAACTAGGCAGTACCAGTGGGGGTTGCAATGGGAACTGTAGGGTCCAAAATACATCTCAACTGAAGGGTAAGGGACAGAGGCCTGCATGTAGAAAAAAATACAGATTGATTTCTCCAATGAGAGCCAGTTCGGTTGAGTGGTTAAGGAGCTGAACTCTTATCTGGGAATACTGGGTTTGATTCTGCCCTCCTCCATGAAGCCAGCTGGGTGACCTTGGGCTAGTCACAGCTCTCTTTCTGAGCTCTCAAAGCCCCACTTACCTCACAGGGTGTCTGTTGTGGAGAGAACAGAAAGCTTTGTCAGCCGCTTTGGCTCCCCTTAAATGGCTGAGAAAAGCAGGGTAGGAAAAGCCAACTCTTTTTCTTCTTCTCCTGGGGGAAAGTCAGCCATACAGAGCAACTAGTTCTACAAGTGAGCAAGGAATGGCAGTGTGGTGCTCATCCATCTCTCATGAATGAGATAGGCATAGATTTCCTCATGCCTAGTTCATGTGACATTGTTTGGAATATACAGCCTTGCTGATTCACACAGAACATGCTCACTCATGTCCTAGTGTTTGCCTAGCCACATCAGCATCTTTTCAACCTATATCTGTCCCAGTGCTCTAGGGATAGGTGCCCTACAGCAAAATAGGAGGGGAGAAAGAATGAACAGTCTAGCACCTCCCTGGTGCCCTCATGTCCTTGATGCTGAACACCCAGTGATGACAGGCCAGGCCAATAAACGGTCCCCATACTTGCAGCAGGATGAACTTTGACCTAACATGAGTTTTTTGGGCCATGGGATGGGGAACTTGAAGTGAGTTGACTTGGTGGCTGCCACCACTGGTTTTCAACATGACTAAAGTCTCTTTTCTCCACAAAACTATCCTGCAGGCAACGAGGAGGAATGCAAACAGTTCACTGTGAACGGCCAGCACATTTGCACACAGTGAAAACTGCATCAGACTAATAGTACTGCTGATGGCAGGAGTAATGGACCAGTTATGGATTAATGAGGTTGATAGTTGAGAATGGGGGAGGGGGGCACGATGGTACCATCTGAACCAGTTTGGTCTAGTGTTTAGGAAGCCAAACTCTTATCTGGGAATACTGAGTTTGATTCCACTCTCCTCCATGAAGTCTCTTCTGAGCTCTCACAACCCCATCTGCCTCACAAAGTGTTCTGTTGTGGGGAGAAGAATAGAAAGCTTTGTCAGCTGCTTTGAGCCCCGTTAAATGGGTGAGAAAAGCAGGTTAGAAAAGCCAACTCCTCCTCCTCTTCTTCTTCTCATGGGTGAACTTGCCACTGCTTGAGCACGCTTGGTATGCATGTTTGTTAAAAATGCTGTTTTGCTGCTGCTTCCTCCCCCACAGAAAAGTAAAGCAGGCTTTAATCATGAGACTGACACTGAACTCCTGACATAAATGGGCCAGGAACTTCATACTGTGCTCCTAGAAAGAAGCACAGGTAAACTAGGTGCACAAATTTTTTTTTTGACATTCTGTTCTAATAGAATCAAATACCTGAAAATCCAGTTCGATTTTAATCTCTTAAATTCCGATTTAACAAGATTCAACTCAAATTTACTAAATTCAAATCGATTCATTTGAATTTTTTATTCAAATCTGCACATACGGATGTCAACATTTGTATGTGCATGTACACATCTTTCCCACATCTGTACACATCCATACACATCTGTTCATGTCTATATGCAGCCCGTATGCCACCTGTTTTCATCCTGGACAGATTCATACAAATGCACACGGATGTAAGCACCGTATACTAACCCATACACATACAAATGTCTAGATAATTTGAACGAATAGATCCAAAATTCAATTCGAATGTTTACATTTGAATTTTGGGACATTCTATTCGAGTTCAAATCTCGAAATTCAGTACACTCAATCGGATTTTGAATGCCTACAAATATTTGTACACATCCCTAAAACAAGGAGCTTCATCCTGGGCTCCTGGACAGAGACATGAGGAACTAGGTCCTTTCTATATGTTTTCAAACTATATTTATCTATAGAGAAAAAGAATTATGAGGCTCCCTCACAGGACAAAGTAGTAGAGCCACATAACCCAAAGCAGATTGCTTTCCCACACTGGAGACTTTGGCCGCATCAGTGGAAGCATGATGGTACATGTTCTTGGAATAAACACTTGATAATGTGGCAGGCTATGTAAATTTTATTTGTTTGTATTTTTATCCTATCCCTCACCCAGAATGGTCTCAAGGTAGTTTGCACCAAGTATATTGTTTGGCGTGTTGACTGAATGCAACAGAATATGTAAGAATGATCTTCAAGCTGGGCTTGAACTGAGCTCTTAAATCCAGCAGCCTGTCCTCCAGAACTATTATACATTTCAGGTAGGGTAGTAGTAGAACAGTATGGTTCCCTTGCGCCCGCTCTGGGTCCAAGCAGGCCAGATGACCATTGGAAAAGGCATTGAAGTTTCCTCTCTCCAGCTGTTCTTGCTCTTTCTCCTGCACGCTTGTTTGAAGAAACAGAATGGGATGCTGGGTAGAAACATCATTGTACCATTGTGTGTGTTGTGCATTGCAGAGCACTGAATGGAGATCACTATGATGGGGATAGCGAGGAAGCAACCTCTGCAGTCCCTGAGCCATGATCACCCCCCTCCTGCTGAAGGTAGCATAGGCCACCACTCAGTTGTGTCAGTACCACACTGCAATGGGTACACAAACACAGCCTCTACACACTTGTCATCAGCCATTGCTGATTGGGCCAGAAAGGTAGTGGATTGAGCTGGAGTGTGCTGACAGTCATCCAGAGTTTGGATGGCCATCAGCCCACTCCCTCCAGGCCTTGCTCTGAAGCTAAGGAATGAAAGTTTCCCATCTTTGGGTTTGCAGGCCAAGAGAACATTTCTTTGTGGCCTTAGAAACAGCTTCAGAAGTGAACCATTTTCCAGAGCCCAACCAAGAATTCCAGGCTCAAAAACAGAGCCTAGACTGATCTTGCTACCACTGCCTGTCTACACAGTGGTAGCAGAAATGGGACCACACATGGACCACTAGATAGACTGCTTTAAAGCTGTCTCCAACTAAAGCATTCCCAGGCATAGTTTCTATGCTGGTATGTGGACCCTGAAGAGTACCAGGTGATTTCTAGGACAATCCAATCTGACCATGCAGATGTTGCCACAAGGCATCAGATTCAATCCCAATTAAAAATTATCTAGGGGCTTTCTCACACTTAAGCGATCAGTACAGCCCAGCATGCTCGGAGATGGAGCATCTGCATACTGTGGTGCAACCTCCATCACAGAGCAGCCCAGAACTGCCCTAATAGCTGCTAACTCTGGAGCACTAAAAACTTCTCCACAGTTTGACTGAGAGTGACCTAAGCACTCCCAGAAACAGTCTTTGCATTACTCCATATGTGGAGGTTGTGGTCAGGGTGCAGCATGTCTGCAACTGTGCAGTTATGTGCCACCTCATGCATGGATGTTGGTACGGCAGTGCAGATGGCCCTGGATGGGATCATCCACACCACAACGGTTGCAATGTAGGCTTTAGTTAGGTTTGGGACAGGGGCCACACTTGTAATGTGAATGCCAACCCACTGTTCCTGAACATAACTTCCATGAGAATGTTAAGTACAAAAAAGCCCCAAGACAGTTTACAAGATACACCAATAAAACGAAAACAATACATTGGTAAAAACAATACATCGGAAAGTTAAAGGGGGCAGGAGAAGAAACCCTTAACAGGATTAAGGTCAAGGGGAGTTTTTGTTCCCCTTGAAGCAGCTCCTCAAAGGACTCCCAAGCTGCCCTTAGGTGTCATCTGATAGATGGTGATGCAGCCAACACAAGTGGTTCCCCTATAATTCCCAAGGGGCATTTGCAGTGGGTTTTCCAGGAAGCTGTGGTGCCAGCGAGCAGTGGTCCTTCAAGCAGCAGCACCCACAGAGATACCATGTCTAGATGGCAGCTATCAAGATGATTCAGCTCACAGGCCCAGTTTTCTGAGATGCAAAAGGCCAGGAACACTAGGAAGAGGACACTTTTCTGTGATGCACCACTTCCAGTGGTACTTCCTGGAGCACCACCAAAAAGGCCTCCCTATCAGGTTGTGGCTTAGGGTACCATTTTGGGTCCCCGGGACCAATTTCTGCTCTATCCTGTGCAGATGAAGCTTGCTAAAAGGGGGTGCGGCTTCCTTTCCCCCATATTAGCATGAGGAAGGAAGCCCTCCCCCCGCCACCAACGCCAATGCCCTTTTCCCGTGTGGAAAGGGCCTGGCCTGAGGCCTTGTCAGTTCTTACAAGTACCTTCTCACCAACCAGAAAGAAAAAGACAGATATGAAGGAACTGGAGGATCAGATATTGTTGCTGTGGCAGTTCAGCCTTCTCAATGTGCCATTGTGCCTTTCATTGTTCAGGGTTGCTGATGATCCACTGCTCAAAGAAGGGGGTTGTGATGGATGTTACCCTGACCTAACAGCAGTGAGGCCACTGAGCCTTGACCCATGCAGGTTGCAATTAGCCAAAATTAGCCATCTGTGTCCATGCCTTGTCTTCCTTTAAACACCTAACAGTGTGAAAGCAACAGCCCCTTTCTCCCAGGGCCTGCTTCCCCAGTGCTTTGTGCCAAAACAAACCCTCTCTGTGCCCAGCCTACTTTAAGAGCTTTCCCAATGATTCGGAGAAACTTAGCAGCTCCATTGTTGCCCTGGACCATTCTTAACTCATTAGCCTCTTACGTTTAGGGGCAGAAATGGGGAAAGGGGAAAGGGGAAAGGGGGGGGATCCCAAGAGCATTCAGTGGACAGTCATAAGGTTCTTGTGGCTTTTGCTGCTGATGATTTTTTGTGTGTGTGCTGTTTTAATCACACAAATAGATTTGGCGGTTGCACTGTTAGCATCTAGACTTTGTGCCTCAGCTGATAGTGGTCTAACGGCTGGGGTTAAGGATGAGAAGGAGAATAATTAGGCATTTGTGAGTGACGATCCTCTTAATAGTTTCTATTTTGCAAAATGAAAATGCTTTTTCTTCAACAGAAAAATTCAGTGCCAGGCCAGCTTCTGCAGTTCAGCTGATGTCCCCGTCCCCTGGCTATGAACTCTCAGCGATGGATTGCTTATAGGGACAAGATGCAACATCCTGTCAGTATGATGCCCCTTTTAGCATTTTTGGCAAGCAGCAGGCCTGAGTTCAGACAAAACTGCAGCATTAATGATTTGCTATCATAGCCAATCTTTTAACACGAACTTCAAGCAAAGCAGTCCGCTGTCCCTTTTTGCTTTGTGTCAGAAAAGGGTGTCAGAAAACAGAGACTAAATGACCTGTGAGAAGAAAATAAACTTAATTCGAAAGGTCAAAACTAAATGTACCTCCTTCTATGTGTTTGTGTGGTGTGTGTGTGTGTGTGTGTGTGAGAGAGAGAGAGAGAGAGAGAGAGAGGACCTGTTCTCACTTAACCTCATGGAATCATATAACTATGTCATTCCAGCAAAGTTAAGTTCATGGACAGTGGGCCGCTTTCACATCACCCTGGATCATCTGAGTCACCATGGCAACAGCCACGGCAGTTTCTGCCATGCACCTGCCATTACCATGGAGTTTGCAACACAGTGCACACTCGCTAAACCACAGCCACCCCACCCCACTCACATGCACTGTCTGTAAATACAACTCCACAGCTTCGAAGCTTTGGGGAAGCTTGGTATGCTCTGAGACAAAGGTGATGCCACAGTGAGTGGATGAAGCGTCCCAGAGCATCTCCATAGGGTAAGTGTGAACAGGCCCGAAGAGAGTAGAAATGAAGTGGAAAGACAGAAATATCCGTTTTTGCTATTCATTAAAATTTTACCGGTTAATTAAAACCTTTTATTTTGTTAAATGGTAAAGTCTTTAGTTATAGGAAATTTAGACAGAGGCAAAAAGCAAGCAATTTTCCAAAATGGTGCATCTCCCTGCAAGATATATCATTTTGCAATCTCCACACTTGTGGTGCCTCCAGACAACAGAAGGCAATTTAGATCCCACAGTTGCATTTGGCTGCCCCTGCCAGAAGGCAGAAGGCAATCCTGGGCTCTTACCTCCAAACCAAAGGTTTGCTCCATAGCTTTGATTGATTGATATCCCACCTTTTTCTCAACAAAAGAGACGCAAGGCAGGGTACAAGATAAAAAGAATACAATAGATTATAACATAAAACATATAGTTAAAACAAAACAAAAAGATAAAAGACAAAGTTAAAAAGCCTTTCGGAATAAAAATGTTTTTACCTGCTTACAGAAGGCAGGAAGAGATGGGGCCATCCTAGTCTCCATGGGGAGGGAGTTCCAAAGTTCAGGGGCACCCTCAGTAAAGTCCCAGATGCAAGGTTTGCACTACTTCTTTGTGTAAATGCTGCAAATGGGTGGGGCAGCTGAGGTTGTGCAGTTGCACGCTGCATCATTATTGCCATACTGACAGCCCAGTATGAGCCAGAAGTTGCTGCGGCCATTTGTATGGCAATACGGAAAATCCAGGGAGGACCATCTGCACTTCAAGTGCTGGTAGATAAATTGGGAGTGGTGCTGGTGCAAACACCAGACAGTCTCTGAACTTAATTGCAGTGGGATAAACAATTAAGTGTGAAAAGGACCAAAGACTAGCAATCGAAGCTTTTCTAAGCGGACATAGCTATCCGAATAAAAGAATAATACTTTCCAGCTGGGAGGGCTGGGAATGGCCTGCTAGCATCCTCCTCTCTTGCATCCCACACCTGTCCTTTTTCAGGATTGGCTTCCTCTGACCTGGAACCAAATCTCAGCAGCTGTTTTTTTGTAGTTCTTACTCTGCTCCTAAAACTGCTCAAGAGAAATATTTGTCAAACATATGGCCAGCCCCAGAAAAACGGGAAGCCTATGCAACACCGTTTCCCAATCTCCTATTATGCTGAGGACAGACAAGGAGGTTGGAGGTTTCTGTGATGCAGAAGCCAAAAAGGGGGAAGGATATGACAGATTTGGGGGGGGGGGAGAGGGCTAAATACAAATTTCAGTTAAAATTCTGACATTCCATCCCAGATACTTCAGAGGTCTGAGGTGCTACCAGTCTGTGCACAATCAGGCATTAAATAGTTGTGCAGAGTATGGTTTGAAGTTTGCAAAATGAACGGCAAATTCAATAATGCAAACACTTATGTTGATGTTGAAAAATTCACTTGTTTGCAGAAGATGTCCTTGCTTGTTATCTGATGAACTTTGACTCTCATAACTTTCAGACTTTGTCCACTAACTGTGCAACGTGGTGGGGAGGTACTCTGAGCACATTTACCAGCAAAATCCTGATTTCCTTTTTGGATGATGCTTGAGTAGCCAGAAATACAGCTGAGGTCTTCCTGTAGTGAAAAATGTGATAACAAGAGTAAGTTCATTGAACAATAATCACATGCAATTTTTTTTAAAAAAGTGACTCAAAATCCATATAGAGCTGGTAGCGTCTTCAGGCTAGTGTCTTAATCCACATTAAAGGCCAGAAAATGTACTTCCAAATATGGATTAGAGGTGGAATGAGAACTCTAGTGTCTACCTTTGGCTAAATAAAAGATTTGAATATGTTTAATATGTCATGGTTTTAATGTGTTCATTTTATATGCTGTAACCTGCCCTGAGACCCTTGGGTATAGGGCGGGATAAGAATGCGAATGAATGAATGAATGAATAAACAAACAAAAAGTCCAAGCTGCTTTTGAGCTACATTTTTAATGTGTGTGGGTGCAACTGTAGTTTCCATACAGGATAGACAGGGAAGGAAAATACTTATGATGAGATGGACTCAGACTGATCCTCATTAAGTAAAAAAAATTCTGCTGTACTCATAGTTGCACCATGGAGTAAAGCCCTGCTTGGTAAACAGAGGCACAAGAAGAGATAAAGAGGGTCAGTTAACTTATTAGAATACAAGAATTATGTGTGATCTGAGACTTTGGTCTAGTGGTTAGGGAGCCGGGCTCTTATCTGAGAATACTGGACTTGATTCTGTACTCCTCCATGAAGCCAGCTGGGTGACCTTGGGCTAGTCACAGCTCTCTTTCTGAGCTCCCACAACCCCAACTACCCCATAGTCTGTTGTGGGGAGAAGAACAGAAACCCTCGTCAACTTCTTTGCATCCCAAATGGGTTAGAAAAGTGGGGTAGAAAAGCCAACTGTTCTTCATCTTCAGTGGAGCCTGTGCCACCTCTTTCATGGCCACCTCTTCAACAGTTTGTCCCATGTCTTGCCACTCCAGTGGTGTTACACAAAAGGCTCAGTATTCTGCATGGCAGAATTTGACACTGTTGCTACCACCTATTGTGTACCTGTGGGGAACTGGCAAAACATATTGTCATGGGAAACATACCACTTAAGTGCCCCTTCCCACACATTTTCCCCTCAGTACTAGAGAACAAAGATGTGCAGCCAAAAGAGAGCAAAAACAATATTACTAGAATGCAATAAAGGGTTTGGTTGTCCATAAAGATGTCCATAGCATGATTATGTCTCTAGTGGTTCTGATGTGTTCTCTGCTAATTATATCCTTGATCCATGACTTAAGCTCCATTTGTATATCCCTGCTGCAGAGGATTACCCCCAGAGGGGGTAAACAGGTTTAAGGTTACCCCTTTCTAGTGGAATTGGCTTTGGTGCAAGGTCCATCCTGTTTTTCCAGCCAAAGGCCAACTCATTGTCCAGAGTTCCATGAGCATCCTTGTACACTGGCCAGATCTCTAACTGCATTTGTCCTTCTTGGAGTTCCAGCCAAGAAAGTTTTCTGCATCCATGAATGGGACTACCACTTGCACACATATCATGGTAGTGCCTTGATGCTGCGTACCGGCTGCCCCATTCT
Organism: Aspidoscelis marmoratus; assembly: GCA_014337955.1. Lineage (NCBI taxonomy): Eukaryota > Metazoa > Chordata > Lepidosauria > Squamata > Teiidae > Aspidoscelis > Aspidoscelis marmoratus. Next base: position 47,864,568 of record MTQE01002208.1, on the reverse strand, counting down.
GACATTGCATTGGTTTGAATCTTGCTTCTCAGCTTCTCTCATTGGAGGCATGGAAGTCGGAGTTCCTTGGTGCAATGTGCAAACTACATCACAACACCATCTTGCTTCATGCCTTTTGGGGCCAACTGGACTTGTAGCTACTTTGAAAATTTAGCTCCAGGCACTTTTATTTTGACTTAACTGTGGTCAACAAAGTCTGGAAGTTCAGAAATAGAGACGTCCTGCCAGATAATGGCAGTGCATTTTAAATCAAATGATATTTGACTGTGTTTGATCTGAAGTGAGTTTTGTTTGCATGTATATACAGCCCCTCAAACTTCAACGTGCAACTCAAGACTGTGTCCTTTTCCTACATACTACCTCCTGTTGGCATTTCTGCCATGACCAAGGTACCTTGAACCTTATAATAAATGCAGTTCCATTAATGATTAATTTTATGTGAGTTCATGAATAGAGAAGCTGGGTGGGGAAAATGCTTACCATAAGTTAATCATCCTTATAGCAGTTAAACAAGTGAACTGCAATAAATTCTCACTTAGGAAGCTTTTTACTAATTTACCAACAGAATTTTGTAATTTGCTAATGATTTAGTTCATTAACTGCTGCAGTTGCTGGACCCGCTTTGGTGCTTATGTGGCCTGAAATTAGAAAACACCAAGGTATGCAAAATAGACAGTCACGATCTTGCCTTTTGTTCCAGTTCTTTACCTATTACTTCCATTTCCCACGTGGACAACTGTTCTCACAGCCATTTCACAGAATTTGAGCAACAATAAGGTTTTTGTTGGCGGTTCCTTTGCATTGTGCCACATTCTGGTTTTAATTGTTCTAGTCAAAGCTACTTAGCTTCCTTTAAAAAAAAATTAAACAGTGGTCATCACCAATTTTAATTATTTTATATGCATTTTATTCTGAGTGTATGTTTTATTTGTAAAACCGCATACTCTTTATGAAATCTGCAGTGTACTAGTCCAATAAATACATAAGACTTCAAAATGTCTCAAAAAAAGCTTGGGAATGTGGACTTCTGCGCAGAACCCAGGATCTAATTTACACGTTATTTACCAGTGGCAAAAACTAGTACTAGAAAAAGAAGAGCTGGCTTTTCTACCCTGCTTTTCTCACCCATTTATGGGGACTCAAAGTGGCTGACAAAGCTTTCTATTCTTCTCCCCACAACAGAAACCCTGTGAGGCAGATGGGGCAGTGAGAGCTCAGAAGAGAGCTGTGACTAGCCCAAGGTCACCCAGCTGGCTTCATAGAGGAGTATGGAATCAAACCCCATGATTGTGAGATATGAGTTCGGCACTCTAACCACAAGATCAAACAGTATCACTCACCACTACTCATGTAGGCCACACTTGGGAATCCAAGGCACAGTCCCAGATCACATCAGACCAAGGTCCAAAAGGTACTCAAGCATACCAGAATCTGGGAACCTTTCTTTGGAATTATGTAGAAAGACAGGTGTTTTTAGACTCAGAGTGCAGGCAACACTAGTAACAAGGGTTTCAAGTTGGTCACTCGGTTTGCTGAAATCAATGGTACTTTTCCCACAAAATTCATATTATGATGCACCTATTCACACAAGGCCTTTCGTAACACATCTTTCTTCTACAAGTTTACCTATAGTTTCTATTTGTAGTTTATATGTTAGGTTATAATATGTTTTTAAAAATAAAAAAATGAATGATAGGTATATAGGTTAGAGAAGGCAGGATATCCTGATACTGCATTATGATACAGATATTTAATAAACCATTAAAAAGCATGCTTAATAATGATTTTTTTAAAAAGCAGACTGAGGCAAGACTTCAGAAAGCAGCAAAGATAAAAATGCCTTGTAAGGAGAAAATGAACTACAATCTTGTAAAAAGCAACCACAAGATACAATATTGAAAAAAAATAAAGTACCTATCCCATGCTGTTATGATCATCAGTGTCCTCCTGTGGTTAACCTGAAAAATACCACAATAGCCTTTAGTGGCCACTATAGCTAAAAGAGTAATAGTTTGAGAATCACGGGCAGAAAGGACAAAGAAGATACGAACAGCAACACTGACTCTGCAAACCAAAGTCACTTCTGAAAACTGGGAAAATGTGAATGAAAAGTATGGATCTTCTCTCGGTGCTTAAATGTTTAAAATAATTTTGAAAATCTATGGACTATGTTGGTTTAGTTTAATTGCAAAAAAAGGAAGGAAGGAAGGAAAAGGTTCTTATAAACCAGATTAATTTTCCTGTGCTTTCCTGGCATGCAATCTATTCCTGGCATGCAATGAGCAAGAGGTTCGACTCGATGACTCTGGAGGTCCCTTCCAACTCTATGATCCTATGATTTTTGAGATGAAGAATAGGCTTAAATGACAAAGCAAGTAAATGGTCATCTCAAGAGTAAACCAAACTGGTGCCCATTACCTGTTTTGGAACAAAACTGCTAGCAAGCTCAACCATCAAGCGCAACAAGAGTTATAGCTTGCAAAATCATTTTAGTCAATTCATTTTAATTGTATTTTTTTCAGTTGTAAATCTTCTCTCTCTAAGACCTTTGAGTATAGGCCAGGACAGAAATATGAACAAATCAATCAAGGCCTTGTGTTTCCATCACCAGCACCAGCACCATCTCCAACTTACCTCCAGGCGCTAACAGTGCTGACAGTCCATTCAAGACCATCTGAATTGCCATAACAGCTGTGGCAACTTCCACAGCACACCTGGCTGTTGCCATGGTGATCGTGACATGGGGTGATCATGCCACACCATTCCCACACAGCGTTTGCATTTTTTAAAAAATGTGTTAAAGGCAGAAGTATGTGGCAGCTAATGTTTCTGTCCCACTTCTACAAGGCCAGAAAAAGCACTTTGGAAGAGCATTTTCTGACTTTAAGTGTGGATTAAAGATGGAATAAAAACACTAGGGGCCACATGGTACCATTTCTAAGCCCATTCTAAGTCAATTTTATTTGAAAGTGTGCCATACAGAGCTATAGTTTAGACAGTAATCCTGTATGACTTATGCAAAAGCCCCTCTAAACTCACAGGGTGTGGAGATCCATTTTAGTCAGTAGACTAGCTAGCTTTAAGGCCTA
>MTQE01002208.1:47831116-47853740 GCA_014337955.1 Aspidoscelis marmoratus | reverse complement strand
CACCACGCTTTGGGGTGGTTTAACATGGGAAAAGCGTGTTAAGCCAAACTTCCGTGTGGACTCCAAGGACTGAAAAGGTTTTGAATTCGAGATAAGGTTGCCGTGAAGACACGGCCTGTGTGTCCTTGTTGTGCTACAGGAGGGCTTCTAGTGCTCAGGATATGCAGATTTTTCTGACCTCAGACATTCAAACCACCTCTCCCCCCACCCGCTGTGTGGATTTACCATCTTAGCACTGGTCGGCCACTTTCTTGTGTACACACATGCAACACTAGGAGGATATAATACATTGCAACCAAAGAGTGAACATTTTTTGGCTTCAGTGTTTTCTTACCTGGGACAGCAGCAGAGGTGAGCAGACAACATACCGCCCTGCAGCACTTGACAACATGGCAGTCAAAGATCACTGAAGAATCACTCTTCTTTCACTACTCTCAAAAGAGAACATAAGAGGAGCCCACTGGATCAGACCATGGTACATCTAGACCAGCATCCTGTCTCACATGGTGGCCCACCAATTGTTTCTGAGCATCTCAAGCAGAAGACAAAGGCCAAACCTTCACCCACTCTCAGCTCCCTGCAAAATGGGCTTTGGAGACATTCTGACTCTCTCTCAAATCTCTGGTTGCCATAGTGTGGAGTTGCCTGTCTGTCTCTGGACACCTGTTTTAGGTGAAACAAATTGCTGTTGTGAGAAAAGACTGCTCACTGGTCCAGATGGCTCACTGGTCCAATCCCATTTCTTATATTCTCAAAACTGCACATATGATTATTTTGCTCATGCACTTAGGGTGACTAAGGAAAGGTATTGGTATTCACTTTTTTATTCACTCCATCAAAGGTTATTTCAAAGAATATGGGGGATGCCTGATCTCTATTATTTATGGAAAGAGCATTCTAGGTTAATTAATAAGGATAAACGACATACATCAGCATTGGCATAAGATTACAGCCATATAACCACTCTATCTTTGGCTTCCAAGCAACAGAAGGAGACACCGAAAGCCACGTCAGGATAATGATTTCACAACAATCGTTCAGTGTTAAACAATTTCACAATGATAGTTCAATGTTAAACATTATTTAGGTGTCTCATGAAAAGCTCATTTGGGTTACAAGTGTCCCAAAGGAACTTCTCTTAACCAGGCTGTATGGATGGTTTCTTGATTCAAAGTAACTGTTACTGCCCCACTGAGCATAAATGTTTTGGTAGAACTATTGTCACTGAAAGCAATGTCACTCGCTGCAAACTGCAACAGAGCAAAGATTAGCCACAGGAATTTTAATGGCACACATTTGCATTATTGGTAAATCAGCAGGAAATGGAGAGATAAATCATGAAGCACTTCAGCATGCTAATATTATTAAAGTCAAGCAATGAATGGTGTGGCTATCGTGAGTGCATCAGTGTCTCTTGGGTTGCTTTGAAAGAAAAGGAAGTTTCAAAGCTTCCATTGCAGGTTAATTTAAATTAAATTAACAGGTGAAACATCCACACCATTTTGTTTTAACAGTGCTCCCTAGGAATAGATCTGCCATAGAGACGACAAGTCAGTGTTGTCCACATGGTCATGAAAGGTCCACATGGAATGAAACAGGTACAGTGACAGCACCGCATGCTCCCAAACCCCTCAGGCATACAACCTGCATCAGTGGGACAGGAAACACCTCAGAGGCATCATTTTCATAAAGGACACAGACCCACCACCCTCCTCCTGCCCTGCTGTTGCCATGACTTAGGATGCAAAAATGGCTGACTTTGAGGACTGTTTCAGGTGCCCCTTGCAGAAACGTCAATGTTAGTGCAGGGAGAAGAGATGCAAACGGTATGCCTCCCACCTGCAGACCACACCCCACACTTCTACCTCTTGGGCATGTTTTTTCTCACCTCCATCAGCAGGCTGCTTGTAATAGTTGATCAAACAAGGAAAGTTCTGAAGCCAAGTAATTCTACATAATTGTTAGAGATGGAAGGACCAGAATGATCTTCTTAATTCCTCATGACAACTTGATCCAGTGAAAATTGCAGTCAAATATGGTATAAGATCAGAACAACTTTTACCATTATTATTACCTTCGGGTATACGGAGGTACATACATGCATACATACATACATGCATGCATGCATACATACATACATACATACATACATACATACATACATACATACATACATACATACATACATACATACATACATACATACATACATACATACATACATACATACATACATACATACATACATACATACATACATACATACATACATACATACATACATACATACATACATACATACATACATACATACATATTATAATATAATATAGAATTCATGAATTGTTTTCCTATTTAGCATTATTATTACTGCCCCAGTGTAAACAGTTTTATAGTCAGAGGGGGCAGGGAAGAGATGTGGTATTGCACAAGAATTACCATGCCATTACAAGTTTTTAATGCTGGTTTTTAAGTTGAGTAATTTAATTTTGAAAAGCAGCTTGGGCCAACTAGGCCTCCAGAAAGGCAACAGATAAGTATTTTAAATGAAAACATATCCAAATAGGAACACTGCAGCATGTGATGGAGCATACTGGCACTACTTATCATACCATAACCCCAATCACCAGTATCTATCGTACCCACCCCACTTCTTCTACCGGACTGCCCATTCATTTCTGCTGTTTTGCTTGAGTAATGAGCTGGGCCTGAGCTTCGGCATATGGCATTTTCATAATCCAGCTGCTCTTTGATCCTGCCTCTTTGTTTGGTCTCTAGTCCAACTACATAATGGAAATGTTTGTCCTGTTCTTCCTCTTGCAATTGAAAGCATATATCTTTGTTCAAGGATTCAACAGCAGTTATCTGCAGAACTAAAAGCATGCATGGAGTTCAATGGTTAAGCTTGCTATCTCAAACGGCTTTCTCTGTCCACATCCAGAACAGCTTGATCTCATAGGAGCCAGCAAAATCCACTTCAGCAAGTAAAGTTATACCTAGTGGCTCAGGTGGCAACACCAGGACTTCACCTGTTGAAATTCTGTATGCTGTGCAGCTGTCAAAGACAAAGGAGGGCTGTCATTTAAAAAAAAATCTCAAAAAAACTACATATCAAGTTGAATTAGAGATTCCAGATGGCTCAAACACGTGAGCCATTAAACACCATCCAAAGGCTATCAATCAAGTGAAGGCATCAAGGAATTGGATTTCTGATTGCCAAAAGCTTGTTGTTATCTGCATATATTTGTACATTTTTTGTTTGCTGTTTAAACTTATTTATTGCACAATTCCCTCACCACCACCCCCAAACACTAACAAATCATTGAACAATCCTAAAATGATGAATGTTGAATGTTGTCATCATTCGTTGATGCCTTGCGTGATCAGCAACTTCTTGACCTACATGGCTAATATGGAAGAGTTAGTGATAGACATCTCATGATTGGCAGATAGAAAACCTCTTGTAAAGGCTGTTGCAAGAGCAGCTGTTGGCCTTGCTGTGATAATGATGCTGGCACCATTTTGCATTCATCATCACTATTTAGTGTGTGCACTGAATTCCCATACAAATGCATTATGCCAATATAACACTAGGGCCCTTTCCGCACTGGCCTTAAAAACGGATTTAGAGCCAGTTCAGGGAGGGATTAAGGGCCTTTCCGCATACGCCGCCGAAAACGGATCTAACAGATCCGTTTTCTGGCGAAACGTTTTCCAATGGAAAACCGTTCTGAGTAAGAACAGCTTCTCGTTGGCCCCGCGCGTACGCACACGCGCAGGGCAGCGGCGGCAGGGCCGGATTTGGAAATGGTTTGGGATGGGTGCTGTGTGAGTGCACCAGCACCCATCCCAAATCGTCCCTGCCGGTGCCTGCCCGGCTGTCAGAGAGAGGCAGAGCGCATGCTCTGCCATTCTGACAGCTGGGCAAGCCTGGCAGCCAGCTTCTCTGCCTTCCCCCTGGCCAGAGAATGGAGAATCCTCCGTTCTCTGGCGAGGGCAAGGCACCCCCACTCCTTCTGTCACCCCAACCCCACGAACAGCCCCCTTCTACGTACCTGATCGCCTCCATTTCGCCTCCATTTCGATCGTGAGTCTCGGAGGGACTGCAGCAATCGCGCACACGTGTGCCATTGCTCTGACGGCCCCAGCAGCCCAGGGACGCTGGGAAATGTAGTCCTGGGCTGCCTGGAGGGCCGACAGAGCAATGGTGCGCGTGTGCGCGATTGCCGCCGTCCCTCCGAGACTCATGATCGAAATGGAGGCGAAATGGAGGCGATCAGGTACGTAGAAGGGGGCTGTTCGCGGGGTTGGGGTGACAGAAGGAGTGGGGGTGCCTTGCCCTCGCAGGAGAATGGAGGATTCTCCGTTCTCTGGCCAGGGGTAAGGCAGGGAAGCTGGCTGCCAAGCTTGCCCAGCTGTCAGAATGGCAGAGCATGCGCTCTGCCTCTCTCTGACAGCTGGGCATGCGCCGGCAATCCGGCTTTTCCCCCTCCGGTGCGGAAACGCTTGTTTCCAAACCATTTTCAGGGGGAAAGCCAGATGTAAGACCTGATTTTTTCAGGTCTTACATCTGGGTAGGATTTCGGTGGCAAAAACGGTTTAAAAACCCGCCGATATGCGGACGTGGCTTGCTCAAAGGGGTCTAATTCCGGCCCCTATGCGAAAGCCACGTCTAAATCCGTTCCACATCTGGCTCTAAATCCGTTTTTAGAGCCAGTGCGGAAAGGCCCTAAGATGCAGCTTCTGGAAAGGGAACCCAATTAGGGACCCTGTGGGGAAGCCACGTCCGCATTTCAGCATGTAAGACAGGTTTCTTAAACCAGTTTTTCCACTGAAATCCTACCCAGATGTAAGAACTAAAAAATTAGGTCTTACATCTGGCTCTTTCCCTCAAACCGTTTCGGAAGCAGGACGCTTCCGCAAAAGGCAGGGGAAGAGCTGGATTGCTGGTGCATGCCCAGTCTGTCAAAGAGGGATAGCGTATGCTCCCCCTCTTTGACAGCTGGGCACTCCCCCCGGCCTCCGCAATTGGCTCCATCGGAGGCAGCACAGGGAGGCCGGCAGCCAGCTTCCCCAGGTTCCCTGTCGCCCAAGAAGGTGCGATCATGCCTTTTTGGGTGAGGGGAGGGGAACTCACAGCCTACCCACCCCCAGCCCGCCCAGGGTCACACACGCACAATCTGCTCCTTACCTGCTCGCTGCCGATCTGGGCTCCTGGAGCAAGCAGGAACCAAGGGAAAGGAGGCACCTGGGCTACCCACCCCTGGCTCCATAGGAGCCAATGGGAGCAGCCCAGGGGAGGGGCCCAGCTGTCAAGGAGGGAGAACGTGTAAACACTTTCCCTCTGGTACAGCTGGGGACATGCTGGGATGCACTGAACACATAAGAATATAGGAACATAAGAGAAGCCCTGCTGGATCAGGCCACAGCCCATCTAGTCCAGCATCCTGTCGCACACAGTGGCCCGTCAAATGCTCATGGGCATCTCAAGAAGAGACAAGGACAAACTTATTCCTGCTCTAGAATCCCAGCAAATGGCCTTAGAAGTGTGCCCCCCCCCCGCCCAGCCTGAAAGATGCACCTAGGCATTCATTCTAGTAGCCATTGATACATCTGTCATCCATAAATTTGTCTAACCCTACCTTAAAGCCGTCTAGACTGGTAGCTGTCACCACCTCTTCCGGCAGCACATTCCATAAGCCGATGACCCTCTGGGTGAAGAAATACTTCCCTTTGTCAGATCTGACTCTCTCTAGTATTGTGTAATAGAGAAAAGAAATTTTCTCTATCCACCTTTTCTATACCACGCATAATTTTATATACTTCATTCAGGCCCCCTCTTAAACGCCGTCTCTCCAGACTGAAGAGGCCTAGATGTTGCAGGGACACCCGGACAATTTCAGAGCACTACTTTGTGCTCTGAAACTCGAACTCATCTATAATATATTGGGACGGCTGGGGTGGCTTGGAACAGATCTGGCCTCCCCAGAAGAGTGAACGCTCCATCCCAGCGTGTCGTAGACACATTCGAAAACCCCTCATGCAAAAAGGTCTTAGGTATCTCAAAATGGTTGCCTATACACCAGTAGCCATCTTTAAAAAAAGTCTACCAGAGTACCGAGCAGCAGTAAAATGAACAAGGAGGCAGGTGGATGGTGTACACTTCCATAGTCTCATTTATCACAGGGAACTGATTCTGGCAACATGTTGCTTTGCCCAAATGGGTCCCCTACAGGTCCATAGACCAGAGTCAGCAGCAAAGCTGTCATAAGCTTTAGAGCCAGCAGGGGAAACTGGGCTGGAACAGACGTCCAAATGTAGACAGTCTTGCTCTAGTCCTCAGACGCAATGGATTACTTGATCCAAATCAAAGCAGAAGTATATTTTATCCATAGAGATACAAATAATTGAATAAATGTACATAGAATAAATGACCTGCTATCAGGTTCTCAAGCAGTACAAGGCTGTCAGGTGCACCAGCAAAAATTGGGACAAATGAACATGATCACATTAATGTTCTTACCTAATTGAAAGTGGACAAAGGCAGGTGAATGATGACTCATGCGGGGAAGGGTCAGCCTGAAGCAAGTGTGGCTGCTATCCAGCATCACTTCTACACACATTGCACTAAATAGAAGGCACGGTTTTCCAGTCACCACCTTACTCTTCAGTGTGCAGACTGCCATTCATCTCCACCTTCCAGCAGGGTAGGTAGGTGAGCTGCAGTGGCTTCAACCTCTTACATTGGAGGACATATACCATTTGAAAGATTACATAAGAGTCTACCCTATATGCCCAGATTGGTAAAAGAGTCCTTCGTCTAAGTTCTACCATTATAAAAGCTATATTGGTGGTAAGGTTGGGAAGAAAGGACCTTCTTCTAGACTTGCCTAGGCTCTGAAATTTCCTGCCAAAGAAAGCAAGACTGAAACCTCTCTTCACACAAGTCTTTGACAACTAAATAGTTACTAGTGAAGAACTATTTTATTTTAAATTGAAATGTTAATTCATTTTTAAATTGTTTTTGTATCTTAATAATTTATATATATATTTAAAAAATAAATAGTTAACCTTGGCTGCCAGCAGTCAATAAGATGTAAACAAAACGAAGCAAAATTCTTCCTTCAAAAGGTGTCACAATAGCTGTTCTATTTAGGGACCTCTCCTGTTCTCTACCAGAGTACTGAGCCTTTATTTGCCTGCCTAATATTCCCATTCCCTACAACATAACTCAAGTCACAAAAATAGTTTCACATAAAAATATAGTTTTCCCACCAATCTACTGCATCATACGAGTGTCCCAGGATTTGGACTGAAACCTTTCTGTAGAGTTCACACAGGCCGATCAAGTGGGCTTGAGAACATCCAAGCCTCTAATCTGGAGCACTGGGGCATTTGAAATCTCAATTATTTATGTGTTCATGCTGTGGGTTAATGCTGACTGACACTAAAACACAGCCTAGATTTAGCTTCATAAATTTTTTAGCCCCACAATGAAAAACAAGTCTTTCTCTAATTTCAGTAGAAGCAAATGGCCTATGAGAAAAGCTGCAAAAGTCCACCCTTCTGCTAGGGCAAATCTCGGGGCTTTGTTACTGTGGAAACTGACCATAATTTTAAAATCCTTTCCTGGTTACATCACAATAAATATTCTTCTGTTCAGAATAACTGACCATCCGCTTGGGGCAGAGGGTCAGGTTCACAGTAATTCCTTCCCATGTGGCAATTGTATTACCCTGATCCATTCAGTAAATATAATGTGTCAGGACAAGCAAGCTAACATACTCTGTCAAATATACATTAAAACGCCTTTCATGGAGACCTATGAGGGATCTGAAAATGATGAGTAGCTGTGTTGATAAGGTGCTCTTATGTTATGACAGGGGGGAAAACGAAGACTCCTCTATTAGTGTTGGATGTCAACTGAAGTTTTAAATATAAAGGCTGTTGTAAGGGGATAAAGAAGGGAGGAAGGGAAAGTGGAGAAGAGAGGGATTTCTTCAGTACAATGTTCTAATCCATAATTGTTTCCCTACCATACACATAGAGCTTCTAAGGCCCTTTCTACACTTACCTTAGTTTGGTACTACAATTCTCTCTGTAGTCCTGAGTTCACAGCAGTGAGGATCCTGCCCAGAGGACCAGAGATGGCACGAGAAGTGAGCCATTTTTGGACAGCTTGAAGGAAACTGGGTATAACTGTCATTCTTTGAGTTGCCTTCTCCTCTCTGAAGCAGCTTGGGAGGATTGGCAGAACATTTCAGTCAGGAGTTGGGGTGGCTGAGGAACAGTACAGGGCATGGATTTCTGGATACTGAGGCTGGAGATCACCTTAATCGCTTGTGTGGATCATCATTGTTACAGGAACACAACATGGCAGCCTGGAACCTACTAAGACCCAATAAAGCCCTACGTTCACCTAGTTCCATGTTCATTGTCTTTGAATTCTGCACACCTGCCATCCAGTCTGAGCAGGACAGAAGACTGCAGCAACTTGGCATGTTTTCTTGGAACCTGCAAACATTAGCAGGGGGTGAAAATGTTTGCCTTGACTAACACAAGCTTCCTGCAATATCCTCCTTCTCAATTTTTCTCAGACTTTCCTAGAAAAAAAACAAAAATGTACAAGAAGTCTGATTTGTCAGCTAGATTTGTAATGTAGGAAACCCAGTAAGTAAATTGTGGGGAATATCATGACATCTAAATGAAGTCTGAATAGCCAATGAGTGTGTGTGTGTTTGCATGCAACTTTTTTCCTTTTCCTTAACCAGAGGTTCCTGTTATCCTCCATATGAACTGAATGATGGATAATCTGGCTTTGCAATTAGGTCATCCATTTCGGCAACATGGTGCATCTGGATCACAAATATGCAGCTGCTCTGCCCCTGCCCCAGACAGCCAAAGGTTGTCGCTGTTAATGTACAGAGATGTAGACGCAGACTGAGCAGATGCAGGTTAAATCAATCTGATTTCTTTCCTTTAACTACCCCGGAACTTTCTCATGCTCTTGATACTCATAGTAGTAAATGTGGAAAACAAAAGTTTGATAATAATGATGATGATGAGAACAACAATACATTTTCTTCTAAAATTAAATTTCTAGGAAGGGAATTTTGGATGGATCATTTCAAACTGTCAGAGGCCTGCTGAAAAAAACTAAGAGTCAAGTTCCCAAACTCACTCTTTTTGATGTTTGGTCCCTGCTCCTAGCTTGCCTTCCTGTGCTAACTCTGCAACAATAACCTGTGGCCCCTGCACTGCATTTCGTATCAAGATGGTCCTAAAGTTGGTTCCTCTATTTCCTGGCTACGTATTACATGTTCCAGTTTGATCACTTTACAATTAATATAGACGTTGTGAGTTTTTGTTTTTCCTTAGGCACAGCACTGCAAGGCTGGGTTCACGCTTAAGTTTCAATCCAGCTTCAGTCCACTTTCATAATAGAGCAGGGGTCCCCAACCCCAGTCTGTGGGCCAGGACCGGGCCATGGAGTTTTTTTTGCTGGTCTGCACCACTGCCACAGACCAGCACTAAACACTGACAGTGTGAGCACACTGTGTGGAGTGGATGCAGCCCGCTGCCCCATCCCATTACACCCTGCATAGTGTTCTCTGCCCTAAACTCCAGCCCCCTCCATAACCCCAACCCCACCCCACCCTGGTGGGCCATGGAAAAATGAAGCTGGTCCCTGGTGCAAAAAAGGTTGGGGACCACTGTAATAGAGCACATCAGCAAAGTGGCAAGCTATTTTATTTCAGCATTATCTGACTCAGACAATCCACCTTTGGGTTAGAGAATGTCAAACGAAAATGAGTAGTCACTTTCCTGATGTATTCTCTCTCTCTGAAAGTGGACTCAAAGTGAATTAAAACCTAAGTTTAATTGGGTTATGTGAACATAACCCAAGTTTTAGGGTTTGGGTATTTTTTATTTTTATTGTTGTTGTTTTGGTTTTGGTTTTGCTTACTGTTTGTGATTCAAGTTTATGTATTCCATTCTAATGTCAAATGTCTTGCTTCAATTTAATATATAATAAACATTTTTTAAAGAAGAAAATAGTAAGAGTAAAAATTATGTAGTCTGCCATATTTATACAATTCCGCACACCTGCCAGTGGTTTCCTTTAGGATTTCAAGAGCACTGTGGATTCAGCACAAACCAGTCCATTTTCTAATAGCAAGAACAGGAATGGTTCTGCAAATAAAAATGTTAATCTATGCTTGTAGCTGTATACAGGGAAGGAACTCTGGCAAGGAAGGGCTAGCTGTGTGGACAGGAAATGCAGACGTGGGAAGAAGTGGCCCTGCTTCCACATCCCATATAGGTACTTTCTGCACTGGACCTGCCCACCCAGGACCTGCCATAGTCTGCACCAGCAGGCAGATGGCAAATCCCTATTCTGGGTTATAATCCAAAATAAGGCCCAGTGCAGAAAGTTCCATGGTCTCTGATTCTGGAACCATTTTTTTGTTAGAAAAGAAGATTTTATTTTTACTAGTATAATTTTTAGTCTCATAATCACCTTTCTGGCTAGCATATTTGTGCCAGCAATAATCAAACAATAAAAACAAAAGAGCCTTGCTGGATCAGGCTACAGGTCACCTAGTCCAGCATACTGTCTCACGCAGTGGCCCACCAATTGCTTCTGGACATCTCAAGCAGAAGACAAAGTCAGACTTTCACCTGCTGTCATGTCCTTGAGAAGCATCCTGCTTGTCTCTCTGGCATCCATTCTAGTAGCCATCGCTATACCTAACATTCATGAATTTGTCTAACTCTTTCTTAAAGATATCCAGGCTGGTTGCTGTTGCCACCTCTTCTGGAAGCAAATTTCATAGACTGATGAGCCATTGTCTGTCCTAACTATCCTACCCATCAGCTTCATCAGATGCCCCCTAGTTCTAGTGTTGTGTGATAGAGAAAAGATATTTTTCTCTAGTCACCTTTTCTACACCATGCATAATTTTATATACTTCAATCAGGTCCCCTCTTAAATGTCTTCTTTCAAAGCTGAAAGGCCTAGACATTGCAGTCTGATTTCTTAAGGGAGGTGTTCCAGCCCCTTAATCATTTCGGTTGCCCTTTCTGTATTCCCTGCCTGCCTGATTCAGAGTGGCAGACACCCACAAAGTCAAAGTCTTAGAAGCTCCGCCAACTCCTCATGCAGTGCCTGTGGAAAGCACATATATTTCCCTGAAAAATCCATTTCTGCAGCACGCTGGGCATTTTTAGCAGTAGGACATCACTGTTAATCAAGGCATTCAATTCATTTTAAAGACTTTAAAGGATATGTAATCTTACACTCATATTTGAATGAATATGGAAACTCTGGCTTGACCTGTACAATTTACTGTGCATTTACAGCAGAATGTCTTTATATAGTCAACCGTGGAATATATTAATAGGGTGCACTTGGAAACTCTTTTATCCTCTCTTACCTAGTGGCATAATCTCCTTACCATATTGTGAATACTAAAGACCAAGGCATAATGGCCCTGGAAGAATATCTTTTCCAATTAGGTCATTCGGTTACCGACGCGGGGTGTGCTAAATTAGTAACATTTGCTTGTAAATTTCTTTGAAGTTCTCATTAATCTTGCCCTAGGATTTGAACCTCTTTTTTGGCCATGTTTCACATCAAATCTAGATTTTAGTTATGTCAAAACAACTGATTAGTTCTCTCAGCTTGGAGGAGGAGAGAGAAGGGGGGCAGTGGAGGATGGACGGGTAAGTGTTGGGTTTCATGAAAGGCCTATTTACCTAGTCATTGAGCATGACCAAATGGGAGAGCAGCCAGCAAGGGCAATGTTTTGGAAAGGTTCCAGGGTTCCTGTCTCATTAGGGAATCACCAAAGCAAATGGCAGGGCTGCCGTCATATAAATATCCCCTGCAGGAGCTTGGATAGGCCACGTACTGCTGCAACAAATGGCTTCAAATAACAACAGTTCCGTTCTACAGTTTTGGCAGCCACCCGAAAAGAGGATGATTGCTGCCCACCTACCACCGCAATAACAAAATGACTTTAAGTACCTGTGGCTCTGTTGCATAGCACAGAAGGTTCACAAGTCCCACAAACTACTAAAGTAGGCTGGAGGAAAAGAGGGTTCACCTACTTCCAGGAAAACTGCACTCCCATTCAAAGTAGCCTGCCTGAATGGTGCAGACACAAATACGTAAAAAGTTGACATGGACAAGCTCTGCATTTGTTATTTTCAGTGGGGGCATATGAAGTGTTTCCATTAAGAAGTTGAAAGAGGAGTGTGGTTCTAGTTGGAAGCCTCCCTTTGATTTTACAAACCACAGTTTGATCTACAGATGATCCAAGCAAGTCTTCTAGCCCTCCTCCCAACCTTCTTATGGCAAGGACCCACGGACCATTGCTGGCTATTTTCAAGCCCAGTATTTATGAATTTACTCTGTTTCTGGGTTGTCCAATTGCTTATTCTGTCTCTGTAACTGACTTTGCGGTGGAGAGGGAATCAAATAATTTAAAATCACAAAATCAGCCAAAAAAAAAAAGTGTAATTAGATTATGGCATAAAATTGCTGGGAAGGAGGTCCCACAACTTATGTAACCACAGTTGCCAAGAGCTCTCACTTTTGTTCCAGTTTATTTAATTGGATGCATAAGAACAAAATATGAAAATGAATGTCATTTAATGGAATTCTCCCTTAAAACCTGAGTTGCTTTGGTTCCACAGTACCAATATTCTGACCACCTCTGGCAACTTTTTATATTTATATCCATATCCTCCCCTATACCCAAAGGCCTTGGGGGATCACAGTAAAATCGGTATAAAAATAGATAAAATAAGTTAGATAAAATGATGACAGTGCCTGTATAGGGAGAATATGCCGTTCCCTCAGCCAAAGGCCAGGCTATGAAACTAGCTTGTCAAGTAGAGTATGTGTAGAGTTTTCAGACATTACTATACAGGAAGATGACTTGTATTAGAACACTGAAGCCATAGCTGTACTTATCTCTTGAGGGCGCTTCCACGGCACCTGCTGAATAAGACACCTGCTGCCACCTCCATTTTCCACAGCAGCTGCCTCATGGTGACCACAACATCCCCTTGTCTAGCAGAGGTGTCTCCTTCTTTTCTTTTTCTTGCCTTGCACAGAGGCAGTACCATTCCAAGGCTCCTCCTCAAGCCAAAATGGAGACAAAGGAGGTGCCTTCTTCCTGCAGGACCTCTTCCATCTGCAGCATCTTACTGGAAGTGGAGATGTGAGCTGAAACTCTTTAAAAATATATATCCACAAAATGGTGAATCACCTTTTTTTTTTAAGTAGCAAAGGAGGAGAGGTTTGCATTTGTGCCTTCTTCACTGGCTGCCATAGACTCTACTTAGTCTGAGACCTTTCTTGAATATAAGAAGAGCCCTGCTGGATCAGGCCACAGCCCATCTAGTGTAGCATCCTGTCTTACACTGTGGCCCAGCAATTACTTAGGGACATCTCAGTCAAATAGAAGACAAGGGCAAAACCTTCACCTGCTCTCTAATCCCAGCTTCATTGCTGCACATGAGTAAGTTGAGCACATATTCCCCTCACCACATTTTTTAAAAATATAAAAACCTTTTTTGGTCAGCAATGAAAGCGAGGATATCTTGGAATAAAGTATTCTCCATAGTTTAAATCAAATCAGAAATCATTTGGAGGCATGCACTAGTGTTGTGTCTGGCCTATCATAAGGCCTCTATTTCAACACAATTTATAGCCTTGGTGGGTAGAGGTGCTACAGTTATTTAGTAACTCCCTAGTTCAGCTGTTTGCAAGGTCAGATCTCTTTGTTCACTGCCAAAGCTGGGCATACTATAAACTATAGAATCAGGTGGTATGTAGATGCAGAAATACTGTCTGCTCCTGGACCTGGGGTGCTCCGTATGAATCAAAGCTCTGTGACCAATCCTCTAACTATTCTTTGCTACAGTAGGAAGAAAAAAGAGAAAGGGGGAAAAAACCCAAAGCTACATTTTCTCTGAACATATTATGCAGATCAGGACAATCTGCTCAGTCTGTGAAATTTACATAGGACAAAGAATTCTTCCACAAAATCTGGAACTACAAAGTGAAATCCACTGCCTATGATTCTGATAACTTTGAAGAGCATGGCTGAGAGAGAGCAGAAAAATAATAATATAAGAAACATGAAATACTGTATTTTCCAGTGTATAAGACGACTGGGCCTATAAGATTACCCCCAACTTTCCAGTTAAATTATAGCGTTTGGGATATACTCGCCGTATAAGAAGACAACACCTGGAGTATAAGACGACCCCTGACTTTTGAGAATATTTTCCTGGGTTAAAAAGTAGTCTTATACGCCAGAAAATACAGTATGTGAACGGGAGCATATATCTCCTACCAGGCCAGATGAGGAACCGTTTGCATTAGTACAAAGAGGTCTATCCCATACTTTTGGATGAGGGGACTGGAGTTTTTTAGGCATAACCTGGAAAACCAAAAGAACATTGTGGTCTTCTATAAGATTGCATAGATATTGGGGCTATTCGCACTTGGCTTTATTCTGGAATATATCCTGGAATAGGGGCCTGCTGTCCACATGCTAGTGCAGGTTACAGCAGGCCCCAGGTGAGGCCTACCAGAGTCTGCATTAGCATGTGGCCCACACACCCAATTCCTGAGATATACTCCAGAAAAAGGCCAAGTGCGAACAGGCCCAATGTTTCAGCATAGAAAAAAGCAACCATGTGGCCCAACCATTACCATAACAACTAGGTGACATGGCATGCAGCTGCAGTTGTGCCATCCTACCCATGCACCCTTCATCTGATAAAGGTGTAAAGGATGCATGCCAGAGCACATTAGCACTATCCAACTGGGGGATGGTCCAGCACATGAGGGATGCTCCATGCTGGAGCATTCTTTGACCTCCCCAGTGGGCCAAGTGCAAAAATTCCCCAGGGTTGCTCCTTTTCTGTGTCTTCTTTACCATAGAGGCTGTTGGACTAAGGACCTATTTGCATTTACTGGCCTAGCAAGGTATAGCAATACCATACTAGGCTGATAAGGATGAGCCGTGGTAGCAGCCATTTGCACTATAAGTGCTGAACTAGCTCCATACATGGCCAACAATGCTTGTAGTGATAATGGCCAGCCCAGGGCTGCCCAGATCACCAAGACAACATCCAAACCAGCATCCAGTATATGATCAGACATTGCCATGGTGATCCAGCAGTTGCATGCAGCTGCACAGCTGCAGTCGTACCCATATCCATTCACCATGCCACACCCAGGAGTGATCCAGATACTTCTATGTAAACTGTGGGCTGCTTTTTACCAGTCCATAGCTGGATCACTCTGGGGAGACTATAATTTACAAATGGGGGGACTTTTTGTGTATCACTTGCAAAAGCCAACAATGGAAACTTCCTGTGTTTCTTCATGGTTCTGCAAAAGGAGCTCTCATAGTACATGTCCATCTCTTCAAGAATTCTTTCTTCAAAGTAGTAATAGAAGAATCATGGACAGGGCAGATTATACGGTCTTCATGGTCATTCACCCACATGTTAGATAAGATACTGACAGGTCAGTATCAGCTCCTGTGAATATGAGGAAGCCTTTCTCCTCATGAAGCAAACTGTATTAGGTTAGCTAGGGATGACCATAACTCTACCACTGTCCCAAATCCTCTCCTGCACTGTTCATGATGCAGGGTCCTTGGCATTCTTTCCCAACCTTGTACCCAGTATACATTTTAGAATTGAACTTCCAACAGCCCCAGTCAGTATGACCTATGGTCATGAATGATGCAAGAGTGAGATCACACAGAGCTTATTTTGGGCTCCCATTTTCAAAGAATCCCTCCAGCTGCAGATACATTTTAAAAAACTGCATCAGTTTTAAAAATTAGCACTTAAAAACCTAACTTGAAAAGCCCTGAGTGATCACACCATTCACCTATTCCTCATCTTTGCCTTCCATGCTCGCCAGTGATTGGCTGCCACCAGCCCAAGATTCCATGTTCCTGATTGGTTGGCTGGCCAACAGTAGTCACTATTTCCAGCTTGTTATTGACTATGGGAGCCTCCATAGTTTTCTACCCAATCTGTCCCAAACAGTGAATTGCTCTGAGTTATTTCTCATCTGGGGAAGGAGCAAATAAACAGAAGCTTTGGGGTGTAAGTGGCAGTTTTTAAATTTTTGTGTTTGTTCTTTGAGTCTCAAATTCTCCCAGGGCTGTCACTTTTACTGTGTTTGATCACAGCCCAAAGCTGCCTGGTAAGGTCCCACAAGAGAGGATCTCCTCATGCTGGTGTACTATTAGTCCTGTAGCTTCCCGAAGGCTTCAAGGTGGGATTGGACACCCACCTGTCTGCCCCTGCACCTTCTCTTGAACATTCTGTGATAGAAAAGCTGGACTGGAGAAAGTTTGGGAACAAGATGGCTACACATGGTCTTACTGAGAAACCTCTGAACAGAGCCAAAGCTTTGCACAGGTCCTGCTCTATTTATTCCCCACTATAACCCAGTGAAGTAGGTTAGCCAGAGAAGCAGCAGCCAGTTCAAGGGAAGGTCCATGGTTGAGGGGAGACAACTGGATGCTGGTCACTCCAGGGCCTGATCTGTCCCTTTACCCCTGGTCCTCACTGATATCTTCCCAAGGTCACATGATGGGACAACAACCACAACTGGTTGTGTATGGACTTGATTGGCTTATTCATAGTCCAGCCCTCCCTTCCCCTTGATTTCCCTAGCAGTTATTCTTAGGGACAAAATGAACTAACACCTGAACATTTAGTGAAGGCTTGATTTTGTTTTTTTAAAAGCAACAGAGACAGTCTGAAGTATGGGGGGAAAGAGAAACACTTGATGCTGAGCCAGTCTTCATTTCGCTCCAATATTTTTCTGTCCTTTCCTTTGCAAATGCAAAACTGGGGCGTGTCTTATGCCTGCAGGATCAGCTTGGAGCTCTCTTTACATATGACAAATCCTTCATGCTAAATGTGGCTATTTCTTGCATAAACATCTAGAAAACATCCACTCGGACTGCTTCTACTAAGCATTACGTAAGTGTAGCTACTTTTCAGTGCACATTGGACGTGTGTATGGCTTGGCTTTTGCAGGCAGCAGCCCTAAATATTCTGTTTGTTCTCTGTCTCTTGGCTAGCACTGAAAAATATATTATTACTTTATGCAGTATGTTCCATGCACAAACTATGTTAAGCTATGATGTTCTGCTAATCTGGGGAAAACTGGACATAATCAGAACCATAGCTTTATTTTGACAGGATGATATTTGCATCTGTGCCAATGTCGTCATAGCTATGTCTGTTTGAACAGAGCTTAAAGCAGCAGAAAACAATCCTGGAAGCAAAGCCTAATGCTATGTAAAGTGGTACAGGTTTCATTAGTCCTGACTCATTTTTAAGAGGAGCCGTGCTGGATCAGGCCACAGGCCATCCAGTCCAGTCTCCTGTCTCATACACAGTGGCTCACCAATTGCTTATGGGCATCTCTCAGTAGAAGACAAAGGCAAAACCTTCACCTGCTCTCAGATCCCTGCAAATGGCCAGATGAATACTTTTTCTTTTCTGGGAAAATGGTAGAAATGCCAGGGAAGTGTTAAATTGTTCTGAGGTGGTTAACCAATTGTGAAGCTCAAAAGAAAAAGAGTGGTTCTGCTAGGAGTTTGTCTCTACGGAAATCAGACTAACATTTTGCCCAGTTTTAGCCTGTTAACTGTCCATCGTAAGGCCAAATACACCAGTGTGGTTTGTTCTGCATTTTTATTTTGAGAAGCTTCAGCCCAAATATGACAAGTTCAAACAGCAAGATATTAGTGCACATTCAATGCAGATTTTAGTGGATATCCTTGTGCTCTTTCGCAGGCTGTTCCAAAAAGATGTTCCCCTATCTACCTACAGTTTCCAGCCTCTCTGTCCATTGCTTGCTAATTGGACATTATTTTTTAAAAAATATTATTATTCTTTTTTTACTGAGCTTCTGATCACCTTTCGGCTTTTGTTAGTTAAAGTTCATCCTTTTTTTTCCCTTCTCTCCCATAACAAATTTCATCCCCTCCCCCAAACCAAAATACATCATTCATGCTTTGCTGACTCTCCTTTCCTTCATAACACTCAGCCAACCACCCCCACCAAATCATGCATGCACTCACAGAACACACACATGCATGCCCACACGCACAGGTATCCTTGCCTTTAATAAGGAGGGGTCTGTACGCCAGTCACAGATGCTGACCCCAAGGCCTAGCGGTGAGCAAAATCCATGCAACCGTACAAGGGAAAAAGAAGCTTGATGGGATATAGTGGGTAGGCATGCGTGAAAAGAAAATCATTCAAGACCAGAACATGGGCTGCTGAGTGCCTGGGAGCAGTAACAGAGGTATGTGCGTGTGAGAGAGAAAGAAACAAGAGTTCTTCCCTCCACTAGTTCTATCTGTTTATCTTTATGTTGTTCTTGGAAGTTGAGTAAATGCAAGTTGCCCATCACAGGCACCTTTTGCTTTGCCAAACATAAGACGGTGTTCATAAGAAGAGGCAGCAAGAAGAGATGGGATTGTTATTGTTTGTTGTTTTGTGATGGGTTTGGATTCTCTTTCACACAGAGACAAATGGAGCTTCTCTACCTTTAATAAATGTCCCAATCACATTCAATTTTGCCCAATTATGAGGTATGCAAACAATATACTCTATTGCTGGGTTCCAATTCAGCTGTGCTTTGCACGGCCTCACAAAAGAAAGAAAGAAAGAAAGAAAGAAAGAAAGAAAGAAAGAAAGAAAGAAAGAAAGAAAGAAAGAAAGAAAGAAAGAAAGAAAGAAAGAAAGAAAGAAAGAAAGAAAGAAAGAAAGAAAGAAAGAAAGAAAAGCCTCCTCTGGCTAAAGATAATCCAGACAGGTATTCACACCAAAATAGCAAACTTGCGTAACTAGAAGAACAAGGACTTCAAATTGATAAAATTTACATTGAAAAAAAATTTAGATTATGCTATGAATCTAGCTAGAAATACTAGGGATTATACAAATTGTCCGGTTTTTAATGTGATCTCTGCAGGCCATAGCTAGTTCGAGTGCACAGAAAATTATACATTTGGATCCACCTAGATCTGCAGAAGAGAGTATAGCTAGCTTATGAGAATGTATCAGACTGGCACGAAGAAGAAGAGTTGGCTTTTCTACCCCACTTTTCTCACCCATTTAAGGGGACTCAAAGTGGCTGACAAAGCTTTCTATTCTCCCCACAACAGAACATCCTGTGAGGTAGGTGGGGCTGTGAGAGCTCAGAAGAGAGTTGTGACTAGCCCACCCAGCTGGCTTCACGGGGGAGGGTGGAATCGAACCCGGTATTCCCAGATAAGAGTCCAGCTCCCTAACCGATAGACCAAACTGACTCATGAGAAAACTCCTGTGAGGTTTAAATGCCTCATTATAGACAATTGGTGTGTCTAAGGGAGGCCCCACCTTCTCCTAGTATGCTCTGTCCACACAGGGCAGACAGTAGACTGAACCAAACTAGACTAGGTACCCCCAAATGATCACCAAGTCCAGTACACCAACTGCCTCTAGTGGCCCTTGATCACAGTATTTTTTATAGATATCTTCAAGGAGCTACATTAACTAGTGGTGTTTGTAGTTGTCTACGAGGACAATCTAACAAACACAGAGAAAGAACATCCTGATGAAAAAGCCACATGCAATCCAAAAACTCGAAAGCAATCAGGAAGATCGTGTGTTTACAGTGAGAAGGGGAAATTTGATATCCTTTCCTTTTCATCATGGTAGCCACAACGATGAAATTAGAATTGCCAAAGTGCCAACAGCTTTTAATCATCCACATAACAAATAAAGCACCATCCCTTTGCCAGGCATATTTCTATCTCTTTTAAAAATCAATCTTATTGGAAAATCAGTCTATAATATACTTCTTTTTTAAAATAATTAAATAAATCTAATTCCATTATGGCATGTGAACCCATGAGCCATGTTATACAAGTGACTATTCCCCAGAAAATATAAAGAAATTTTATTTTACTTATTTAAATACTTTCTATACCAACCTATACCATAGTCTTGGGGGGGGAGGGGTTAAGAAAATTAAAACAATATTAAAATACAAAATATGAACTGGAATATGCCAGTGATAAAACACCAAATTTGGCAGGTCTCTGGGAAAGACAGCTAAAATGAGAGTAATGGGCAGAGCATCATTAATTACAACCTGCATCAGTGGCCAAGATGGATGAGTGCAGGCAGAGCTGGTTTACAGGCTCTGTGAAGTCTGTGTGGTGACAGAAAGCTTACTTTGGTCTGGTCAGCCTAGTGGAAGATTTCCTGGCACCATGTAGACTTCAAAGCAACTCCTGCACAATTCACCTTGGTGCATGCTGTGCTGGCTGGTCTTGGGCTGGATCAATCTATTTGGGCCAGGACTGAAGCAGTGGGCTGCAACAAGCACCACAGGCTGTCCTCATTGTTGCACCCCTGTCCAACTAGTCCACATACACCTGGTTCAATCCGCCACCAGGAATGCTGAGAAGACAGCTTTAAAATGGGGGAAGTTCATACTTCGTTCAGTTCAGGGGATGGGAACAATGAAGTTGCCCTGGTGTACACCAGCATCCTCACTTGTGAATGCTAATAGATCCCATCCCTCCCTCCTCACACATGGACACTTACATTAGGTGAGGACGTATGGTCCAGGTGCCACCATCTTGGGTCCCGATGACTTGAGTGGCATGTCAGATGATCCACCCAGGACCATTGGACTCTACCAGATATGGAAACACTGTCTCTGGTAAAGGTAAGTCTTTGTGGGGCACAAAATCAAGCTCCTACAGGGAAGAAGCTATTTCTGGGTCAGAAACAGCCCCCTGCAGTGCAGATGCTCTGTCTAGGAACCATCCCCGTCTGGGAGCAGATTGCTGGTTGACTATGAGGCACAGTGCAGAAAGGCCCATGATCACCTCTTCATATGGGTTGTGACAGATTTTCATATCAGGACCTACTCCAACACCCAGGCCAACAACCCAGTGCAGAAATTGTCTGAATGATGCCCACAAACTAGCATTTGTTGGGGAGAGGAGCCTCCACCTGCTCTTACTTCTGTTGGCTATCACTAACTACTTGAGTAATGCCTCAGGGAGGGATCCAGAAGTTCATTATTAGCAGATAATAAGACAAAGGTTTTATTGGAGGCTGGTGTTTTTGACCTCCATCAGGAAGCTGCACTACTCACACATACACTGGCTGGCCTGTTGATCAAAATCTAGGAGACAAGACTACTTTAAAGCAGGAAATATTAATACACTCTGGCTGTGTCTTCATGGCAACATTATCTCGGATTCTCGCAGTCCACACGGCAGTTTGGCTTAACACGCTTTTCCCATGTTAAACCACCCCAAACCATTCTGAATCTCAATCCTGATTTCAACAGGTCTCACTCCGGATCGTGCGCTCGATACGTGTTTAATTTTTTACTGTGTGGACAGTACCGTTTTCAGGGATGAGATTCCGTGTTCAGGGTTTCCCTCCCCCAATCGCACTGTACCCAATGGCTGTCCGTATTCTGGGCACGTCGTGTTTAGGGTTTCCCTCCCACAAAAGCTTGCGATTTCAAAAAATCCAGCCTTCACAGCAGCGCTACACTGTAGCGAGGGAACCACTTCACCCCTGATTAACAATGTTGCGATTTTGCGCAATTCTGCCTCTTTAGAAAGGGAAAAGGAGGGGAAGCAGCTTGGCCGCGGGTGGGGAGAGCGCCGCTCATCCGCCTCCTGCTCCGGCTCTGGGGCGACTCCAGACCGAGGTGAGCGGAGCAATGACAAGTAGGGCGGCTTTACCAGGCTGTTCTTGCCGCCGCCACTGCCGCCCCCGACCCTGGCTGCTCAGAAAGGGCCCTGCTGGGGAGAGGAAGAGGAGGAGGAGGAAGAAGAAGAAGCCGGCACAGCGGAGGGTCATCATTTCCTCCATGCCTGGCTTAGCTCGCCCCAGTCTGGAGTCGCCCCGGAGCAGGAGCAGGAGGCGGATGAGCGGCGCTCTCCCCACCCGCAGCCAAGTTGGCCGGTCTCCTGTATCGCCAACACTGCCCCCGGAGCCACAGGACTGGAGCATTCAGCTGCCAGTCACTGTGCATTTCTACCGGTGCGCGGTACGCAGGGAAGGGGCTTCAGAGGCAGACCGGCCTGCTTCCACCCTTCCTAAGATGGCAGCCGCTGGCACATCCATCCCCTCACCTTTCCATGTGCAGAAGCATCCTTCTTCCAAACAGATCTAGGTGAGGGGAAAGATTGAAGATCTAATTTTCCAGGTGTTCACAGAGAACGGCTTTTTCAGCGGTGAGACCCCATTAGGGTAAGATCTCGTGTGCTGCTGTGTGGAAGCGGCCACTGGGAAGGGTCCCGGATCTGTCCTCCAGTGTGGAAGGTAAGTTTTCTATGTGTCCAGTATGTCTTCTTAATGGGGTTTCTGCGGCCAGCGCGGAAACACCCTCTGTCCCCTCTCAGGGTCGAGGTTCATCAGAAGCCTGGGCTCTGTATGCTTTTCTCTTTCAGCCCAAAGATGTCCTTCATGGCCCTCTGAACACATCCAGGCTGCATCCCCATTACAAGCTTAATCCAGTTTCCCTAAACCGAAATAA
>MTQE01002208.1:47815453-47830937 GCA_014337955.1 Aspidoscelis marmoratus | reverse complement strand
TTGCCTGTTCCCATTACTTTCAGCTTAATCACGTTCGATCTGGATTCTGATGATTGTAGGTGGCGTACGTGACTCAAGGGGGAACTCAAGTGGCTACTTTCTAGAAGCTGCTTTAAAGGGCTGCCCTGCCCTCTTCCCCCTGGAGGCAATGCACCACCCATAATGGACCCCTTCACCGAGCCTGGCTGGGTGGCTGCCGCTTGCCTGGATGGAGGAAAACCGGCAGCGGGCAGCCAGCGTTTCTCCCCATTGCCCAGGGCACACAGCAGCAGTGGCAACTCAAGCAAGGGGGCTTTAAACATTCACACATCTCCCAAAACCTGCCCTGCTTTCCTTTCCCCTTTAAAGGTCAGAACTCCAAAGAGCTAGAATTGTGCAAAATTGCAACATTGTTATCAGGTGTGAAGTGCCTGGATTGCTACAGTGTAGCGGCTGCTGTGAAGGTTGGATTTTTACACTGAAATCACTCTTGGGAGCAAGCTATTGGGAGAGGGAAACCCTAAACATGGATTCTCATCCCTTAAAACGGTAGGGTCCCCACAGTAATAAATGTAACACGTATCAAGCGCACGATCCAGAGTGAGACCTGTTGAAATGAGGGTTAACATTTACAACGTTTTGGGGCAATTTAACACGTGGAAAGTGTGTTAAGCCAAACTGACGTGGGGTCTGTGAGGACTGAAAATGGTTTGAAACCGAAATACATTTGTAATGGGGATGCCCCTTATTCATTATCCCAAAATATTCTTGGTATCCAGGAATCAGTGATTTCTTAAATTTGCTTGCATAAATCTTCACCAGCTTGGAAAAGACAAATTCCCTATCTAGTGAGAGTGGCTTTTATTTAGCAAATTTTATGAAACAGGCAGCCATAAATATAGTGTGCCATCATGTGCTTTCATTATAGAAAGCATTGACTGTCAACTAGAGATATGTTAAACTGTTTGGTCAGTTCATGGTTCACAGCAAACTCAGTGGTTTGCACATGTGAACCAAACCACCCTGTTTGTAAAAAAACAAAACAAAAAAACACAAACATTTTCAAGTGAACCAAGGGGTGTTTCAATGAACCAAGTGAATCACAGTGAACCAAGGGTGATTCACTATGGTTTGATTCTTTTGCATGTGAAGCAAACCACCTTGTAGTTAAGAAAAACCCAGTTCAGTTAGAACTAAACCACTAAATTTAGTTCCTGTACATCTCTACTAGCAACAGCTTCCTTCCATGTAGAAAATAGATATTTGTGGACTGGTGGTGGTAGATTCACTATATTTATGTGAATTAGGCCTTAAAGAGCAGTGTTTGATTTGAAAGCACTAGCAGTTTATAAGATAAAGCAAACACACAGGGATGTGATATATTTATTAGCTTTCAGGAAGGATACCAGGAAAACATTGAGACAAAGACATCAAGACAATTTTGTACAAGTACAAATGTTAAATGCTAGATCAGACATGAAATGCACCAGAGGATTTTTATTGCATTTAACTACTTCAGCACTGGGCTGGCTAGGGTCAATGTTATTGGGAGGGGATTATTACATTTATGTATAGGATCATTAGCAACTGATGGAAAATGTGAATGACCCCTCTCTCTGCCCAGAGGCCCAGCAAAGATTTTAGGCTCTGATAGTTTGAAAATTAGCATTTAATAGGGCAAGGGATGCTGCCCAACCTACTAAAATACTTTCAATTCTGTAAATAATGTAAGTGAATTAGCAAGGGACAGAAGCTGTAATGAATAAAACATAAGTACCTTTCCATTTACGCTGAGGCCCAGAGGAATGAAAATCACTAGATTTAGCTCATTGGTAAAAATGGGAGAAAATATTCAAAGCAACATTTGGGAACTAAACACCAAGGGGTTGATTTGCGGTGGACAATTTAATATACAATCAGGGCAATGAAGGACATTTAATCATATGATGCTGCTCCACAAACTCTGACCTGGAAAATCAATCAAGTATGCTTTAAGAGACCCATCTTTAAGAAAAGTATCTCATGCAGAACACAAGAAGGAAGAGGAAGAAGTCCCATTTATTAGTCCTCTTGTTACCCCAACCAGAGCAAAAACCATTATTGGCATTTCTTTCTGACCTTAATGTTCTCAGAGGCATGCCAATTCCATATTTTGGAGTCTGTCTCCTTCACTACAAACTGCAGTAGCTAAGAATCTAGAGCCTCTTCAAAAACATGGGATCAATGTAGTTATGAGTTGTCATTTATTTCCCCATTTATTATTTATCAGCAAAACATGTAAGTTGGAACCCACCAAAGTTGCAAAGTACTTGAAGAGCATTGACTAATAGCATAGTTCATTGTGCCCATTTCTAAGTCTGTGATCAGAGGCACCTCAGAGAGACAGTGTGTGGCCCTCATGTTCCCAAGCCTTCTCTAATCTACCTTTTCCAGCACATAATGTTCATGAGGGAAGGGGCAGACTAGTGTGTGAACAGTTCCACCTCAGAGCCTTCTCAGAGGCACCTCAGAGGTTTGTTTGTTTGTTTACCCTGTCTGATCGCAGACTTAGTGATCAGAACACTTAGATTCAGTTCAAAATTATCAGATTTCATGCCCACTAAATGTTGTTCATGCAAAATCCATCCTTGGCAAGGTTTGTGTATGTATCAATTGCATTCAACCAAATTGTTCCTCTACATTGCCAAAGTTACAATAAGAAGCTTAAGGCATTTAAAGTCTAACATAAAAATCAATTATGGAAGCTACAGTTATAATTGAAATAAACTTTTCCAGACTTTGTTCTGACCTAGTTTCTCCTCTTTTACTTTCCACCATCTCCCCCTGCACACAAATGTAGCATTATGTATGATATCAAATGTATGGGAGAGATGCTAAAAGTGGAACAATCCCATCTTCCCTTATTGTTGACCAATCTGTCTCAGGCTCATGTCTGATGACAAGTTACAGGCCACTATTTGGGAAAGACAAGGGGCATGATCTCATATCTCCACATGGAATTCAGTCGCTTTACCCAGCTGAGTCTGCTCAGTGCTCATTTGTGAGTTGGCCTATGAATGTTGTTTAAGAAATAAATTACTAAAGCAGATAACTAAGGAAACAGCTTCTTCTGGGACCCTTAGTAGAGGTACTTCAGTCTCTGCTTGAAAGGATGCCACCTTATCTCTACTTTCAAGCAAATAGGCTTCATTCAAAATGGTACTCCAAAATGGCACTCCATTCAGGAAAACATAAGAACATAAGAGTAGTCTTGCTGGATAAGGCAACAGGCCATCTAGTCCAGCATCCTGTCCCATACAGTGTCCCACCAATTATTTATGAGAATCTCAAGCAGAAGATAAGGGCAAAACCTTCATCTGCTCTTGAATTCCAGCAAATGGCCTTGAAAACATCCTGTCTGTCTCCCCAGCTTGGAGGAGAAGATACCTAGGCATCCAACCTAGTAGTCATTGATGCACCTGTCATCCATGAATTAGTTTAACCCTTTCTTAAAGCTATCTAGCCTGGTCCAGACAGTACTATCCCAGCAATATATCGTGATTGTAACACAATCCGTGGCAACACAGTCCCAGAATATAGGGATGAAACCCGAATATCTCAACTGTGGGGGAAACAGCCCATCTGGGTTTTCCCTCATAGTGGAATTGCTTACCTAGTCTGGCGCTTGGTCCCAAGTTTTTCCTTGAGGAATATGTCTGCTGTGCAAATGCAGTAGCAAAACATGGCCACTGTGCAGACATAGAGATGGACACTTGAGCAGTTCCCATCATCTTATGCATGACAGGGGCAAGCAGCAGAGCAGAAATCCTGACCCCAGGACTTCACCCTGCCATCTAGGACAGTGAAAGGTAATTGTGGGATCTAAACAAAATCCCACATTTTCCTCTTATTGTCTGGAGGCAGCCTCAAACTGTGCTTCAGACAGCGATCACAAGCAGTAATGGAGCTACACAATCACCACAAGGCAGAAGGCACTTTACTGGGCACCTTAATCAGGTCAGTGAAGACATGGCCTAAGTTTGCCAGTACTGCAAGAAGAGGGGCAAAGGCGCAGCACTGTGAGTGTTTCAAGTTCTAAGCTGCTCAGTTTCCAATGTCATCATAGATCTAAGCAACGTTTTCAAAAAGCCAGTGGAATGTTGGCTCTTGGAGATTTACTCTAGAACTTACACTGGAAAAGATAACCTTGCTCTGGAAGGCAACCGGTTACTACATTCAAGATGTTTTTGCATGGGTATTTAGTCCTGGTGGAGCGTGCCTAAGATCCAGAGAACAGCAGGAGGATGCTGTACTCATTGCAGGGGCTGACATAAGAGCCACCAGACTTCTTTAGGAATGGAAGCTCAATCTCTCACACTTACTCTGTGCTCTGAATGGATTCACCACAAATCACGTCTCCCTCTGACTACTTCCACAACCTTTGCATGAGGGCTATTGAAAGAGAGCGCCGCACAGTCATTAAACTAGTCCCATCAATGTCTTCAGCCAGAAAATGGAAGGAGGGAGCGATTTTAGTTCACTGCTATTACTGTCAGAGCTGCCTGGGTGCGTGCAGCTTCCCTTCCTACGCAAACATTCCACATAAATCATTGCATTAAACAGCACAGAGGGCCTGTCAGCCTTTCATTCTAATGAGAATTTTCTCAGGGACAACAGGAAATAAAACCTGTAGCCCGCTCATTCTGCCAGCAGAATGATGGGCCTGTTTTTGATCCAGACTCTTTGGCTCAAACTAAGGTGTGGACTGAGCATGCCTTGAGAGGAGCTTCCTTTCCCCCATGTTAGCTATTCCAACATACATAAGGTCTCTTAGGCTGACAAGGCAGCGAGCACAAGGCACAGCTAAGGATATGGGTGGCCAGATGTACACTGGACTCACATAACACCACCATGACATACATCTTGTACACCCAGTTGCTCACCCAGGGTGTGAAGAAAGGAAATATGTTTTTCTCTGCCAGTTTTTTGTTTTGTTTTGTTTTTAAGAATGGTGATTTGAAATAGATTTGGGAGCCTATTTTCAATATTTGTGGGGAGGAGATTAGGGCATCCCTGTGGCCTGAAGGACAGATGGCTACCAAAATGGGAAGGAAGGAAGGAAGGAAGGAAGGAAGGAAGGAAGGAAGGAAGGAAGGAAGGAAGGAAGGAAGGAGAGTTGGCTTTTCTACCCCACTTTTGTCACCCATTTAAGGGGACTCAAACTGGCTGACAAAACATTCTATTCTTCTCCCCACAACAGGCACCCTGTGAGGTGGGTGGGGCTGTGAGAGCTCAGAAGAGAGCTGTGACTAGCCCAAGGTCACCCAGCTGGCTTCATGGGGGAGGGCAGAGTTGAACACGGTATTCCCAGAGAAGAGTCCAGCTCCCTAACAACTAGACCAAGGAAGGAAGGAAGGAAGAGCAACCTTTCCTCCTTGGAATGCAGGATATTAGAAAGGTGATATGGTGGCCACAAACTAATCAGAGCTTCAGGTTGTGATGAGTACCCACCTCTAAGTTACAGACATAACTTCTCTGCCACTGCTCCTATCACTTTAGACCATTCAAAAGGGCTACAAACCTGGAAAATAGATTTTGACTGTGTTTCCACAACTTAGCTCAGGTACCTTTCACAAAGGGCAGCCAGTCTTCCCCAGCTCTGGTCTCTTCGGGAAGAATGCAGTGTACCAGGGTCTAACAAAGGTGTCTAAAGTTCAGTGCATGAGGAACAACCCTGAGGTTGTTTCTTGTGTGCTGACAAGGCCTCGTGCCATAGCAAAATGGTTGCTGCCAGCTCAAGTAGCTGCTTAGCCTACCCACAGAGGTTCTGTTCAGTATGGGGGTACATCCTAAAGCAGCTTACTTGGTGAACATGGAGCTTGGGAGATGCCTTTGCTGGTCAGGCTGCAGCAAAGCTGCTATGGCAGAGGCACTGGCCCCAAGCCTTGGCAGTGGAGACATGCCCATCAAGAAGGAACTGTAAAACCTTCTGAGGTTAAATTCCTTTACAATTTGTTGCCCTAAACATCTAGCATATGCAGCACTTCTATGTTTTATACTCCTCTAGTGGGAGTACCTTTGTTTAATTAAACGCTAGACATTTATCTTCATGGAAGTATCACAGCTTGCTGTGATCTAAAAAGTAATGGTTTACTGACTTATTTTAAACAGAAGGAAAAGTGGAGGCTTCAATATGAAACTGCCTTCCAAACGTCCTCAGGGAGAAGAAGGGGATACCAAGCCATTATGTCTAGGTGTCCACATGCAAAACACATGTCGGAAGCTTGGGAGAAAGAGGAAAAATGGCATTATTCTCCCCTTCCCCGCTTCTCTGCACTCCTTTGTGGATTAGGGGAGATCCTATCCCTGCTTTGAGAATATATTTTCAAAGGAAAATTATATAAAAATATTTTAAATAAATAGCAAATGATCAACAAGCCAAATGCTAGAGGAATCCTCCATGTAGCAAGAATGTGATGTAAATAGTTCCAGCTTCTCTTGATCTGACCCATTAAGTGCAGGGAAAGTTCTTTGTGTGCCATAAATGCTAAATCTGTACTATTGTTTTCTGTTGATCAGCTTGTGCTAGTCACTGATGAAAACGGGAGGCCTCTTGGTAGCATATTATTTCTTTTCCTAGCCTAAATTTAATATTAAAAATATTAATGGATTTAATATGAATCAGTTCTGCAACAGGCTTCACAGTGGTACCATTCACATGGTGCCCAGGGTCAGCTGGAGTAGGGCTCTGTAAGACCCCATGCCCAATGCAGATGCCTTTCAACCCTTCTTCCAAAAGGAGCAGTATTCCCTTGAAAATGTCTACACCACTCATGGAACAGGAAGTCAGGTCCTGTCCTGAGGTCTATTCACTCTACGTCCTCTAGTGAACAATTAGTGAACTTCTGGTGAAGAACATCTGTACTTTGAGGAGGCTGCTTCAGTCTCCAAGTGTGCCTTGCCTCACCAGAAGTTCACTAATTTTTTATTAGATGTAAAACACAAAATTGTGTTCCACATCTTACCCAAAGTTTACCAGGAACTTACCTGGAGTGTCCAGTGATGCAACCATCCACACCTTTTCTAGTGCTCCAGGATGCTGCTCAAGCATGCTGGCATCTTAGACAAGGATAGACGCAACATGCTGGCATCTTAGACAAGGATAGACGCAACTGGGTGTGTGCAGAGCATCAGTGTAATCATGGCAACAGTGCCGACACACATGTAGTCGCGGAGCGCACTGCAGCCAAAATAGTGGTGCCCAGAGGAGGGCATGCCCTGTGACCAAAACAGGTAAGTATTCGATCGCGGTGTGTGTGTGACAGCCAGAAGTGACTAGCACTCCAAGTGTGAGTGCTAGTCAACGTTGGTTTATCATGCTCCTTTGCCAACTAGTGGATGGGTAGGGAAGTGTGAAAACTTCCCTGGATTGGCAACTGACTAAAGCACAAGAAACAGAGAGTAGCAATAAATGGACACCTCTCAAGTGGAGGGAAGTACAGTATTGGGACCTATGTTTTTAAATTTATTCAAAAGTGATATAGAAGCAGGGGTAAGTAGTGTGATAGCAAAGTTTGCTGATGGTACTGATTGTTCAGGGAAGTAAAAATTGAAAAGAACTTGTGAAGAGCTCCAGAGAGATATCTTGTCATTTGGGTGAGTGGGCAACCAAGTGGCAAATGCACTTCAATCTTAGTAAGTGCAAAGTGATGCACATTAGCACACAGAACCCCAATTATGCCTAAAAACTGGTGATGTCTAGGATTTTTGTGACATACCAGGAAGGGGATCTTGAAGTTCTGGTGGACAACTGAAGGGAGAAGGTGCCAATGCAGTACACACAGCAGTGAAAAAGACCTTTCCACAGCTGTACCAGACACTTTTCCAGCTTTACATAATGCCACAGTACAGATCCATGGCAAAGGTGGCTAGGTCAAGGGACTCACCCTTCCAGCACTTCCTTGCACCCTCACCTCCAGCTGACTCAGGCTGGTGTTGAGCTTCTGACAGGCATCTGATGCCACTGAAAATGGAGATACCCCATCCCAGGTGGTCTACAGAGGCATCTGTGCACATGCATGGAGACACAACCCAAATGTTTTGCTCCTGGGTGGCCGTTTAACTTTTCCTTTTAAAATCTAAAATCCAGTGTGCAGACATGCTGCTAGGTCAGAAATGCCAATACTTCAAAAGCATGCTTTTCAGTGACTCACGCCTTTCATCAGGGCTTTCCAGATTTTCAGAATTTGATTATCTGAATCTGTTCCAGCCTAATTGCCAGGCATCCTCAGTGGCATGCAGATGATGGGACAGGACCAGGATAAAATTCTTCCTTTCTTTTTCACTCATCCAAACGGGCAATTAAAGCAGGAATTCAGTTGTGCTGCCACCCTGTAATCCTGATCCCTGGACCATTGATGTTAAGCAGCTGCCTACAATGCTGTAGTAAACTGGGGAAGGAGGAAAGGATAGACAGGTCAGATATTTCTGTTACATGAAACATTAAAATGTCTCTGCTGACACAAACATGTCTCATTTTATTGTTCAGTTGATTCCATGTTTTATTTTATCACTTCCTCCACTTCCCACTGGATAAGGAAAGAAAATCTCCACACAGCATAGTGTTAGAGCATAGTGTGAAAATGTTTTGCCCTGGTACCATTCCAGATTAACATTCTTAACCCATTTAAAGCAGTAGCAATAACTAAGGGATTCTGTACTCTGCAAAACAACACTGAAGAAGAGCCATTAGCCTGGTGTTCACCATGTAAGCTCTTTTTAGCTGGCTGCTTTCTGGCAATGTGTGGAGGAGCAGCATTTACTCAGCCTCCTGGCAGTAAAATGCAATTCAATTAGAGATCCCCCTTCACCGAAAGGCCTAAAGTCTAATTTGGGTAAAGTTTCCATTCAGCAATGGTGTCTGTAGAAAACATGCAGCCAAACTCCCTGCTGGAAGTTTAATGGGAAGAGAATTATTAGATTTCCTCATTATTAGATTTCCCTACTAATACGGTCTGTTAGGTGCACATTGTCTTTGCCAAAGTCAAAAATATTGGTGAGTCTGCAAACACAGTTCTGCTCAAGACTACCTGTTGTTCATAGAAGCATAATTCAGGCTTTCAGTTTTCCAACATGCAAAGTGATTACGTACAGCTGAGGGGAAGGGCTATGGGAGGGGGCTTTCTGTCATTGTAACCTTTAACAATGGCCTGAAATGTCTGCAGGAATTTAATGTCATTTAGCTACAAAAATCTCTGACATTTATTTGCTTCACTTAGTTACAGCAGGAGCTCCAGCAGCAAAATAATCATCCTGCCTCGGTGTGATAATAGTTAGACACCGAAGGTTTAATTAAAGCAGCATCCTCACGAGGATGAGATGTGAACTACAGTGCGGAGAGAACCCAAGCTGGAGGAACTACCCACAGGCCTAGTCCTTGAAGTATAACCCTGCTGCAGCTGCCCCCAAACAGAGGGGTTTCAGGCCCCCTTTGTGATTGTCTGCTGGCATGTTAGTCCCCAACAATGATTGTTTCTGAGTTCTCAGCCATAAATGTAGCTCTTGGTTGCCACAGTCATTGACACTGTCATCTAATGAAGAAATGAAGGCAGCAGGAGAGCAAATTGAAGAGTTATGCCTGTAGAACATCTTTGGTGCTCCCCCACAGGAGTCTCAGGGGCAGCAACAAAGCAAAGAATGTCAGCAGAAGAGATGCAGGTGAGAGGAGAATGTGTAGGACAGAAAAAGCATGGGCATAGCTGAATAAGAGCATGAGAACAGGACCCACGCTGGATCAGGCCACAGCCATCCCTTTTGGTAGCTTTGTTTACTGATATCATTGCAACTCTATTTCTGCTCAGTGGTCCAGGGTGCATCAAGTACCTCTATGGATGCAGGATGTTGGCAAAGACATACCTCTTTAACCAAGCCTTTTAATCAAGGCTCTTATCCTCCCCCTCTCTAAACTGCATAGTAGGGAATGTACATGTGAACGTGAAAATGATAGTTCAGTTCATAACAAACCTGAACTAGCATTGACTGTGACCATAGAACCAGCCATACCCTTTGATGAATGGTTCACCATTCTCCCCCTAATTGTGGTTTCGTGTACCAACAGTTTAGTCTTGTGGTTAGTGTGCTGGACTCATATTGCATGGTCACCGGGTTTGATTCAGCACTCCTGCACAAAGCCAGCTGGGTGATCTTGGGCTTATCACAGGTCTCTTCATGAGTTCTCACAGCCCCATCTACCTTATAGGGTGTCTGTTTTAGAGAGAAGAATATTGAGTTTTGTCAGCAGCTTTGAATCCCCATAAGGGTGAGAAAAGTGGGGTAGAAAAGCCAAGTCTTCTTCCTCTACTGCAGTAAATCAGTATGTAAGAGTCCCTATATTCTACTGCGCATGCAAAATTGGGCAACATACCTTGATCTTCCTCTGGTATAGACCTGTTTGTGCACTGAGATCTCAAGGAGAAGGCATTCTCGTAGTTCCTTTTCTTTCAGAGTTACAAGGTTTAGGGAAACACAAGAATGCCTATTTTGTGGGGGGGGGGGCAGACTCTGAAAAAGTCTGCCTCTTGAAGTTCTTTAGACACCTATATTGTATGTTTTTCAATGCCTGGTTAAAACATATCTCTTCGCCCAAACTTTCAATGTTTAAATAGTGTCCATGGGTGGGAGAGAGATATTTTTAAATATATTTTAATATTTTATATATTTCATTCTAATTATGAAACCCACCTTGAGAACCTTTGGTGATGGATGGATGGATGGATGGATGGATGGATGGATGGATGGATGGATGGATGGATGGATGGATGGATGGATGGATGGATGGATGGATGGATGGATGGATGGATGGATAATAAAAGGCATCGGTCAGATTTAGGAACAAACTGTAGTTTTCCAGGTGCAACAAAAATCTTTCCTAGTGCTGTTCCTAAATCACATAGAGTGAGAACCTGGGGGTAAGAAGAGCCCCATAAGCAGATACAGACCAAAGTAAGGAGCATATCTCAAATTCTATCTGCCATGGGGACTGTTTGTTCTAGTGTTAGAATGTCTGAGAAAATATTGCAAAGCTGAAATTATTTCTGGAGCAGTTTGGGTGCTTTCATCCTTTCACTTAATGTTCTAAATCTGAATAAATGATGAGAGAAAACACAAATTACTGTTGTATGCTTGATTAGAAGGATGGAGTGCACCTTTCTTCTCATTGCAGAATCTGTGCTTCTGCTTCTAGAGTAGGAGCTCAGAGGGAATGCCAAAAGTATCAGGTAGGAAGTCAATGTCATACAAATTACAACATCCTAGAATGATACAGATGTTGCGAAGTCCTAAATCCTTAGTGTGCCAATCTCTCCCTTGCACACTCTAATCCAATGTATTAGCCCATGTGGTGTGCCGTATGCACAGGAATGGTAAGCACTGAGACACATATGCGTATTTTCAAGTCTTATTTTAATGTGTTTGCTGATTGTGCAGAACACCAAACACTAAATCACAATGGCTATGTTCCTGTTTTGGCACCTAGCAACACCCTTATGAACACACAAACAAAAGCCCTCAAAAAGTTAATTAGCGGTAGTGTACATTATATTAAGTGGTTCAATCCTTGACTGTCAGTAACTTTAATCCTTTTAGCATTCTAAACTCCAAATGCAGTTTGCAGTTTAAATATATCCTTAAATCTTCTCCTAATCCTTCCCCTTCGTCTAAGCCAAAATTTATTCTACCAGATGCGATGGATTCTCAATTAAGATATTTACAAGGAGTGATTATGTACAAATGTATGTCAAAGCCAACTCAACAACAGCAGCACACACTTTCATAAATGTCATAGAAAATATGTATCTGTTATTTATTAAAAATATTACTAGGCAATGTACTTTTTTATTAAAGGAAACAGGTTTAATACAACAAAATAGGGTAGCTATA
The DNA here is from genome assembly GCA_014337955.1 of Aspidoscelis marmoratus. Classification (NCBI taxonomy): domain Eukaryota; kingdom Metazoa; phylum Chordata; class Lepidosauria; order Squamata; family Teiidae; genus Aspidoscelis; species Aspidoscelis marmoratus. The sequence goes on along the minus strand of MTQE01002208.1, from coordinate 47,819,042 downwards.
TAACAAGAGAAAGTTATCCACTTTACAAGAGTAATAGCCTTATAAACAGTATATCAAACCTTTAACAAACATGAACAAACAGTGTTGGCTGCAATAGAGAAATCCAATGAAAATTTAGAGTAGGAAATAAGAAAAATATTCCTGTATCTTTTCCTTTCAGCGATCTGTGCTGTTTGCTCCAGAACCTTGTTTAATTCATTTATGACTAATGAGATGTACTTTTTGAAAGTATCATTCATTTCAGAGAGGACTATGCAATGAAGATATAGATAAATTCTCCTGTTAACCTAGAATTTTACAGATTCCAAAGTGAGGCTATGATCTGAATGTTAAAAATGTTTTCATCCATAGCAAGATTAGTTTAAACTACCAGGTGTCCTAAATAACTCACAAGTTTTTTTTCTTTGTGTGCATAGGAACCATAACCACACATATATGCCCATCCAGAACTTATTAAATAGAGTTTTAACCAGGTAGAAAGGAATTAAATTCTGCTTCCTGGAGAAAGGCAAAACAAAGCAGTGGAATGTATAGTCACAACAAGTTAAAAAAAACCATTACTCTCCCTGCATACTCATCTCCATGCAATCTTAACACTCTCATCTTCATTAAGCATCATTTCAATAGCTTCAGAAGAACTACATACCCTTTCCGCACTGTTCCTTATTCTGGATTATATTCCAAAATAAGGACCTGCCAATCTATAGGGCAGGATAAAAATTTAAAGTAACACTAGAACTTTAGAGGAGAAGAAGGGACTTTGGCTGTTTCCGCATTGGCTGCAGAAACCATTTTAACCCCACATTTAAGACCCATTTAAGACTCTTACATACTTACCTTCCAGACTGGAGACCTCTTCAGCAACCCTTCCAGGTGGCCACTTCCACATTTCGGTGCGCAAGATCCATTTCTAAAACAGGTCTTGCCGCCCAAAAATGGATTAAAATGAAGACCTAAAAAATTAGGTTTTCAATCCGTCCCTTTGCCTGGATCCATTTGGAAGCAGGATGCTTCCTGGGGAGGGTGGAAGCAGGCCGGTTTGCCTCCTTCCATCCTCCCCGTACACCACGTGCTGCCAGAAACACGCGGTGACTGGTAGCTGCATGCTCCAGTCCCACGGTTCCAGGGGCGGCATCGGCAGTGCAGGAGGCCAGATGCCTTTTGGAATGGGTGCTGTACAGGCGATCTGGCTGGCCAATCCGGCCTCCCCCCCATGTGTGAGGACATGGGGAGACCTCCTTGGATCTGTCCCTATTTGGGACGGATCCTCCGTAGGATGGCTCACCAAGAAACAGATCTTCTTGGATCCCTTTCTCGGTAGTATACGCAGAAAAACCCTTCTTTGCTTTCTCGTCTGAGCTGGGAGTTGGACTCAATGACCCTAAAGGTCCCTTCCAACTCTATGATTCTATGATTCTATGGAAGAAAATACTCCAGTGGAATCAAAGAAAGGGAAAAACAGCTGGAGGCTGCTAAAACCCATTTGGTGAGTGTGCTAAGGAAACATCCTGAACTAAAAAAGAATAATCTGTCTTCATTGGCTATAGTGGCAGGCACATTTTAAAGAGCATGCCCCTTGTTTAACAACCTAAGTTTTGTATTTTGGCCTACATATCACTGAAACTCTTGGTGACCCAGAGGTCAAAGGTTCTACCTCTTATTCATCAGTTCCTTTCGGGTTAGGTGCCGTTACTGAATGTAAATAGTTACTTCCCCTTCCACACGAAGGGCAGATGGTATTTGTGTGGTAACTAGATATCTCCTCTGTTAACTGAAAAGCAAAACTTAGGAGGGTTCATTAGCTGCTTGACTCCAAAAGTAAATATTCATGTTGTAATTTTTTACTCATGTTATGTTTAGATGAAGTGGACCTGTGCTGATTGGAGGCCATCAGAAAACTCCTTCTATAGTAATCTGTTCTGTTCTTTAACCTGTTTCCAAGCATGGTTAATATAAAATCATTCAAATTCAAGCAACAGCAACATCGCATGTATGCATTATTTTGAGCAAATGGCATATTTCTTCTTTCGGTATTTGCACAAATATTTATAACATTTGAAATTCATACAAATTTGGCCAAATTTGGACATTCAAATTCGAATTGAATGTTGGCACATTTGAAGATTAACATTCAAATTCGAATCAAATGTTTTGATACATTCGTATGAAACTTTGCATGAGATTTGTATACATTTGTATAGTATTCATATGAGATTGAACATTCGTATTGAAGGGGATCTATTCAAACGAATATTAATTTACTTGCATTTGATCTGATAGAAATTGAATACGAAGAAAAACATGCACATACCTAGTATCTATAATACTGTTATAACTCCTGCATTTTAGAATGATGTATCTTCCACATGCTGCTATACAGCAAGATAGGAACAAACATCTTAAAGGATCTGATTTTGACAAATCTACTTTGTGGGGGCTATCAAGGGATCATTTTCACAAAGAGATTGAAGCAAAGGTTAGCAATTTTCTGTTAGAAATGCATTAATTGCAAATCTGCCTTGCAAATAATTGGGATAATGGAACCTCCTCTGGTTGCATAAAAATTGCAGCTTCAGAAAACAATGACTCCAATGGCAATCATTCCAGAATTCATGCAAGATGCCTACTGTCACTGCAAATGGAAACATAGCAGCAGAAGGTACATTAAAAACAAAAGAGGAGACCAGCTGTATTGGGCCACAGCCAATTTAGTCTAGCATCCTGTCTGACACAGTGGCCACCAATTCCTTCTGGACATTCTCAAGCAGGTACCTTGGCTAAAGAGTGGAGATAGAGCCTTAGTATCACTGAATGACTCCTGAATGATAGTTTGGGAAGGGAAGCAATTCTATCACACAGCATATATTTAACACACGGTATGTATTCATTGCTGCAATGTATATTGACAACTGGCTTTTATCAAAGTGCAGAAAGCAGGAAATCCAAATACGAAAGTAGAAAAAGAAATGCTAGTATTTCATATTTTGTTTCTTTGTTTTTTTAAATGTAGACTGGGATTCTTATGTTCAGAAAAATGAATGATGCCCTTCCTGAATGTTTACCCAGAAGAAAAGATTCTAGGGTTAGCACTTGAGTCTCCTTTCATTACCATTAGTAGAACATCGTGATTTGTATACCTCAATATACAGTTTTTTTTTACAAAAAATAAACAACAACATCCCTTATCTCTACTCTCCAGCCTCCTTTACCCTTGATGTTTTATTTTAATGCATATAATTTAAAACTGTTTGTTTGGCAGGACATTAGAATGCTATACATTTGTTTATTTGGAGATTTGGGGAGCTGTTTTGCATTTTGCTTACTCAGTTCCAGAAATTGTATTTTTTGCATTTTCTCATTCTATCAGTGCACCAAACACAGATATACTGATGGAAGTCAAAAATGTGTGCAAACCCCCCCCCCCAATGTTTGGTGCTGCACAAGGCAGCTGTTATACATGGCTTGGTCTATTACAGTTTGTGAAGTCCATATTCTATGTATCATTTTTGATGAATCCACTCCAAACAGGTATATTATATGCTGCCTCTTTCTTTCTTTCTTTCTTTCTTTCTTTCTTTCTTTCTTTCTT
>MTQE01002208.1:47782504-47807351 GCA_014337955.1 Aspidoscelis marmoratus | reverse complement strand
ATAGTGATCTCGTTTGCTGTGTGTAACTGTTGTTTTACATAATAATAATTAGCTTGAAACAAAATACTTACCATCCTGCTAGATCCAACTTTGCAATGCAGCAGTGTGTCAGTCTGGGCAATATGTATCCAGAAACATGGGTTCTATTCCAGCTGTTGAGACACAGACAACTAATTTAATACAAAAAACTCATGACCTCGTGTATCCTCTTGCTTCTGTTGATAGTTTTCAAGCTTTTGTTTGCATTGCTGTTTCCTGCGGTAACCAGTGGCCAATAAAATTAAGTGCTACTTTTAGGTGAACTTGAGGATCTGGAAAAGAGAGAGGGAAAAAATGAGCCATGAAGTACACTTTCTGAAGGACAACCATATCTGTACATAGCAGCAGCAGTGGAAACCCAAAATTCTGTTGGACCTAGAAGATCACCCTGAAGATTTTATGCCACTCTTGTTCTTGGAATGTCCCTTGCTACCAAAGCCACACCAATTAAGCCCAAGAAAATATCATACATTTCCAACTCCAGTGCCACTGCCCAGGAAAGTTCAGAAGAATAGCCAACCATTTATACTAATTGCCTTGAATTATATATGACAGCAATAGAAATGTCTTAGGCCCTTTCTGCACTGGGCCTTATTCCTAATTGTAATCCACAATAGGAACCTGCCATTAGCATGATAGTGCAGACTACAGCGCACGCACACACCTATTCTGAAATAGACAGTAATTTGGAATAAGATGCAGTGCAGAAAGAGCCTAACAGACTGTGAAGGAAACTCCGAGGAACACCTGCCTCCCAGTATTCCCCCTGCTGCTTTCAGATTTGAAGGTAGCCCATCCAGAAATTGTCTGATGTCTCCATTTGATGCCATCATCTGTCCCAAGCAGCTGTCCTGTTTATGGGATTCTCAAAGACATCTGATTTGCCACTGTAAGAACTGGTTGCAGGACTAAATGAGTTACAGAAGGATTCTTTCTTCATCGGGTATACTTCTGTGAGCTTGAGTGAGCTACCGTGACTGACAATATAAGAACATAAATCTAACACCAGATTGGGCCAATGGTCCATCTGGTCCAGCAGCCTATTCTCATAGGGAGAAAACAAATGTATAGTAAGCTGAGCTCCAGTTTGCAATGATAATGAAGCTTCCATTTCAGGTTGGATCTAAGGAGGATTTGCTGGTTCAGAGAAGACTTCAAAGCCCACAGACCGGAAGGGAAGGAGCTTCCAATTTGCCAGTTACAGTTAGTGCTGACTTGCTCACACTCTTCCAGTACTTGGCCTATACAGGTATACTGCTTCCTGAAGCAGGGGTATTTACAATAATATAAAGGCAATAATATAAAGGCAATTAATAGCCTTGTTCTCCATTGATAGGGATGTGCAGGAAGTCCACTTCCACCCTTCGATTCAATACGAATCGAAGGAAGGAATATTCATTTTCATGCAATCGCCCCCTGAAAATGTGGGGGGCTTCGGCTTCGTGTGCAAAGATCCATCGAATGTTCATGGGCAAAGGGAATCCCCCATCTCTTCTTTCTCACCCTGCCTCACTCCCCCTACACACATACCCTTTTTGTCATTGCTGCTTCCATTGCATAACAATGGAAAGCTCCTCCAAAGCTCAGCTAGGCTTTCCAGAGGTGCATGCCCAGCTGGAGAGGCTGTCCCCATCTGAGAATTGCAGGAAATCATGTGAGATTCCCCATAATTCCCAGATGGGGGACACCTTCTTCAGCTGTGTGCATACCTCTGGAAGGCCTAGTTGACACTTGGAGAAGGGGGTGTGACCAGGGGGGCAGATCTGGCCCTCATTGGAGCTTCTACCAAACTCCAATAAAGGCTGCATACATTTGATTTGTGGGCGAATAGGGACCTGTGAATGTAGCTCCCTTTCTGTTTGCCCACGAATGTTCAAATTTGTACAAATTCTTCTGAATTGTGGACATAACAAATATCCATGCACATCCTTATTCATTAATCGTATGAAGCCACTAAAGCTGTTCACCAGCACTACATCTCATGGTAATGAGCCCCACAATTTAACTGAGAGGGGTGAAAAGAATTACTTATTTTTGTCCAAGTCCTCCAAGATTCAGCTTAATTGGATGACCCATTTCTAGTGTTTGTTCCTTTCATCAAGATCACTCTATAATTTGCTTCAGCAACTTTCCTCATTAAAGTCTTAGAAGCAATATGATAATGTAAATTTCTTGACATTTCTTCATTCAAGTGTAATGTTTTCACAGAAGCCTGTTCATGTAGTCATTTCATGGACAACTTTGGTATGCCTCGCATATGGAGCCCGCTTCCATAACTTCTTTCATGCTGTGCCTGGGATCTCTCAAGTTAAAATTCTTTGCACATTTCCCATCGTCTGGTCTTTCAAGGAAAACGCCAGATAAGGGTAAAATATCTGTACAATAGGGTGAAGGAAATGAGCATTGTTTGAACAGAGCATGAGTAGCAAACACAATGCCCTCCAGATGTTGGACTACGGTTCCCATCAGCAAGAATGACCAATGATTGTAGATAAATGTTGTAGTTCAGCAACACTTGACAGGCACCATTTAATTGTCCAAGTAGAAAACAATATGGGGCTAGGTGGACTTATGATCCTACTTACTGTATAAAGGAGATCCTTTTATTTATAGCTTGAACTATCTCTGTAAGGACTTTGTAGTTACAAAGCACATCTGCCCATGGAAAGCTTACACTGAAATATATGCTGCTTATAGCTTTCTTATAATATCCAAACAGTGAGATACAATGTGAAGTTGAAGAATCATTATTACTTTTAATAGGGCTTTTTAATAAGGTCTTTCCAAAAGTTGCAATAATGATCAAACCTGTAGGTTGCCAGTTGGTTATCTAACACATTTTTAACCTTGTTGAAACAGCCTTCCAACCAAAATGGGTAAGTTAAAAGGTGCTTACTGTGAAATTTTGTATAGCTTGAAACCCAAAAACATTTTGAAGAAGACGCATCTATAATACAAATGTAGATGTGTTTGGCCTTTCCCCTCTATCTAGTTGTCATTTACATTGGTTTGTTGTTGTTAGCTTCAAATTTTGGGAATGTTAAGAATCAAGAAATACAGTTGAGTAATGGAGCCTTCTTCCAGAGCTTTGTATCTAGTGTGGTTTTTTTTAGAATAAATTCATCTTTAACTGAAGAATGTTTGTAAAAAGCAAAAGCAGCCGTGCTAAGCTTCTACTGTCCTCATCCAGCTGTACCAAAGAGTTACTCTGGGCTGCTGGGGAGGGGGAACCTTTGATTTGCTTTCATGCCAGAAAGATATATTAAAAATAATTCACAGCCAGATTAATGAGGGGAGGGAAAGTCATTAGAAATCAAAAAAATGAGATAATTCTACTGTAGACATGACTGATGGCAGTAAATAAATCATATTTAGCTGACATGACTTAATTAGTTGGAAATATAGTGCTTTTTTAAAGTTGCTTAGGTTAAGCTTTTAAGCTTGTGACACATAAATTCTGCACGAAGTATCACAGATGTCAAAGCAGGCAGCTATAGCTCTTCACTCATGTCATTTAAAAACACACATATAATTCTGAAATTTGATTTAAATTTGTATAGAAGACAGGGTGCTTGTCACATCTGAGGGGTGATTTGCAAAGTCTGCTGCCTCCCTAGGATCAGTCCTTCATGCGCATTCAGTGCCACTGTATACTTCTGTATCCCATAGAACACATCTCTGCTCAATGCTCCTACACATTAGGCATCCATCCATTTTCCAAGCACTGCTCAACATACTTGCTAGAGTTTGCTTCTGGCAAAACCAAGGCACATAACCAGAATAATCTCTTTCAGTGAAAGAGATCTGAATTCTCAATAGATCCAGTATGTTGTCCAGAGTTAAGTTGGCAAGATCTTTGGAGAAAGAAAGAATTATATCAGTATTCAACAAGTATGTGAGCCTACACATTTTGCGGATTAACAGTGTTCCTAGTAGATCTATGCCTGCTAATATTCCAGATAACAATTCAAAACTGTAAGTGAATCAATGGACATATATATGCTAATTGAATATTTTCATAATATCCTTGGCCATGTACCAAATAACTGAGGGAATATCTGAAAATCATCTATGTGCTGGTTTCCAGACTGACGGAGATGAACCTGCCAAGTGCACACATAAATATTGCTGTCAGCAGGTGACTGCGCGACCCAGAAGATGTAGCCTCTGAAGCAGAGGAAAGGAGAGCAGTTTGCAGGCAAACTTGCAGTTTTTGTGAATCAGCCACAGAATGGAAGCAAATACTACCAAGAAGATTTCCAAAACTATTCTCAGACAGCAGGCAAAAAATCAACAGTAGCAATGCAGACAGAAGAATGGGAAGAATGGGCACAGGGACAGCTGATTAACTCTTGGTTTCCTAGACCAAACTAGGAAGCAAAGAACAGAGGCCTGTAGTGCACTTAGGCTACGATACTCGTGGACGCTTTCCTCATTCACACATAGGCAGGTAAGGAATGTGTCTCCACGTGTTCCTACCTGCCTACAGGCGAAAGAGGAAAGTGTGTGAAAAGGCCAGGACAGGGGCGGGACTCCACCCCCAGACCTGTCTGCCATTCGGTCTGGCTGGACCCAGGGGCGGGCAGGCTTGTTCGGTTCTTTCCCTGGGTTCCTGCAGGTTCTAGGGGACCAGATCGGGTCCCCAAGGGTCCCCAGGAACCCCCCGGGCACCAACCCTCCCAGGGCTGGGCCGAGGCAGGGACATGCATGAGCATGCGAGGTACTTACCTCGTCCTTGCCAGATCCTGAAATGGTGAGCTGAGTGCACCTGCGTTTGCCAGCCGCTCTCTGATTGGCTAGCTGATTGGCTTGCTCTGATTGGCTAGCTGTAGTGGTCTGATTGGCTTACTGTAGCCCCTGGGTCCAGCCAGACTCAAACTAGACAGGTCTGGGGAGGGGCCTGCATCTGTCAGGGTGGGAGCATGCGAATGCACTCTCTTCCTAACAGCTGTGGAATGCCCCAAACGCCCTGGGCTGGGTGTAGAGCACTATTAAGTGCTGTACACCCGGAACGTATCAAGGGCACTTTGGGACGGGATGGGGTGGTTCCAAATGGAACTTCCCACCCAGAGGAGCGAATGCTCCATCCCAGGGTGTCCTTCATGTGTTCCAAAAGCCCTCATGTGAATAGGTCTCTGGTCTCTTAACTGGGAATACTAGGTTTAGTTCTGCTCTCCCCTATGAAGTAAGCTGGGTGACCTTGGGCTAGTCACAGCTCTCTTCTGAGCTCTCATAGCCCCACGTACCTCACACGGTGTCTGTTGTGGGAAGAACAACAGAAAGCTTTGTCAGCCGATTTGAGTCCCCTTAAATGGGTGAGAAAAGAGGAGTAGAAAAGCCAACACTTCTTTGTCATCTTCCTCCTACAAACCGGTCCCCATGTCCTCCACAGATTTATGAGAAATACACACAGTCCCTCCCCCCACAAAAAAAGCCCTGCATGTATAAATTGTCAAGGGTTATCTGCAAGGGTTATCTGTTGCCTTGGGTCTTGCAAGAACCCTTCATTGCTAATCTTGCACTCGGGTGTATACATTCCCTCTGTGTGATTATTTTCTGCTTTCACCATTTCCATGGGGTAAACAGCTTGGCCTCCACATCAGAATACGGCTGGCTCAAGGTTGGACCTACATAATATCAACATTAGGCACTGGACAGGGAATGCTGGCTTTGCATCTTCTGTCACATATTCAGAATCTTTGCTCTCCATAACCAGGGCCTCGATAATTACTGTACATGCAGTTTCCAGTATAAATAGATTGGCAATTGCCATATGAATGTCTACAGAAGTTATTTTATTTTATTTGTCCTTCTATTACAATCATGTCACATCACAGTGCCATGAAAAAGTACTTGCCCCCTTCCTGATTTCTTCTGTTTGTGCGCATTTGTCACATTTAATTATTTTAGCTCTTCAAACAAAATTTAATGGGACAAAGGCAACCTGAGTAAACACAATATTCAGCTTTCAAATGAATCATTTCATTTCTTGAAGGAAGTTATCCAACACCTATATGACTCCCTAAACATAATATCTTCATGTGCCACCTTTAGTGCTAACAACTCCAACCAAATGCTTCTGAAAACTGGACATCAATATTTCGCAAGGTTGTTTCCTGATCGCCAAGGCAGGCATGATAATGGCTTGATTTTCCGCTTGCCAGGTGTTCTCGTGGTTCCGGGGAAGAGCAGAGGTGCACAAAACTGTTCAACCACTCAACTGTCGCGGTTGTCAAAACCTCACAGTGGCTTTTGTTTTTAAAACTTATTTTTTCTGTTTGTTCGGTCATGCTAAAGGGGGGGAATGAGTCATCTGCAGCAGGCAGCACAGGGATGGGGTCACCTCAATCCTGCTTCCAATAAGGGGAGAGGTAATGGACAGGAGATGGCACTGCTCCCCCATGCTGGGGTTTCACACAGTATGCTTGGGGACAGATGAATCCGCACCTGGCCCACACCTGGCCCACGTTACCAGGAATGGCATGAGGACGGGCACGATATGATCTCAGTCCCGCCACTTGTCCAATGCATGTCCAATCAGACCCAAATGGCTTGCATGCGGACACGGCCTCAGTGACTTAACATAAAAGTATCACTCTTCTTAGATTCAGTAGTGTTTGAAGCCATTGAGGTCTTTTAACAATACAGTATTGAGGTCTACTCATCTACTCAGTATAAACCCATCATAGCACCATGTTTCCACTCTCTTCAGGGCTCAGAAGCAAGTTTAAGACTGGGATGGACAGACCACAATAATATCATCCCCAAGCCTTCAGGTAACCTGCTTCTGAACTACTGGGGAAGACAAGTGGAGAATTACACTAATTATTGCAGGATTCTTAGAGGCATCTGGTAGGTCACTGGATTAGGGCTGCTAGTCTGATCTCATCTTGCAAGCCTCTTTTAATGAGCCACTTTTATTTCATCATTTATGGATGCAGCTACAGATACATGGAACATGCTGGTTTCAAACACCACCATTGTCCAGGGTTGGACACATTGAAGTTCTTGAGGTCCCTGGTAACATTACGTTGTTTGTTTAGGTATGTAATGACTCCTCTCTTCACCCAAGGGTTTTCTGTGTGGGTAGTTGTTTGCTTCTACTATCCCACCCAGTTTTTAATGTTTTTAACAACTATGTGCCTAAGCATTTAACTTTGTTTTTATGTTCTATATTATAAAAGTGTTCAGGAAGGTTTTATAATGAAACCCCATCACTGAAGGGGTTAAAGTGGTACTTCTTCCTTGTAGAAAAACCCCTTTTTTTCATTTTGTAACATGTCAACAGAGAATCTGTTAAATATGTAAAAGAATATACAAGTTTGGACAAGTAGTCAGTGAGGGTCATAAATGTAGAAACGAAGTGCTCACATGCCTGTTTACTCACTGTGTCTGCTATCACTATACTTCAGAATATAACTAAGTATGTGTGATTTATATAAGGAATCTCAGAAGAAGCCACAGACTTGCAGCCAGAGTTTCATTCATTTAGCTATTGCTTTAAAGCTGTCCATTGCAAAAGCTAACTGAAAAGCAATTTTAGAGAAATCTCTTTAGTGAGGAAAATAGACTATTAACCTGCTTGTGACTTCCTGCATTAATTTGCAAAGCTAATCGTTATTGCACTAAGGGAGGGAGAGACCAGAAGAGCAACTGCCTTTTGAAAGCCTGACTTGGAAAGTACACCTTGGACAGCGACTGTCTCGGATTTTGGCATTGGCTTTCTCCTGCAAGAAATTGCAACATTTATTTGTCATTTAATCTCCTTTCCCCTGCCTTCTTAAAACGCATAGAGTGATTTCATCATTTGACATTTCTAATCTACAGAGAAATATGAACATGTGGCTGCTTTTCCAACAAACAAAATGCTTACATTGTATGGAAGTGAACCAGCTTAATCATTAAGCAATAAATTTTGCCCCCATAATTATTAGGCTAATCTGTTACAACATGTGCAACATGTGGAGTCTAAGCCTGTAGATATATTCCTAGTGGCAGTATTTCTCCCTTTGCAAATAATGTGAAAGAAGAGCTCCGATTTGGATTGTATGGAGAAGCAATGTCCATCTTCTCCTTCTCTCACCGCCTACTGTGGGCCTAAAGGTGTGAGGCAAACTGAACATAAGAACAGGCTGGATCAGGCCACAGCCCATCTAGTCCAGCATCCAGTCCCACACAGTGGCCCACCAATTGTCCATGGGCATCTCAAGCAGAGACAAGGGCAAACCTTCTCCTGCTCTTCAGTCCCAGCAAATGCTTAGAGGCAAGCTGCTCATCCCAGTAATATGGAAAAGCCACATGGCCTTACATGGGAGTGATGCATAGGTATGCTATTGTGCCATCACTGTCCTTCCCAGAATAGATATGCTATACTGCAGTCTTCTGGAATTCTCTGGACCTGAGGGGGGCTGATTAAGCATCATTGGGCATAAGTTTACCTTTCTCCAATCTGTAGGGGCTTGCCTAGCCCTTTCCCGACCTTCCAGGAACAGTAATGCTTTGATTTCAGATTCTTTGCCCTTTCGAGGGCTGACACATCCCTGCAGGCCCCCAATATCACAACACTGTATGATAAACATCATTGTTCAGTCCACCATGTGTAGCCCACCTTCTCAAGTTCAGAGGAGTCCAAGAGACTGAAGAACACCAAGTGCTGTCAAGTAAGGGCTGTTCTTCAGTCTTAGCAAATGGCAAACGCCCCTGTACATAAGCATTCACTTAAAGAGGCGGGATGGCTGTTCAAATTACTCAGAAGAGTGTTCCCCATACCCTTTTTTGGGCCCAGTTCAGTTCCCTTGCTTGCAATATTTATGTTACAAACAAATGGTGCCTGATCATGTCAACTGCTTTTGCTCCACCTCTCCCATAAAAAATGCAATTCTGACTTTAGAGCTTTTCCTCTCCAAAATTCAAAATGTATCACATCACTTTACCTCAAAATTTGTTAGACTATGCTCATCCCTCCCCTGATGTTCATAGCTGCTAATCAAGAACTAGCTTTGCACTGACCTTAATGTAACAGTCATAAGACTGTTCAATATCCCCATGCCCTTCAAATGGATGACTGTTGAATAAATAAAAATGAAACCCTGTGAAGGGATTATCCGGAACACCCTCCCTTGTTGGTCCATCATGATACGTGTGAGGAGATATGCAACCAAGTACTTTGGCTTCAAACTCATCAAGGCTTTATAAGCCATAACTAAACCTTGAATTGAGCCCAGTACTTATCTGGCAGCCAGCACAGTGCATAGATAACAGATATCACATGAGTTTGTATATTGACACCAGACAGAAGGCATGCCACAACATCCTATATTAGCATTCATACTATCTTCCATGATCATCTACCTTAGAATACATAGCAGTAAACTTGAAAAGCTCAATGCAAAACAATTATGGTAAAGCTGTTCCTGTCCAGAAATAGGTTGTGCATCTGACTGAAGCTTGATCCAGAAAGAACTTAATGTGCATTATTTGTAGAATCCAAAATAAAGCATAGCTAATCCGGAATAAAATCAATGTGGATGTGCTTTACTCCAGATTATCCAAATCATGTGATTTAAGTAAATGCTTTGCCGATTAAGTTTGAGTGGTCTTTGTCTCTTCTAGCCACCAGGGCCACAAGTGGTTCTAACCATAGAAATGCTGAGCCCTTTTATACTGACCAAGAACTATTCATTTACGCCAATCCTGGATCTGTTTTTCATCTAGCCACTTCTAAAGCTACTTATCAGTTGTGACCCACAGTATAATCTCGTTGCTTGAATCTTCACCTGCCTCTGAGCCTAACTTACTTCTCAAGGTTGTTATAAAGATAAATGAAGAGAAGGACTATGGTGTATAGTGTCTTTGGTTCTTTAGAGAAAAAGCAAGATATGAATGCCAGAAAGAATAAATCAAACAGGGTAGTAGATGTATCTAAGATCCTAAATACAAGCTAGTGAATTTTGTGGTGCTTTCTTAGTAAGAAGTACCTGACCATTCCTGTACCAAGTTCTTCTACTCGATGAAAACAGAAATTGTCTTTAGAAAAGACTAGAACAATTTTCTACCTGATATCTCTTTTCAATTAAATAGAGTAATAAAGCTGGGACCAAGATATGAATTATTTTCTGACCCTAGCACAATTTTGTCAATGAGAACACAAGTTCACTGAATTAATAGGCAGGCGCCAAACTACTGTTTGTTGAGGGCTGGGACCGTCAAAAACTTTACGGCGGCCCTCTCCCTCATTCGCACTTTTAAGTGACTTCCAAGGAGCCCATGTGGCATGGGGAACTTACTTTCTGAAAGTGTACTGTAGTCTCTGCCATTACAGCCCCCTCCGTAGGAAAAGCTGTGGCATGTATGGGCATGTGGTGTCATCATGCATACATGTGACATAATCAAGTATGTGCAGAGCACCTCAGCACACATATAGCAGTGTGTGGAAGGGACCTAGTATGCTTGTGAGTCCAGTATACCAGTCAGTTCAGAATCACCCCATGTATAATACCAAACCAGTGGTAGACATCTCAAATGTACTTATGACATTCATATTTAAGAGCCGTATTATCCTCCTCAGGTTTGATATTTCTTCCATCAAGGGAAACTTCAGAAGCAGCATGTGCCAAGTGTATATCATACACCCATAGTACTGTTGAATGTCTGCCAAATAAATATTCATTTTTGAAGAAGCATGTGCAAAATGTTTTTTTTAAAAGTGTGCTTCCTCTTTTTGGCAAGGTTTAAGTAGACTCCATCCCAACAACCCCTTCTTCCAGTCCTTGCTCATTGGACTGCCAAAAATGATACTAATTGCCCATGCCACTAGTCTGATATTGAAGATTTGTATTTATGATTTGAATTTCCATCCCAACCTATACCTGAAGATCTCAGGGCAGGTAACATTCAAAATCAGGCATATTAAAACAGAATATATTAAAACAGTAATACTGTAGTGTTTGTAAAGTAGGAAGACATGGTATATTTCCATTTAACCAAAGGCCAGGGCAGAGGTGCATCTAAACATATACAGTGAAGAAGCCTCAAGGGGCTTCTTCCATGCACCTCAAGGGGGAGACTATCCCATAGCTAAGGGCCATCACTGAGAAGACCCTCTCCTGGGTACCTGCCCTTTTTACTACTGAGGATGGTGGGACAACCCAGGAAGGCCTCCCCTCCAGATCTTAAGGCACGGCAGGTTGGTATAGAAGAAGGCTTTCCTTTAGATATTTGGGTTCACTCCTGGCTCAAAACTATCAGTTCCACATTATCTTTTGTTAGAATACAGTGGTCAGAAATTTCAAAACACAGGATAGATTTAAATAATGTGGACACATCAACACTAAAACAAGTTAATTAGGTTCCTCCATGTTTTGATAAAATATATTTTATTTCTTCATACAAAGAAATAGCATGAATCAGAATTCCATTTTTGTAGAAACCTCTGTGTAAAATTAATTTGTGTTGTACATACCACAAAATACTCCATTTACAGTTTTTGCTTGCCATTTTGTTTACCTTTACAAGTATACTATTCTAAGATGTACCATGTTACAGCAAACACAAAAAATATTGCTAATATCTGGACATGTGTGTTGCTGAATGGAACTCAGCTATAAATTAATGTTACAATGAAGGGAGAAAATCCAGTCAGACTCATGAACCCTGGCTATGAGCCCTCATATGAACCTTTGAAAGGTCACACTGAACTGAGGCTCACAACAGCCGTTTAAATGCCTTATGGTATAGTTTCCATCACAGCTACTATAATGTATAGGTAAGGCCTTTTAATTTTATTTTTTTCCCCAAAGTTTTCCACCGTATGGTCAGTTCAGCCATGATTAACAGTTTGTTTAAAATATTTAACAGTAAACTAATGGCATAGTTACTACTCAAGTTTGATTTTTTAATACCATCCAGACCAGAGTTTGTAAATACACTACCTACTCTGCAAGTGTGATTTGTGCAATTGATGAAGGCATGAGGCTATAAACTTCCATCAAGAGAGTACACAGACAGGTCCTGCAGTTCCATAAGCCATCCAAGTGTAACGATTTTAAAATGGAAAATATAGGAAAGCTACCACAAATTCTTGGAGCACATTATGTATGGCTTGACAATGAGAAAGCAAGGCCATTGTATGATAGTCTGAAGTCAAGAGTGCCAGTGGGGGTAAGTGTATCCAGAGGAAACTGTTATTTCAGATTTTCAGCTTAGTTCACTGGAAAGTTAAGCTTTCCCCCTCTTCCCTTCTACCAGCTTTCCCAGCCTAGTTCTTTTAATGTGTTACGGGGCTCCATCTCACATTCACCCCACAGCAGGGCTGTTTTATTGAATTGGTTAGCCAGTAGGTTTTGTGGTAATTGCAAGTGACCAAAATGGAAGTTAAACTAGGCTGCATCCTTAGGACAGAGGGCATGAGAACATAGATAGGCTGAGATTTCATGTACAGACCTTCACAGAACCCTCACATTTTGCTAACACTCCATTCTCAAAAAAAAAAAAAAATGCATCCCAGAATCACTTCTGAGCAAGTCCATTGTTGCCTAACTTTGGGGAAATTCTTTCCAAAAGTGTGTTGGAATCCTGCAGCGCCCATGCACACAGATATGGAGAGACAGAAGTAAAAGAAGACAAATTGTGACACAATAAGTACAGGTAAAGTTTTGTTGTAGCTTACAACCTGAGAACATCAGGCCAGTCATCTGACCTGTCATGGGCTTAGTCCAGAGGAGCAGCTACATTGAGAGCAATTCACTTTTGCACCCCAGCAAAAACAATTCAGCTCCCCCCACAAAAAAGATATTGCATTCAGTTCATCATCCTGGGATAATGCTATTGGGGAGGGAAATAGCCATTTTGTAGTTTCATGGAGGGTTTATGGAATTCTTTGGTGAAGTTCCAATAGGCTCCACGTGTTCCTTTCTAGCACTTGTCTCAATGGATTTCACAACATGCGTTCACACTCTAGATAGGCAGTCAGAAATTTAGCTCAGTGCCATTCTTTACATTAGCCAAGAAAAACCTGTATACAGGTTGAATAGTATGATGAACCATGAGTATCAGCATTCTCCTCTGATAACACACTGATTAAAGTGATAGCAGACACTAATGGCCGAATGGTTTGTTAACACTAGCATAGACAGCATAGTCTTTAATGGATCCAGCTTAAATCAGGCTATAGCTCCACTGACCTTCCCAACTCACTAGCTAAAGTAGTTCTTCATCTGCGTTGCCACTGGACCAGGATATATTCATCAGAGGCAGTGCTGTACACAGAGGCTGAGAACAGCAGCCTGCTGGTAAGTTGGCCTCAATGCACATATATACTGTATCTACCGGCCACTGTGAGCCAAAGGAACGGGTCAGGACACCAGGTTGTGACTTCAGAGTCACTCCTCATAGCCTGACCTTGGAAAGTCCTTTCAAGTTCCTGGGGATGCTGTCATCAACCACAGATGGTTCAGTGGGGACAGAAATAGAATCAAATTGCCTCAAAGGCCTGCCAATAGTGTCTGCTTTGCTTAACAGAGATGCAGTCTAATGTGTTGCACCATTGGTGGTGTCTTTACATATTTCACATTTTCAGCATGAGCAAGTTAAAGCTGGGGAAATTATGCATAGTTCTCAGCCCAGGAAGTCAGCTTAAATGATAGGAAATGAAAGGAAAATGTAGAAGAGTGAGGAAGTATCCAGAAATTACTGGACATCAGTTCCTGTTATTCCAGACCACTGGCCACATAGGCAAGGACTGAGGGGAGTTGAATCCAACAGCATTTGTAAGACTACAGAGTCTTTACTCCTGATGTAGATAGTTAAGCAGCAAGCTTCACCTTGTACTGAAACTTCTGTAAAGAGAAACAGAGTTCTGAACACCAAGGCAAGGCCATACCTGGGGACAGGTAGCAGGAGCAGCAATATGGCTGGAGAGTGTATTCTTCTGGACATGTGCCACACCCACCTGTAAAGGCAGCTGCTTAAGCTAGACTTAAATGCTTGAGTTCCACAAAACCCTTTGCAGGTCTTTTGCTATTTTGTAGTCAAGAAAAATTCAATTACAGGTAGATTGACAGGGAAGAGGAAAAGAGATGGGATATGCTACCTGAAGGGCCTTACACAAAAGTGTTTCAAAATGCCTACTACCCGTATCGGAAAATAAAATTGTGCTTTTTACCCACCCACCCCCATTCTCCCTTACCCACTTGCATTTAATAATAAATGTATCTCCTAGGAAGATACCTGGAAGTACATTCCAGCACAAACTGAACCAGGCTATGAGAAGAGAAAGAGCATAGTAAGTTTCAACACTGTGGAATGTTAAAGCACAGCTATGGGCTACAGTGTGGTTAGGCAGCTTAGTGAATTAATTGCTTAAGAATTAAAAATAAATTATTATAAAATAGATTTCTGTACATTTTACATATAGACCTATCTACATATATAGTGAGGAGCAAGCTGAAATGAGAAGATTAACTCTGGCAAGTGCTTCTGCATCAACCATCAATCCCAGCCAAAGTCTTGTCCAGTCATCTGATAGAACTTCATGTTGAAGGGCCTGTAGAATTCTCGGAGTCTCTGCACCACTTTCTGGTCTATGTTGGGGTGGGTCCTCCCTTTGGTTTTGCCCAGACAGTGGGGCTTGCTGCTGCCTTCAGCCTTCTTCAAGCATGGAAAACCCTTGGTTTTGTTGAAGTAGAAGTGCTTGTCCGTGATGATCCTTTTGAGGCCCAGAAAGTCCTGGACTCGGCCTAACTCACCAGCAGGGTCACTGATAAGCCTCTCTCCACTGACGAAAAGAATCTGGCCAATGGGGAAATACAAGAGCCAGTTCTCCAGATGCTTGGCATAGATGCCGATCTGGATGGCACTCCAGGAGGTATCAATAAGGCCCGTAGTCCTATTTTTGAAGGTCAGGCTCTCAAAGGTGGGGATGTCGGGCTTCTTAGAGAGAGTTTGTGTGTAGTCAGAAATGGCTCTGGTAACTGGGTCCCTCACCACCACAATGAGCTTGGTGTCTTTCGACATGGCAGAGATGCGTGCTGGGGCTTCCTTGGTCACAAAGTAGCTGGGGGTTTTCTCCATGGTGATCTGCCCATCAAGAGTTCTTGGCATCAGCTCTCTGCCAAACAGAACAAATAAACAGTTTGGTTAGAAATACAGTAAAGCATTAATTGTAACAGCCTTTTATAGTTGTCACTGATAGGGACTAACAAAATTCCTCGCTTATCTGCAAAGCATCCTAGTATTATCTCATACTAAAAATACACTGAACTAAAGCAGTTAAATATGCTTAGAAATATGTTTGGAAATGTCATAAACCAGGCTTATTAAAATAGCTTACAAAATTCATATGGGAGAACAAACAGGAACAAGCAGGCAGCAGAAGCTTAACATCAGAAGAAAATGTACAAGCTTAGGATACAGAAACTTTGCTAAGACTGTTGGTATTATGTTCTTTCAGCCACAGTGCACACGCACACACACACACTTACTTTACAGGCAAATCTTAAGTATATTTAACAATAGAGCATTACATCTTGTACCCTCTACACTGCCACTATAGAATAATACAGCCACCTTCTCTGATTGTCATTCACTGTAGGACAAGATTCCCGTAGAAATGAGGCAGGAAATTCAAAATGACCTGGTAAGTATGAAAATATAGTTTTTTGTTATTCAACCTCTAAATTCAGAGGGCATGTTTGCTCTTACCTCCCAGGAGCAGTTCCAGGGGTGGGACTTTGATCACTAACATCATCCCAAGGCTCACTAAGGTTGCCCCCATCTTTGCTTGCTGTGGATAACTAAAACATTGTCCACAGCTTGACTGGGAACAGCTAGTGAGCTCCCAGCCAGCAGCATCCACACCCTCTTTGAGGTGCAACTTTTATTTATTTATTTATTTATTTACATTTCTATCCCGCCCCATACCCGAAGGTCTCTGGGCGGGTAACAGCAGATTAAAATAGAATACACATTGAAAGACATTAAAAATTCAGTACACAGAAAACATTATACAATATGTTTAAAATGATAGTGTCTGTATTGGGTGAGGGAACATTAACAGCTCAGCCAAAGGCCAGGGCAAACATTGCAGATGGACATGGTATCACAGCTGTGGCTGTGCAGTTGCACAGCCCTATCACCATGGCAACTTCAAGCCATGGTGGTCTGGTTTAGGACTGCACCAGCATCTGAAGTGTGGATGGCTTCCTCCATGTTTGATCTTCACCTCACTGAAATGGCATTATACAATCCCAGTAAATGAAGTGTGATTCAAACTGATAGACTGGACCACTGTTTTCCTGTTGCACTGATATAATGGTAGATTGAGTACCATCCTTCAGTGTCATGTACCTATTGATCATCTTGGCCTTATCTCAGCAGTGCCTTCATAGCTTCTCTAATGCTCAGCTTTCCATTGTGGTGGTTACTTGGATAACACTACACAATGATCTGTGTGATACAAGAAATGACTATATTTAAATAATGATAATGAGAAACCTCCAGAGATAGTAATGACTAACATGTGGCTTGCAAATGAATCAAAATAGCAACACAGAATGCTCACAAAATTAAAGAAACAAAAACACTTAAGTTTAGAGCAAGGCGTGTGCTACCATTAGTCACTCTATAGCTGAAGAGTAGAGCACAGCACCAAGGACTTTTAGGACCATCTAAGGACCCAAACATCTTCCAGTTTAAACAGTCCAAACACATTTAGTTAGACAATTGCATGGGGCTTGAGCAACTTTATAACTAAACTACTTATGTAAAGGGCTTTGTTGACAGAAATACCAGAAGAAACCACCAAGTCTGATTTCAAACCCAACTTGCTTAAACTGAAGTAAGAGTCACACAGCAGGGAAACAGTGGTCCTAGCATAGCACTCACTTCTTAGGGTACAGGTTTCCTTAAGAGGTCCATATTTCCTTAAGTTTGCTGCTTAAGTTTGTTCCTCAGCTGCAATACTGATGGCCACACTTACTCTAAGACTCGAGGAAGTGTTTCAGGTGGGGTGGGCAGACCCTGCTCTCATTGATCCATGAGTGTGCAGGCTTGTACAGATTCTGCAAACTCAGTGCCTGCATGGAACCATAATGGTGCCATGTGGATCTTACATACTTTTGGCAAAAGTATGCTGAAGTCTCAAATTAATATGCAGTATTGAACTGTGGCTTGTTCTGGAGGAAGCAACTCTTTCATACACAAAATCTAATTTATTATTCCTCAATCCAGCCTGACCAAATTACGGTCCTAAGGGTATCACAGGACTGTGATTCTGATCTACCTCTGCCATTGGCCAGACTGGCTCACTTGAGTTCAGCAACATCTAGAGAGCCACAGTTTGATGATCCCTGCAATGATGCTCCGGAAGAGCAGCTGAACCTGACTGATTAAGGAGGTGGCTACTCTCAACCTAAAATACTGATATCTGAATGTTTCCTATGCCCAATTGAGAAGGGAAGAAGGAAAAAAGAAGCCTAAGATCTGAACATAGTCAATACTCCTGCAAGTAACAAGGGAGTTCTGTCATCTGATTTAAGGTGCTTGGTAGAGGTGGTAAAGGTACTTAGTCTGCTGCTGGATTCGTCTCCTTAGTCTGTTAACCACTTAAGCTTTATTACATTTGTGTTCTGGAGTGGCTTTAATCCCTGCCTTCAACTCCCCTCTCAAAAATGCTTAAATACAGGAAGCTGAAATAGTAATTTAGCAGCGCACATTCCTTGAGAAATAACACCTCAGACCACTTAATGTGAAAAACAGTTCAAAGACAGATACATTTACAAAGACAGTTGACAGGTGTCCACGTGGTAATCCAATAGCTGAGAGCCTAATGCCTTTTGTGGCAGATTTTTGTCTGCGTCCAGGGATTCACCACTAATCTGTTGACACTTCCCAATAAAGAAAAGTGAGGCAAAGGCTCTTGTTAATGGGAGGGGGGAGGGAACATGAAGGAGCGAAGGAAAAGCATTTTCCATGCTACTACTATTTTTGGCTCACAACAGCAGCAGCAGCACCATCATCATCATGCTGGCAGGTATAACTACTGTGTTGTTGAGCTTCCACCTGAAGTATAAAATCTATAGCCACTCAAATTCCAGTTTTCAGCACAGTCAACACAACCTACACCTGACTCCCTCCCTACACTAAAGAAATGCACCTGATAGCAACTACCCAAGAACTGTGGCATTCCAGGCACCAAAAGGCATTTCTCCACGTGAACACAGGAGAATGAGAACCTATTTGGATGGGCAGAAGTGAAAACTCATTCCCAACAGGCCAAATCAGTCCAATATTGGCATTTGTTCAGGCACATGACACTGCTGGAAATGATGTTATTTCACACACTTCTGGGGTCACATTAGAATTGTTTTTAACAACTAGGCCAAACGCAACACACAGATAACACCTTGACAAAAAGAGCAAGTTGCCTAAAATATTTCACAGTGGACACCTTATGAACATCAAAGAGGAGAACACTTTTTGCCCTTTCTGTGCCGCCCTTATTCTAGATGATATCTTGGAGTAGGGCTCTGCTGTCTGCATGCTGGCACAAACTACAGCAAACTCCACCTGAGGCATGCTAGTCTGCACTAGCATGTGGATGCCAAGGCCCTAATCTGGAATATAATCTAGAAGAAAGCCCAGCGCAGAAAGGGCCATACTCTGGCAATCCTATATGGCTGGGCCATCCCTGAACTTAACAGGAGAGCTCAAGAGAATGCCCACACCTGCATCCAAGTGGGCAGAAAGGCACTTGGTGAGGGCCTGAGGGGGGCAGAGTCTGCAGTCTAGCTTCAATGCTCCTCAGAGGCACTCTGCCCACAGTGTGGAAAATACAGCTTTGAGGGTGGTTGCCACCCTTATTTGCCGCCACCCCACCATAAAGAGGAACGGCATTGGTGGGACAATTTACCTCATTCAGTGTCAGTACTGTTATTAAATGTGTACCACGGCCATTTACTGTCCTCTCTCTTATGCAACTGGGTTGAAACATGAAAGGCTGTGGAACATTCCAGATGTCCTCCTGACCTCAAGACATAGAAGAACAGAGGGGTGCAGATGTGTACATACAGTGCCACCTGCCCAAAAGGGAGGATCTGTAAATCATGCCACACAAGTGACCTTTTCCCCTGCCATGGCCATACAACTTGAGTGGAAGTTTCTTCCAGTTATATCTCGAGACTAATTTCCTCCAACCAATTTACTCTCCAGCAAACCACTCTGAATTCAATCTTTTACTCTGCTTAAAGTTTGTTTTTTAAAAAAGCACAAAGCATCCCTGCAAAACATCTGTGAAATGTGTATTTCAACTGAAGATGCAAACAAATGAATATTTTTTTTCCCCAGCAACAATTCCCATAAGTTTGTATTCCTATACATCTGCTTAGGTGGAACCAGAGACAGATGCAATCCGGGTTTTTTTAGATACTATGAAAAAATAAATGAAGTTTTCAGCTGTTCAAAACATGAAGTAATGGACATGTTTATACCTACAGGAGAAGGGGTCAGGGATTGAGGAATTATTCTTGAGAGCCCAGCTAAAGAATTGCTGCATCGCTGAACTAAAAAGTCAAGAATTTTGCAGAACAAAAATTTTTTAATGGTCTTCCAGAAATAAAACCCCCAATGGGGTTAACTAACTTTTCAAAGTACTGTAAAGGAAATGCATAAACTGGATCTAGAAGTGGAACAGAACTGAAAAAGCTGTGTACAATATTCAAATAATTTTGATGTTGCTGTTACTACTCTCTCACTAGATAACCATTAGTTTATTTACAGGAAAAACTTAGCTTCTGAGTGCTCACTCATTGTTTCCTATACTAGAGTTGGAGTCATTTTATGCATACCTATAGGTATATACCAGCATTTTCTACGGTTTCATCAAAAGAATGAAGCCACAGATAGATGTGCCCAGAGCTAGATGTGCTTAAATAGTTGCAGCATTGCTGCACTGTACACTTTTGTCTACACCTTACATCCTTGTCAAAAACTTGTGCTTTTGACAAGTTATAGGGCTATAACTTGTCAAAAGCACAATATTGCATCTTTTTGGAGACACAATCTGTTTCTTGGACATGGAGATTTCCCTCCCACAAGCTCTTAAAGAAATTCCAGGCATGTTAAAGTAAGTACTTCAATTTTATTTTATTATTATTATTATTATTTTTGAAATCAAGAAAGAAGTTTTCTGGAAGGTTATGGTGACAGTAAAGAGCACAAAGGAAATGGTTCTTTTTTGGGGGAAACTCACTGGGATAGAGGTGTCTTTGTTTTGTAGCTATTTGAGGGATACCTGCTATCTGAGAGAGACCAATCTAGCACCAATTCCAGTGAGTACTTCCAATCTTCCCTTCTGCCAGACAAAAACTAGAATATACCTTCACTCCAATCTAAGGCTATACTCAGACATAACAAAAAGAAGCACCTCAGACAGTGTGTGGTCCTCATGTTTCCAAGCCTTCCACAATCCACCTTTTCTATCAAATAATGTTCATGAGAGGGGAGAGGGGCTACTTTTTGCTGTATCTGATCATAGCCTCTGCCCCTTTTATTCTCTGCAGGGTTCCTTTTCAGCAGCTCCACTGGAGAGCCACAAGGTTTTATCTCTACTAGAAACAGGAGCAATAGGAGGAATGAAAAACAAGCAGCAACTACTGAGTAGTATTAGATTAAGAGCTCACTGGTGTTTATGGAACAGTTCTTGTAGACACACTTTCATCATTATCAGGGATTCATTTCCCACAGTCCAGCCAGAGGGGGAATTGAGTAATCTGCAGCCATTTCCTGCACAGGGAAGAGTGGTTAGGATACCAAAGGGACGAGGAAGAACATTTCTTGGAAATGAAATTACTAGACGTAATTTGAGAGGGAGTAAGGAAAGATGCGGCTAAGAAAATTTCAGGCAAAATGAAAAAAGAAAATATTTTTTAAAAGTGGGATTTTTCTTGTTCTTTATTAAAAGCTTAATTCTCTGGCACAGAGCTTCCCACCATTTCCCAGGGCTTCTGAGATCCTTAGCAGAACAGGCTTATGGTTGCCCATATTCCTCTAGTTATTCTTGTTCAGTATACCATTTTATTGCACAAAGATTACAGGGGTGATCTCTCTAATGATTTCAATTAGCAGAACGAACCAGAAGGGTTGGGTATACACAGACCCCTTTGATCTTGATGTCGTAATATTCAACAGTTTCTCCTGCTCTCAGCTTTGGCTTAGGAGCTCAAAAAACAAGAGCAAGAGGTTGGGTCACTAGCAACGTTCAGATAAGTTGTCAAAATAAGCAACCCACAAGCTACGCATGTGAAATATGCAAATGAAGACAAGATGCTCTTCCTACCAACAGGATGCAAGTTTCCAACACTGATGTTTCAGATCTGCAGGATTCCTTGGAATCATATGCACTCAGTGCAAAAATAAGAGTTACTTCTTACTGGTCTGAAAAAAAAATCCCAAATGCTTTATGGTCTATCTACCCACAAACATCTCTCCCACTGCCACTGAGGCCCTACTAGTAATTCCAGTTCTGAAAAATACCTACAACATAGGGATAAAATCAGGTCTTTGCTCTTGCAGTTTCTCAGCTGTGGCACTGTCACAGAATGTTCTCCACACTGGGCACTTTCAATAAAGAACTGAAAAGGCTTTACAAAAGTGAAGCAACATAATCCCCATCTGAACATAAGAACATAAGGAGCCCTGCTGGATCAGGCCACAGCCCATCTAGTTCAGCATCCTGTCCCACACAGTAGCCCACCAATTGCCCATGGGCATCTCAAGCAGAGAAGGGCAAACCTTCACCTGTTCTCAAAACCCAGCAAATGGCCTTAGAGGCATCCTGAGTTTGGATCATGCTTGTATAATACCTTTGCTTGGATTGGTTTTTTTTTAATTATTACTTGCCATCTTAGATCTCTTTTGCAACTGTTTTTCCTACTGTAAAACTTTTGGAATTATTTTATAATGGTAAGCAGTACATAAATATTTGTAAATAAATTGCTGGAGGGAGAAACAGAGACACAGGGAGTTGAAACTTTCTTTTATGAATTGCCAGCGCAGCCAAGGGTGGTTTATTTTTTGGCAATAGACATCAGTGATGTCAGTAAGAGTTGCTTCAAAGACGTTAACCTAACTATAAAGCTTTTCAAGTGGCCAGGAGGAACATAACACCAAAAGCAACGGGAAGAAACTTGGGCAATGTGACTAGTTAAATGGCATTTCCATGTAACCCAGTTGGTATAAGCACTCAGGCATTAATTCAACAAGAGCAAGCTTAAAAGATGTTAGAGGGAAGCAGCAAAGGATTCAAAGCTGAAGGGGGGAGCTTTCTCTGAAGTGCATAAAGAGGTACCTCTGAATCCCAGACCTAATATATACCTCTTGTAGCCTTCTATAGGATTAACACAAGCCTTGCTTTGGGGGGTTAGGAAAGAGTGTGTCATTCTAGAGCTCCCTGTGGCCCTTGCGTGGTCACACAACACCAGACTCACTGAAGACCAGTGTCCTTTTCACATAGGACTAAGAAACTTAAGCTGTGTCTCAAATCTGAAATCTGTGAACTTGTAGTTCATTCCAATATGTGTATTAAGAAGTTCCATAATGCTCTTAGGTGCCTTAAACAATGGAGCACCATAGAGCATCTCATCACACATAAGCCATTCCAGAGAATGTGACTACCTACTTTCTTGTGCCCTAAGGACTCAGTCTTGACCAACCTTCTAGAATGTACATGTGCTATATAACAAGCACATACAGCAGAGAAACACACAGAATATAACTGCTAGAAACCACAGGATGTGCCCTTTCCATAGCCGACTTTATGCCTTAAAGGAAGCCTATTTCCATTACTCCCAAAGAAGACCAGCAGGCTCTGAGGGCCTAATTCAGGTGCCTTTGCCATGTGAAGGAGACACTGCCTTACTATGATAGTAAATCAGTACAGCATGTTTGGAATTCCAAACTTCTGTTTTGAGTTATTCAAACTAGAGTGCCCTTCTTCCACCAATGAGCTCTAGCTCCAATACCACTTCAATAATTTTGCTGAATTACCAATGATTACCAAGAAAGCCCTTACAACCGAAGAGTATGCTTGCACATACCATTACAGTTATAGGAAACTAACAGAGTGCTTTTGTGAAGACAGGGTTCAAAAATGTTACCAAGCAAGTTAGATATAGTCCTAGCCTGTTATGAGATGGAACATCAGTAGGTGCTCATTCTTTTAGGTACGTGATAAAAATGGCCTCAACAGCATAATGCCATGCTTAAAACTGCTTTTAAACAAGGAATATTCTCAATTATCTGCGCTTAACTAAATTACCAGTTCTTAATTGAAATTGGCACTGGATGTACATTATTGGGAGGACTACAACTAGATCACTGTGTAGCAGGCAAAAAAACAGTAGTCAGATTAACAGGCATCTGATGAACAAGTTAGCAACTCAGTCAGTAGAGACCTTGTGTTCTGCTTCAATGAACAGATGAAATTTGTCTGATAATCCATTTCCATTTTTCAGCTTTGCTTTGCCCCATTTGCTTATTCATACTGCCACCATACAAGTGAGGCTCATAACAGTCAACACTCCTATTTTTCTTCCTCTGGGTACAGAAACAGCCCCACAAAGACAATGTGTATCTTGCCTGTTATATAAACTGTGTGTTCTTTTCAGTTCTGCCTCCAGATACTTGGACACCATCTCTCTCCGTTTCAAAATAGAGGCAGCTGTGTCTGGAGTGCAAGGGGGAAGCACCTCAGTGACCACTCAAAATGGTGCCTCCTTATCTCCTCTTTCAAACAATGAGGCATCATTCCAAGCAGCGCTTCAAAGTGCCTCCACTGAGGGCAACAAAATCACACTTTCAGAAAACTTCAGACAGCGACTATGCCCAACATTGGAATAACATGATTGCCACAAGGTATCTACTGCCACCTCAAATAGTGATCCAGTGGCAGAAGAATGAATGAATGGATTTTATTTACAGTCACAGACCAAAGCCTTAGTTGTAATCTGCTTATATCATTTTTGCTACAGAGTTCAAAAATACCAAAGAAATATTCCAAATCTCCTTTTATAAGGACATTTATACAGCTTATCTATATGCCCCAAGACCCCCTTCATAAGTCATGATGCATGATGGAGGAGTATCTCTGCATGTAGAATCTCCCTATCAGAGAGTATGTTGCATACACAATTTCACAACCATACACCAGGATGCACATATGTTGTGTTTCTTCCACTGGCAATGGAGGCATAAGCTAGCCTACACATTCACACTCTTTCAAACAAAGCTAAATGAAATAGTAGAGTCCTGTTCTGGAAAAAAGATTTTGGGTTGTAATATTCTCTACTGGTTTTCTGCAGGAAAGTTTAGAGGCTCCATGATGAAGCAAACTTTCTTGGAAGATTACTTAAACAAATTACTGCTAGTTCTTTGCCCCTATAGGGGTCAGATGAAGAAAAGTGATGCTGTACTGAATTTGTTGCTGGCAAACAATATATAATCTCTCCAAAGCACCCTAGTTTAGAGTGCATTGGGTGGGAGCCAACAAACCAGATGCCAATTACTGGCTGAGAAACATGGCTGGTACTTGCCACCTGTCTCAACTAGGGATGTGCATGAATGGGTTTGACTTTCAATTCTTAATGAATCAAATGTTAGAAAATCCAAATAGATCCACTTCGAATGTGATAGGATTCCATTCCATACAAATGTATTCATACAAATTCATACGAATATCTGATACGAACGCAAACGTACCCAGTAAGTATCCCATAACAAATCTGCTCTGAAAGTGTCAAATCTGACCTGAATCCAC
>MTQE01002208.1:47756113-47782468 GCA_014337955.1 Aspidoscelis marmoratus | reverse complement strand
CCCATAACAAATCTGCTCTGAAAGTGTCAAATCTGACCTGAATCCACTTTGACTCCACTCTTGATCCATGTCAGATGCACTCTGCATCCACTGCAGATGTGACAGGTGCAGCTGCTTTCCCACCTCCCCAGTTTAACGAATCTCCGAACTATTCATACGAATATCGTAACATTTGATTTGTGTACGAATCGTGAATGTTATGAATATTCATGCACAGCTCTAGTCTCAACCACTGCCACAACATGCTCTGATGACACACATCATGTCATAATGAGCCTTGCTGACAAGATCCAGATCCTTAAGTCTTTCACCAACAGTAAAAAACACTTGATGCCAAGTACCCCTTTTTCTGAATCAGTATCAAAGAGCCTTATAGAACCAATGCTGGTTTTACATTAACCAATCATCTAGGAGAAGGTGATAGAAAAGGTAAATAACAATCTAAGGTCTATTCTGCAGTGGACCTTATTCTGGCCCTACCATAGGCTGCATCCAGACATCACTTACGTATTCCACTATACTTAGATATTGGGATATTCTAGAACATCCATGCTTTATTCCGAAATATCCAAACACACAATAAATAACCAATGGCTGGATGTAGCTTTAGGGGGGGTTTCCACTAGCACTAAGTACCCATTAAGTACCCATTAGGCTCAGAGCAGTATGACCCCATTTCTACTACAGACCCCATTAGAGCCACATTTGTTTCCACCAGTTCTAGGGAAATCCGGATTACATGGGTGCTTCAGGACCTATAATTCAGATTTCCTGTAGACCCCATTAATCAAATCCAGATTATATGGAGCGCGTTTCCACCGTGATCAGGCACTGAGGTCTGGGGGAGCACACCCATGGGGGGGGGGGGACCCAAAGCTCCAAAGCTTGTGCACAATCTCTGAAGCCGGCTCCAATGCATAGCACAGGCTTCAAAGAGGACCCCAGATGAGAGCAATGCCATTCCTATGGAACTTTGTTAAAGGCTCCAAAGGATCTTCACAGTTTGTGGCAAACCTTTGGAGTTTATGACAAAGCTCCAGAGATTCTCCATAGCTGCTCTGCAGAATCTTCGAAATGTCTACAGAGATTGCACCCCCTGACCCCCAAAAAAACCTGGGGTGACAGGTGGGACCCACATGGGTCGATCTGGATTCAACACATGGGTGCACTGCGGGGAAGCTAGCACCCATCTTAGATCCGGATTAAGGGAGGTAAGTGGAAAAAACCCCATAGTCTGCACTAGCACATGGATGACAGATCCTTATTCTAGGATATAACTGGAATAAGGACCAGTGCAGAATTGACATGAAACTCAGAATAGCTGTTAAGATTTACAGTATTCAGCCTCAGAAAGCATCCTCTCTCACCAAAGTCTAAAGGACAGACAGTTTGTGGTGAGAGGCATATTCTTTCTTCTTTCAAAGTGTGTATCCACTGGCACAGTTTCCAGCATTTCTATATAAATTCACAGAAGCTGGAGGCATTTTAATTCCTCCAAAGCAATGAAGGAAAGCAAGGGCCAAACAAGGGCTGTGTGTGGGGGGGGGATAGCTTCCTTAAGATATCTGCACAAATGCTGTCTATGACAAAGGCTGCTGGACACAAGAGTTCTTGTTGGAAAGTCCTGCTTTTGTTTCCTGTTTCAGCAGGAGATCCTTCCTCCCTGGGGCCATGTTGTTTCAACTCCTGTGGGCTGCATTCAGGGCTAGGTCAGCAACAGCTAGGCCAGCTTAAGGCAATTTTCCCAACCCTCTCTCATTCCTCTGCCCCTTCACAATTCAAGTCTGTGTGTTTTCTCTCCATAAAAGCCACCCTACTATCTTTTCACTCACTGCTCTGATATGAAGAGAAAGGTGGCCTTCTGGGCAGCACAAAAGCCACACTACTGTAGAAAGGCTACTGAATAGGATTGGCTACGTGGTGGCAGCCATGTGACCAGTCTGCTACTACCAGTTTTTTGTCTGAGCCGGCCGGCACGGAAGACACCTCCACCACTCTGGTGGCACAACATACAAAAGAAAAACAAACGTTCAATGAGCAAGAAGCTGTTCTCTTTATCCAACAGTGCTTTGGTCCACTGGACCAAGCATGCCAGAAATAGCAGCTTAAAAGCCCTTTTCACCAAATGCACCCCATGTAAAAGGCTTCTTACTGTAGGGAAACTGGAAGAGGTCAAAGAAGAGCAATTTAGTAGTGGGGGGACTCTGTAGCGCTTTCAGCTCAGACTATTTTTCACAAGCATGTCCTTCTTGAATACAACACTCAGGCCGTCGACAGCAAAACCAGGTCTTTTTTCCCCAATTCAAAGGAATGAGTCTGCTCTGTGTTCTGACTTCCTGAACTTTCTTAACAGGAACTCATCTGATCCAGTAAAGCCCCCTCTGCCCTTCCCAGCAAGAGAAGCCTTTTCCAATGCATGCTTTGTGCTTTGCATCAACTACACACTACCAGAATTTCCTGTCCCCACCCCCAAGCTTTCCAATAAGCAAGTTAAGACTTGGCTGGGGAATTACTTTCAACTGGTCTCCTCAAGAAAATGCTTAAGGGAATTGTTGCAACGTGGGCACTATGTAAGAATATAAGAGAAAGCCCTGCTAGATCAGGGCACGGCCCATCTAGTGCAGCATCCCCTCTCATTCAGCGGCCTACTAATTGCTTCTGGACATCTCAAGCAGAAGACAAAGACAAAATCTCTCACATGCTTTCCCTGCAATTGACCTTCAAATGTATCCTGCCTGTTTCTTCAACCTAGTACCATTGACTACCTATCCGCCATGAATTTCTCTATTCCTTTCTTGAGACTAATCAAGGCCAGTTGCTGTTATCACTTCTTCTGGTAGTAAATTCAAAAGACCACTGACCATCTGGGTAAAAGAATACTTCCCCTTGTCCATTCTAACTCTCCTGCCCATTAGCTTCATAGAATACCCTTCGTTCTAGTGTTGCATGTAATTTCTTCTCCATCCACCTTTTTCACAGTGTACATGATTTTATATATCGTTATCAGGTGCCTTCTAAGACCTTTCACATTCACATCGGAAGAGGCCTAGATATTTCAGCCTGTTGATCATTTTGGTATCTTTTCTACACTTCTTCCAGTTCTACAATATCCTTTGAGGTGTGGTGACCAAAACTGTCAACAATATTCTGAATATGGACTTACCATCAATCTATAAATATGCACAATAATGCCTACCAACTTAATTTCTATTCTCTTCCTAATTATCTCTAGCACTGAATTTGCCTTTTTCACTATTGGTGCACATTTGGTCAACACTTTCACTGGGCTACACCAGAACCCCAAGATCCTATCAATTTAGAGGTCTAATTGGGGGTCTTTGTGCCCACAATGTGCATTACTTTGCACTTACTAAAACTGAAGTACATTTGCCACCTCGTTGCTTATTCACCCAGTGTCAAGAGATCTCTTTGGAGCTCCTTGCAATCTTTCAGTTTTTACTGCTCTGAATAATTTAATGGCATCAGCAAACTTTGCTGTCTCATTGCTCCCCCTATTTCTAAATCATTTATGCATAAATAAAAAAGTACAGGTCTCAACACTGAACCTTGTGGGGAGAAGTAAAAAGTGGGGTTCCCCCTCTGAGAATTGTCCATTTATTACCACTATATCAAGCTTTTGTTAAACAGGGATCTTCCAGCTGCTTGGACTACAGTTCCCAACAACTACCATAGGTAGCCAATCAGATGTAGTATGCGGAATGAAGTCAGAAGGCAAGCCATTTCTGCATTTGTTTTACCTGAATCAAATAAAACCACCTAGTTTTGTCATTCAGTTCATCTGATGCATCATTCAACCACACAGTAATATGTAAACTTGTGTAATGGTATGGCTGAGAAAATGAGCTATGAATCAGATGTCGCCAGTTCAAGTTTCTGCCATGAGCATAGATTACAGCTCTGTATAAACCTATTTCCCTTAGGCTCTTGTTCCCCATCTACATCATAAAACAATTCTGCAAAGTACATTTACAATGAGACTTAAAAGTAACACTGAGAAAGGCAAAGCCATGGAGGTCAACCTGGTTGCAAATCTTTAATAAGGTATAGTGAAAAGGACAGAAGACTGGGGGGAGGGGTTTCCACTCATCTCCCTTAATCCAGATCTAAGATGATCCAAGGAATGGGTCCTTCAACTAATCCGGATCTAGTAGATCCAGATTAAGGGAAGTACCCGATGTGTCCCCACAGGCAGTGCAGCACCCAATAGCAATAGGTTCTAGCCTCCCTGCAGTGGAAACGCTGGAGCACCCATGTGACGAATCCGGAGCGACCTACATGGGGCTCACCCATCATCCCAGTTTTTTGGTGGGACAGGGTGTGTAATCTCCATAGACACTCTGGAGATTCTTTGAAGATTCTCCAGAACAATCTGCCACAAACTTTGAAGATTCTCCGGAGCATTTGACAAAGGTCTGTAGGACTGGCATTGCTCTCGCATGGGATCCTCTTCGGACCTTGTGCTATTCTTTGGAGGCAGCTTCAGAGCTTTGGGTTTGGGGGCACCCCCCATGAGTGTGTCCCCCCCAGAGACACACACCCCCTTAGACCACATTGCCCGATTGTGGTGGAAACATGTTCCATATAATCTGGATTTGATGCCTGAAGACTTCATTGTAGACCCCTTTAATGAGGTCTACAGGAAATCCGGATTATAGGTCCTGAAGGTCCCATTCAGTCTGGATTTCCCTAGAACTGGTGGAAACAAATGTGGCTGTAATGGAGTCTGCAGTGGAAATGGGGTCTTCCTGCTCTGAGCCTAATGGGTCCTTAATAGGTACTTAGTGCTAGTGGACACCCCCCTCCCCAATATCTTCCATATAGTGAATATTAGCACCCAAACACAGGCAATGCATTTAAGTCCTTTGCAGAAGAGGAGACACACAAAACCTCTGGCCAAGCTTTCTAGGAGAACATCTAGTCCTCCAAACCAGAAAGCTTAATGAGCCTTGAAGGATGACACTAGTCACCGCACTCTTCCCTAGACTGTAGGCCTAGTGACAGCAAGCCGTGCAGGTTTGGGGGACCATACATGTGCCTCAGGGAACCTGATGGGGAAATGGCAAGGTGCAGCCCAGCAGTTGGCAAGGTCCTATTTTAAAAGTGTAGAGGCCAAAGCATAGTTAGGGAGGGAAGCAGAGGAAAATGGAGGACCCATTTGTGGAACTCCCCTTCCCATACACACACAGTTCTGTTCGTTTTCATACCAAATTTCAAACATTTCAAGGGGTTTAGTCCAAAAGAAATTCAGCACATCCTTTGTAAGCATAGCAGCCAAATGCCTCAATATGTGCTGGGCTTATTTTACATAATGAGTTAAAATATTCAACTTAACAGTGGGACTGAAAGCAGAAGGAACCTATTAAAAATCCATGAGAATCTTTAGTAGCCCCTGTCCAAAGTCAAGGATTTAAAATTAAGTGAAAGTGTGTTCTGTTAACTTTTATTAAACTGTTAACGCCCTGCTCCTTAAGACAGCTTTGGACCCACAAACTCAACAACCACTGACTTTGAAGATATAAAAGTCCATATGATAAAGACATATATTTAGTACTGTACCAAGAAGGAACATGTTGAATAAGTTAGTTGACTTACTGCAATGATAGTTAACATCACGGTAAATCCATGGTAGAACACTGACAGGGAAAAAATGTTATTCCAATATTATTATTTCAACAAAATGCTTGTTATCAACTCCTGTCACCATTTCCCTATTTTTGAACCAGGACACCTGGACCTGAAAGACAAAGTGGGCAATACGTTACCACAGCTGATAGCTCAGAGATGGAGTTTATGCTTCCTTTCTTCTTCATACACAACTCACTTCAGAGTTGGATAGTGTGGGCACAATCCATTGTGTACCATAGGGTCAATTTCCATGCAGATTTTCATAGCCTTGCAAGGTGTCTCACCTGCCATTAGTGCTACTTCTTCCGACTTTCTGGTATTGCTCTCTGTTCCACTGGTCACCTCTGTTTCCCATACTACAACTTTCAGAATTTTACATCACACAAGATTGTGCAACAGAACTCTGTGCACCTTCAATATCAGAGCAAGTGACCAGGATAGAAGTCTGAGTTACTACAGATCACCAAGAGCTTCTAGGAAGGTTTAGCTTCATAACCGCATTGTTGCGATAATAGACTGGCCAACCTGAGACAGAGTACAATGTCAGAAGTTGAAAAGGTCATTCCTTTAAAAAAAAAATTGTAATGCCAGAAGGTGACCCAGACAATGTGTGTTGCACTATAATTTGCCTCATGCTGGAGTAAGAGGTCTAGCAAATTAATACACTGTTGATCCTCTCTGCACACTGAGCCTTAAATGCATTTTAATACAAATGGGATTGCTTTTTCCAATCTCCTGTTATTGGATTGGTGATTAGTCATAGAGGTAGACAGACATTGCATCTAAAATTGAATTAGCCTGGTCATGAACAGAGAGGAGCAGCTTCGAGGCATGCTTCAAGATGAGGCCAGTACAGCACGAGCTGGAGACAGAAGCCTATGCCCCACCAAAACAGCTGCCTCTATAGACGTGAGGACCAACTTGGAATTGAAGTTGAGAAGCAACCACTCTGGCAAGATAAAGTGCTCTAACTTGCCTCTGGATTCCAAGATAAACAGGGACGGTATCTGCAAGATTACTCTGTCTGAGAAGTATGGGGTGGAACTCTACAGAGACCTACAATGACCTGCAAATCACCCCAAGATAGCCAAATGCCGCAACAGTGACAAAGAAGGAATGATAAATTACCAAAATCCTTTGTCTTGACAGGAGAGCCGTGAATGGATAAAGAGGACTGCAGAAGCTCCAGATGACCAAGTGGCTTAGTCCTAGCGACAAAGTGTTGAGATAAACAGCAGAGGGAACAGGATGGTGAATTAATTCACAGCTTAGGAGGTCTTTCTCCTCTTGCCTTCACCTGATAAAGATTCAAATTTCCAAGTAAACAAGGCTCCAAGCAATTAAAGCAGATCTGCAGGAATCATCCAGTAAACTACACAGTTATCTCCTTGCTAGACAGAAGGCATGGAGGTCTTCTTGGCTCTCAGATAACTAACTATCTCAGTTTTGAGGAAATGGTTTTGTTAACCTGAACAAACTGAGAAACATGGAAGTAGTTATGGTCAAGAGTCACAACTACTGCGGTCTAAAGATACCCCACATCACTTCTAAGTTAGCAGCTCTTTTGCCACTGTGAAATGAGGGACTAATTAAGGAGGAAACTATTGTTCCACTGGAAAAAAGTTTGTAGTTCTATTATACAGCCAGTTTCCATTATTCCCAGTGGCGATCAGTTGCCCTGAGGGCCTGACTAAGGGGCCTTTTTTGTACAATGGAGACACAGCCATGGACTATTACTACAAGTGACCAATGAAGTGAGAAGAAAGAAAGAGATCTATTATACACCACTGAGAATTCAAGGTTCCTAACAGAGTACAATGTAATTTGGTTCTTATAGACAGATACAAGGTTTGTAGAGAGCATACATACCAACAGCATGCCACCTTGTCTGTCTACTATGAAAACTTTGCCTAGATATGCTAGGAAAGCATTCATATTAAAGATGCAGTCTGGTCTCAGGGATAGAAGGAAATTTCCCTCTATATCAGAATATGAGAAATATTAATAGTAAGAAAATTAGGATAGAGGGGAAAAGCCCCATTCACACAGCATACAACTAAATTACAGAAATTCCACAGAATTATGGACACTAATTGAGATGGTATTAAAAATGGGAGAGACAAATCTGTAGAGGAATATGGCTATTGGGGGTAGTAGTTTTCAGCCCAGAGTTACTGTCTAACATTTAAATGGTTACTATGTAGAAGAAGGCTATTCAACCAATACCTTTTGGGTTTTCTTAGACAGCTGGATGGTGACTGTGGAGAGAACGATGCTGTTTTAGACTTAGGGCTTAGCTACACCTTAGGACTTAACTCACCTTTCGAGTGAGAGCACACATCACCCAAGTGACCAGAATATCCACCTTTTAAGTTAGATAACACAGAAACAGCCCACCGTTTTGATCTTCTTGTGTTGTCTCATTTTGAAGATGGACTAGATGTAGATTAAAAAGCAGCTGTTGCTAGGATTTCAACTGTGTTAGGAAGGTTCTTCTGTTTGAAAAAGAACAGAGGTCCAAGAATTCAAGGAAAGCTTTCCAGAGATCAAATGTGGACTTGCAAGCAAGTGAGAAGAAAGTTCAGAATCCTAGAGGCAGAGATGTCAAACTCAAGTGCCTTTTCAAAGACAGTAACCCTTCAATATCTAGAGATGTTCAGAGCACACTTCTGGATTTAGTAGACAGCAGTAAGATATCTTTTAAAGTGAAATGACTGAGCCATGAAGGTGCTCTCTGCTGTAGGTATATATAATTTCTAATTACATAGATAAAAGTTTTAATGAAAGACTCTACATTACCAACTCAGTAATTTGACAGGGACACAGCAAGGTTGTAATTAAGGTTCCCCTCTCTCCACCATTATTAAGCAACTGGCTGCTCATCAAGATACATTCATTGCTTCCTCTTGGCTTACTGGAAGCCAATACTTTAGGGCAGCAATTGCTCCAAAGAGTTTGAGAAAAAAATAATTTGAATTTCAAAGTCGATGCTCTCTATAATCTTAATAATCCAGGTTCACTGTGCAAGCCCTGCATCACAACATGTCATTAGCAGCACACCCTTAGGAAATGGAAAGTTGCTTTTTGGTTGTTGCGCAAAATTTCACACCCGGTCAGGTGAAGCTAGACTTCTGGCAACAACCACAGTACCCAGATCATATACAGTAATTGATAACATTAAAAGAAAATGGTGCATTACTTTAGTATGTTAGATGCCCAAGTGAAAGCTGTACAGGGCAAATGGGAACCTCATCTGTCTATTAAATTAGCACATCACAGTGAAAAGCTACCTTTCCTGAAAGCTCCTCA
The DNA here is from genome assembly GCA_014337955.1 of Aspidoscelis marmoratus. Lineage (NCBI taxonomy): Eukaryota > Metazoa > Chordata > Lepidosauria > Squamata > Teiidae > Aspidoscelis > Aspidoscelis marmoratus. Next base: position 47,773,513 of record MTQE01002208.1, on the reverse strand, counting down.
GCATAGCTATCTCTTTTAGAAGTTACATACCAAACAATGTGACCAGCTACTTTATTCCAAGATGGTCATTTGAGACAAATGCTGGCTGGGGCTGAATAGCCCTGGAGGCTAAGCACGAAGGCAACACAAGCTACCAATCCCAGCTGCAGAAACCAACACAACTGGATAACACAGGGAAGAGGAACTGTCAACACTGTCAGACAAGGGGAAGTATTTCTTCACCCAGAGGATCATCAGTCTATGGAATTCACTGCCAGAAGAGGTGGTAACAGCAACAGCCTAGATGGCTTTAAGGAAGGGTTAGACAAATTTATGGATGACAGATGTATCGATGGCTACTAGAATGCCTAAGTAGATATTTTAGGCTGTGGGGGACAAGCAGGATGCCTCTAGGGCCATTTGTTGGGATCCGAGAGCAGGAGAAGGTCTACCCTTGTCTTCTGCTTGAGATGCCGATGAGCAATTGGTGGGCAACTGTATGAGACAGGATGCTGGACTAGATGGGTTGTGGTCTGATCCAGCAGAGCTCCTCTTAGGTTCTTAGGTTCTTTCCAAGAATCAGCCAGAAAATGAAAGCAAGGGAACTATCAAGGAGCCTGAAAGTCAGCAGATACTAAGTCAGAAAATACAATTTTGGTATTTTTTGTACTTTGGGCTCAGAATCTCCAACCAACATCCATCAAATGGCTAAGGCAGCCTCCTACAATTGATTAGATCCTACAATTGCCTCTCTCCAAATCTGCCAGATGGCAGGGTGAAAGGCAGGGCATGCCTGGATCCTTAATCTTGTCTGATGCTTGGTCCTGCAATGTTTTGATGGTGAACAACACCTGAAGTGTTCAAGCCCCTACTCCCAAGCTTGTGTATGTAGTGCTAATTTTCAGTGAGATTTTGCCCCTGCTTTTGCACCATGGATGTTTTCCTCAGGAAGAAGCCAGGAGCAAGCACCAAATGAGGTAATATTGCTGTGTGGGAAAGCCTGAGTTTGATATTCTTTCCCCCACACTAGCGATATTCTGAGCTATCACCCCAATATCCGAGAGCTATGTTGGGATTATGACAGATACACATGGTAACTCCAATATGGTGCTGGGATAATTCTGGGTTTAGACCCTGTATGCTCAAGGTTTGGCCAAGTTGTCCCTTGCATCTTTCTTAGTTTGAGAACTTCAGAGCCCATAATCTCTAACCACTGCTTTGTAAGCTAGAGATGATGGAGGGTATTGTTTAACAGAGGACCACAAAGGTTTCATCACTGGCATATCCCATGCTTAAAATGGAATTAAAAATGCTGTGACAAACCTAATGAAAGTATTTCTGAAAATAGCACAGAAATTTAAAAGGCTACTCCCCCCCCCCCAAAAAAAAACTATTTAGTGCAACAGCATTAGTTGAAGGAATCTCACCAGTTCTACAAACAAAGAAAATACAGAATGGAGTTCAAAGCACCTTGCAGGAATGTAGGAGTTCAAGGTCTCTGCTGAAATACTCCCCTGCTATCTTATTTTTGATATGTGGTTTTCTTTCCCTTATCCCTGCGCATGGTGCCATATCCTTCCTGCACCAAAGAGCATCCAGATGAAAGTTAACCCCATTAGGTAACATACAACCTACAAACAGAAAGCTCAGGATTGTATCAATCAGGTTGATGTCAACATTTTGAACAAGCTACTACATGGACACAAGAGGCCCCAAGTGTACACCATCTTCCTTCATGCACGCCTTCTCCCTTTTTTTCAACTCTAGTTAACTGCCTCCTTATTTCAAGCATTTCTGCAAATATGCACTATTGCTACAGCTGAAGGTGCACCATCACCCAGGAACACCTCTAAATGACAACTGACTGTGTCCTCACGTCCAAGCCATAGCTACAGTATATTCTGGCATATAAGACTACTTTTTAACCCAGGAAAATCTTCTCAAAAGTCAGGGGTCATCTTATACTCCAGGTGTCATCTTATATGGCGAGTATATCCCAAACTCTGTATTTTAACTGGAAAAGTTGGGGGTCTTCTTATGTGCCCAGTCGTCTTATATGCAGGAATATACGGGTAGTTCTCTAAATCTATGCCAACATTTTCTTCTGCTCATCTGCTCCAAATCCTAAAATTTAAAGGTGAAAATATAATGCAAACAAGTTCTGGTATCTCACAGAACTGCAGGATACTCTGGCAGACGAAAACAGAATGATCACACTAGAAACAGCGTCCTAGCCCTCTAAATGTTTCTCACATCTCATCAGCCTAAGGCAGCATTGATCCTGATCAACTATCCAACAGTCCAACAAAAACAGGGAAGTAATCTTTGCTGAAGATATGGACCGAATCTATGAATAAAGCAAAGTACCGCATACTAGGACATTTTGTCTGATGACGCATACAACAGAAAATTTTACTTAGTGCTGTTTATCCAAATACACCTTCCTGCCATGCTTGAGAATAAGTCTTGCTGGGCCCTCACGTGGTCCAAGACAGGACAGCTGTTCTGAGATACTTTTTTTGGCCTTGAAGCAATGGAGATCAGGACTCTAGAGCCAGGAGTCAGGGTCAGTATAAAAGCAGCAGAAGACAACCGCAGAAACTACTTAAGACATGTTGCCCTTCAAGACAAATGATTCAAAGGCTAAGAGAACTGCTTTTGGTAACTATCATGCCAAAATGTGCTGCCTGGAGAAGATGCCACACCCTGCACAGAGGTAAGGCTGGATTTCCTGCCTTGCTCAGGGCACACATCAGTCCACAGATAATCATTGGCAGGCTATCAGGTAGATCTGTAGAACAAGTCAGTGTAGGAATCTTCATTACAATGTGTGGCTTGGGGTCATTTCTATAAAAGGATTCAATTATTTAGGGTTGCGTGGAACCACAGAGCCTGCCACCCCAGAACCAAGGCCCTTCCCACAAGGAGACTGAGTTACAACATCTGCCTGATGCACAGGCCTCCCACCTCTTTCTCACACTGGCTAACAACTTGTGCAGAAGCAAAAAGACAACGACCTAGAGCCTTCCATACTGCATCAATCCAAGCAAGCACGACCAGGTTTTCAAACCCATACACACAAAACATTTATTTCTTGTAATCGGGTCTAGACAGCTCCCTGAAAGGAGGATTCAGATTAGGCCAGCAAAAAATGTTCAAAGTACTGGGAACAAAGGCCTGTGTAAAGACACTGTAGTATATTTAACCATGACAGGAGAAGACCAAGGACACTTAGATAACTTATCCTCCATCATCCCAGGATGAAGAATGAGAAATAATGAACTTATGTTACAACATAGTCTATGACTGAAACTACATCACAGTTAAGAGCAATTAGAGTAGAACCACCTACCTAGAGAGTTGGAATAACAGACATCCACTGAAAATGTTTCAAATTAGCTTGCTATATGAAACACAGGATTAGACTCATTGGTCTCAATTGCTCCTTTCAATTCTATGACATTTTGTTCTCAAGACCATTTTTCCTCACCAGGGAGCCATATCAAGAGTGGCATTCCATATAATAATTTACTGAAGGGCTATAACTTGGAGATGGACAATCTGTCAAATTCCTCAAAATTTATTTTCTATGCTAAAGTTCAAAGATTCTAAAAATCTTAGAAGTCTGTATTTTTGAATAAAGCTCTTATATACATTTACAGTTCCACCGAAGAATGCATTTTATGTAGACTTTCACCTATCTATACACTTTTGCAATAACACTGAACTTTGCAGGGTGGAAAAAAGGGACATAAATGAAACACAATAAACAGTATCTTTTTCTCAGATCTGCAAACTTCTAAGAACACTTCACTTAACCCAGAGCTAAGAAAGGAAGAAATTTGTACATTTGAAAAGCTTGTAAATCTAAATGTATAAGCTTTTCTCTACTGATAATTCAGAAGACAAGTTTTTCCCATTAATGCCTGAAGATTTTTTTTTAAGTGTTTTAACTTTGTAAGCATCCCTGGACACTATAAAGGTGGGATACATATTCCTCAATAATTCAAGATTAGCATAGTAAATATATTCCAGTGTTTCCCCAAAAATAAGACAGGGTCTTATATTAATTTTTGCTCCTAAAGACACACTAGGGCTTATTTTCAGGGTAGGTCTTATTTTTGGGGAAACAGGGTATGCGCCTGATCTGAGGGACCTGAGAGCAGTTTCTCTAATAAGCAGCCATTTATTTAACAAAAGACGTACGATTAGCTGTTAGACAATATGGCAGCAAGAGGAGACCAAACAAAACATGGGATTAAAAGGCACTTATCTTATGAACTGGCAATACATAGAGAGAGAGAGGTTTCCAGACACACTGAAAAATAATTCTTCATTTGGAAAAGTAACACAAACTGACTGGGAAAAAGCACAGCAAAATGTCAGATGTTGATGAGTTTAATGCCTAGGCTAACATGAACTATGTAATCTTACATTTCTTTGACATTCACTTCTAGGACTAATTTTACCAGTGATTTATATGCAAACAAATTCAGAAAGTTAAACAACCGACCCTCTTGTCCTAAAGCAACTGGAGTTGCCAGAACAGGTTTTATTCTTATGCTCATTGCTTCAACATTTTTTTAAGCAGTTCACAGAAGTGCGCCAAGTGGACGTCAGTGACTAATTCAGCCAAGACAGCCCCAATCTTTCAACACAAGCGAGACCCAACAAACCTGAAAAGTGGTTGGTCATTTTAGATAACACCACAACTGGTCCTTCTGTGGGGGCATGGCAAAAAAATATTCTCTTCTCTTAACAAGACTATATACAATCCACACTTTATAAAAGGAATAGACAGAAGCATTTGTGTTTCTTGGCTCAAGAGATTATTTTAAAAAGCCAGAAAGAGCACTTTAAATTCTGGAAATAAAGCTGACAGCTAAGTTATTTCGAGAACCGCAGTACAGAGAGGCAAACACAGTGTAATACTGCCACAGAGCTCTTCAATCACTTCAAACACCACACAGTGACAACAGGTAGCCGCTGATAGCCTTGGTTACTTTCCAACCCTATAATTACACTACATGAATAAATGAGACCTGGTCTTTGTTGTGCTATGAGTCCATATGGCTCACCAGTGTACAGAGCTCTAGCCTATTTATTATCCCCTTTAACTCACTGATCACCAATCCTCCTCACAGAGGGGCACAGACTTGGAAAGGATGATATTAGCCATCTTTCAACACCAACTAAAAGTTGCATTTCCAGGTCCTAATCAGGTTCTAGACCTTGAGGCCTGTCGTTGCTTAGTTTTTAATAAAAGTATAAGAGAGGCTTTCATGCAGGTTTGGTGTTGACAAAGGATACATGTTCCTGAGTGCGCTCCATGCTTCCAGTACAAGTTGTGCCTAATGTTCAGAGACATATAAGTTAGCACCACTAGAAAAATCCTTTTAAGCCCAGACAGCTTTGAAGAAAAAAAAGCTTATTAGCACCTTCTTCACTCTGTCAGAGACATTTTGGGCATCTGTATAATCATCCAAAACAAAACACATGGAGTACCACACAAACACATATACACACACACAGGCAGGAAGTCAAATTACAAGTAGAACCATGAATGCAAGATGCAGGAAATTGGCAGCTGCACATTCACTCCTTCTCCATAGACAAAAAAAAATGTACATAATGGAGGCAACCGAATTTGTTTCATGCCATGAATAAAAGAGCATGAGGGAAATGTTGCAAAAAAGGCAACATTGTGAATATGCAAAGCAGCACTACTAAGGAGGCACGAGTGAAAAAATCCAGGTTTCTACATTATATATTACGCTAAACAGCTTCTCTCTCCCATCAACAAAAAAAGCTGCACAAGAAGTCCTCACTGTTGCTTTCTATGTTACTCAGAAATGTTCCATTCCACCAGTTCTGCCACAGAGTCCTACCGCTATGCAGGGCTGTGGGCGGATTCGTCTGCCAAATATGTCCGCTCCAGTGCATGGGGGTGGGTTGGGGGGTAAGAAGTCCAGTTCCTTGACAGGTGAGGCAGTGAAACCTGATCAGGGAAGACAAAGAAGTTCCCGTCAGTAGTGTGGTGGGAAGAACACATAATTTGCGCTGTATCAGGAAACACGCTTGAAACAGTAGTGCCCTGAAATTTCAGCAACACGAATAATCTTTGCCATCTGTTTGAACAGCTCAGTACTCCTGTTGCATTCTGAAGGAACGCTCCCACAGAAACACAAGGGCCTTGCTGATGGATCACAAGAGCTCTTCCCTCCTTTGGGGGCCATTTTCTTCATAACTTCATGCTGCGACTAACACACTGTGTTGTGGGGCCTGCTGGAATCAAACTGGAAAGCATTATATGTCCTTGCAAATCCGATGAAAAAGGGAAAGAGAGACCCCATCTTGAATTGTGTTTGGCTGTTGTCTCCAAAGAGAATTTCATTCATTCAAGAGGCTGTAAGGATATTCTGAAGTAGAAACGAAGAGCTTCTGAAGCTGATGTAGCATGAAATCAGATACAAAACTTAGTTATACGGTTTTGTTTGGGGCAACAGAGCTGGACAAAGTTTGGAATGTTAATGCAGGTTTTGTTACTTTACTATATCATTAAAAAACACCCACTCACAAACATAATTAAGATCAGCATTTTCCTCCAGGGAGGGAAAATACTATCAAAAATCCTCAAACTTGCCCTAGCTTCTTCACTTTCATGCTTTTATTCTCTCGAATTCAAGAGCCTGTCAAGTATATGTATTTCACATCAATTGCTTGTTGGTCTCTCTCTATCCAGGAATCAATTCCAAGAGTTCATGTTGACGTATTTCAAGAGGATCAATCTATAGCTTGTCACAGTGCACGTCAGCATCTTGCCACTTTAATCCCTTGTTAACTCCAACCCAACGTATAAGAGCAGGGATGCTTCAGAATTATTTGCACCATCCCCCACAAACCAAGAGGAGTCAGCAACCACAAGCATGGATCGGGCCCTGGATCTGAATTAAGGAAGCTTAGTCATAACACATTGTATGGTCAACATTAACAAGGATCAAAATAGTTCACGGCAGCTCAGCAGAGCTGAAAATAGGAAGATCCTTGTTTCAGTAGAAGCATTTCGGCAGGGGATCCGAAAAGGAAGTTGAAGCTGATGGGCACAAGTACATAAGTGGCCTCCATGTGGAAACAGGAGAAGAGTTCATCTCTCTGCTTCTCTCCAACTCAAGAAGGATGCTTGCCTCCTACTCAAGAATCTCAGCACTAGAGGGTGGGGCTAGCCAAGGACACCACAAGTTTTAATGAATCATAAGGACCACAACTTAAAACTGTCTGAAGCAGTGAGCAATGGACTCTTTCTGCCCCTCCTACATACTTGTCAACTTTTTAAAAAAACATGGGAGACTATAAAGTGAATATTAGATGAGAGCTGACAAAAGCCAGTCCAGTTCCTGTTAAACAGCATTTGGTATTTGTGCAAAAGCAGTATGCATCTTTTTATTTATTTTATAATTAAAATTAAGATTTTCAGTTCTGTTTTATATACACAAACATTTGCATTAATGCTTCCAGTCACCAGATTTTATTCAAAAACCTCCATATGTGTGTGTGTAGATATATATAAAATTAGCAAAGAGGCAGAACTTAGCTTTCTCTAGCTGTTGGTTACTGCGGGAAAGACACAGTTCCTCAACAGAAATAGATGCAAAAATCCTTGTGATAGGGTACATCTGTATGTCACATGTATGGAATGATACATAACTGCATCTCAACCCTATTCACGTAGCAAGCATCCCCTAAAATAGAATGCTAGTAAACAATTCCTTTAAGCAAGTTGCCTGTATTTCATTTTGAGAATCCCTGCAAGATAATTTTTTAAAAGCACAGGAATAAGGGAGGAAAGGTAGAACACATTTTAACCATTTTATGATTATCCACAAAAGGCTTACTTTCTCCCAGTTTATTTCTGGGTACATCAGTTCTGAAAAAGACACCAAAAGGGGAGGGGAATTCTTTGAACCTGGTTGTTCTGTTGTAACTGTTTACCATTAATCAACTAATCTAGTTTCCTTTCTGCAATAGTGAAATATTTCAGTTCAAAAGTATTGAATAGGAAGTTTCAAGACTTCTCCCCCCCCCCCCGGTCTTCAGCTATCTGACTGTCATTTTTAAATTGCATAACAGAAGTGGACACTGAGCATAAACTCATCGTTCAAGAAGGCATCACTTCGCTGTTAGACATAATTAAGTAGGAAGCAAAGATCCTTCCTAGTAAACAAAAATCCTTCCAACAAAATCTGATCATTGTTTTTCTTCTGTTTGAAAAAGGCCAAAGTACTTAGATCCTTATTACCCCTGCTAAAACAGGGGGCACAGATGTATTTGCTAATTGATTCTAACCACTGTTGCATATAAAAGGACAGATATTATCAGAAGGCTACAGCATATTGGGTTGAAATTTCTTCTTCAACACAGTAACTCCAAACCAGGTTTATTGACTTCAGTTAACACCCTGGATTAACTATACTTTGGTAAATTAGACTGCATGGCTGTCTCATGCCTTATCTCTTTAATACTTCATAGCTGAGGACAGGTCCAAGTGAACTCAGTGAGATTTCTGGAATAAATACATGAGAAGTTTTGCATTCCATAACTGTTGTAACAGCAAAACTTTGTAACAATTCTGAATATCTCTTACACCAAAGGGCTTGCTAATAAGTATTTTCATAGGTTATAACTTAAATGCTCTAAAGTTAACATGTACTTGGACAGCCATACTTAGCCTTGCAAGCGCTTGAAACAAGACTGGAAAATAACCTGTTCGACATTGACAAAATTTCATCTGATGCAGAGGGAGGACTATGTACTGAAAGGTGCGTAATGCATACGCATACAATCTTGCTTGTATGTTCCACTCTGCCCGCCAGCCGAGAAACACTGCTGGCACCTTTGCTGAATTGGCTTTAGACTAATAGGTACATTAATTAGGTAAAAGACATTTCATTCTTGTGAATCATCATTTTAAGTATAAGTGTGGTTACAGCAGACAATCCCAACCCTAAAGCAAAATGTACTCTTAGTATCAGTTTATTCTGCCTACTGAATTTGGGAATTCCATGTGCAGTTAATTGTGTTCCGTGCCTCTTTCAGGAGAAGAATTAATGTTAAATGTATTGTAAAACAGCTATTTAACAATGCACAGGCTCACCTTTTTCAAATACCGCTTGGCAAATGATGGCTGAATGTTTCCAGTGCTGCAATTTTCCTATTCGCTTTCCCAGATATATGAATTTCAATTAGCTTTGTGTTAAGGCCATACTTAAGATAAAGATGTGAACTGCTTCGTTTTTGCTTAAAGAATGGTGGTGGGGAGAAACTCTGAAAAGGCTGAAATTCTGTATGTGCATATATTTTGCATACTAAAAGAAAAGGCCAAAATTCGATGCACACTTGTAACAGGGATTTAACTTAATAGAATTTACTTCTATATAGACATATACAAAATTACACCGATTCTGAATGGAAATCACTAAAGAGATATGTAGATTCCCCACCCACCCCCAGATTAGATTAGATCTTGCACCTACAAGATAAAAACTATTCATTGTACCACCGACATTATATTTAAGATAATGGGAAAATCTTTAAGATAATTTTAATAGCAAGTGCCACAAATGTGTTAAGCGAGACTACCAGCTTTGGGATTCTTATCACAGCTAACCCTATTTTCAATAGTAACAAGATATTGCATAAAAAGTTTCTTAACAAGCCTTCAAAGTTTAAGAATGTGTAAGATTAGCAAACACAGAAAAAAGTTAATTTTTTTAAGGAAATCAGTCTCAAAATTTAGACTCTAGACCAGGGTTTCCCAAACTGTGGGTCGGGACCCACCTCTAGGAAATTTAACCGTATTTGAAATAACTTTTTTGATGTAATTATTTAATTAAGTAATAAAAAAATTGTATTAAAACTTTGTTATTTGATAAGTCCTTTATTCGTATTGGTAACGGTTAAATTTCCTAGAGGTGGGTCCTGAGTTGGTAAACTTATATTAGATGGGTCGTAGCCCAGACAACTTTGGGAACCACTACTCTAGACAACTCTTCAAGAAAAAGAATTCTCACAAAAACAAGATACTTCTGTACTATCAGCAGAGAAAATAGTCATTCCTTCTAGGTGTGGATTTAGCTGAAGATCCCCACCCACCCACATCTTCTTTTAGAGCCTACCTTTTGACACAATGCCCTAAACTACTGTCCTACTCTTGGCCATACCTGTGTGAGATATACTTGTGTCAGTTTCTGGACTGAGTAAGCTGTATTAGCAGGACTAAACCATGACTCCTAACCAACTTCAGCAGCAACAGTGGAAATTCAGCAGAGAAGAAGTACAGGGAAGTAGTCTTAATGGTGGTCTTGTTCATTTTATTTCTTTGTATTTCTAACCTGCCCCATATCCAAAGGTCTCTGGAGAAGTCCTAATAAAATAATTACACAAAAACAGACCAATTAACTAAAACAGTTACAGTGCCTGCATGGTATGGGTATGCTGTTCTTCCAGGCAAAGACCAGGGTAAAGAGATATGTAATATCATGTAAGTAAAGAAAAGAGGGGGTTTTCTTTTTTTTTTCTAAGCCCCAATAAATTCTACAGCGTTCAGTGTAAGGGGACTCATATCCTGCCATGTTAGGTAAAGTAGGCCCACAAGGCATTCAGAATCAAAACTATTCCTTGGGGCTGGAAGCCATGGCACAAACAAATACAATTTAAATTTATTGAATTTAAACCTAGGCTAAAATTCAGGGGAGAGGGAGTGAATAAAGCTGTCAGGGTTCTCCTTGAACTATAGGATAATAAAATTATGTTCTGGGCCTAGCTCATTTGTGTTCTTGGCCCAATACAAATCTCCTCACTAGTTTTACTGACAGAAGTTGTACTTATATAAAAGGATAAACAAGTATCCCAGAATGGGAATGGGTTGTAATGCGTTGTGTATTGCTACATTTTGCAAAAAATGATAAGCAAGTTTGTAACATTAAATAAAGCAGGAGACAGGAAGTTCAGGGCCTGATGCAACAGAATTTGTACCGTTCCCGGTTAAAACTATAGAATAAAAATGGACTAAGTCCTTTCCAGAAGGTTCCTAAACATCATAATTGTATACACTTCCTTCTAAGACAAGTCTTAATTGAAAGTGTCCATGTAAATAATTTCATTAACTTCTTCTGCTAACAACGTGATGCCAAAGAATATGAATACATTTTAAAAAGAATTTTACTTACAGAAAAAAGTCGTGCTATGAACTCTAAATACTCCTTTATAGGAAAGAGGTGCAGGCTAACTGTAACCTACGATTAATTGGCAGTAACTACTCAAACGAAGCTTTTTAAGCTTTTTAAAACCAAAACATTCGTCTAGCCATCAGCATCTCATTCCAGTTCCCCAATCTCTTCAAGTCTCTTCAATTTACATATCACTGCTGCCACTCACAAGCCATGCTCTCGAGGTAAGCAGTGCTACATCACCTAATTTTAATAAATTAAACCAATCCAAGAGCTCTTTTTAAAAAATCAGGCGTGAGAGTTAAGGTGGTTTAATAATCGGAAGCACTTCAGCTTAAATGGTTTGCTGTTTCTGCATTAGCACTGGGGCTCATGTCATGGGACACCATTATAAGGCCTTAAATCACTAGGAGACCGAAGCTCTTTTCTTAGGCAGTTTTAACAGACGATTTACCAGAAGAACAGCTACTAAAGCAACATGTGCTGAAGCTGAAAGCAAAGTGCCAAGCAGATGAATTTAGCATATAAAGCCAGGGTAAAGCCTTTTATAGCGCCTCCTTAATTATGCAACTTCACTCCCAAAGTAGTTTTAACAGATACATAATGTGACTACAGAGTATCTGTACCACGCTCTTAGGGAGAAAAAAAATCCTTCGGTTTTTCTGAAGCTGAGTATTTAGTATATGTGGAGGAATAAATCTGTTTGCATAATTAGACATTGATTTTCCCTTTGACAGAAATTTTTCAGCCTTTAAACAGCAGCGAATTAATTCCCTTTGGTTTGGGGGAAGGGTGCAAAGGCTCACTTGGACTTAATTAGGGAACTGTTACATTCTCCCTATAAAACCCATCTTCACAATCGGCTCTTCTTACTGCATTTCACAATTCCAGCGTCACTGAAAACGAACATTGTTTCAGCAGACATTAACAGGGCATCAACTAGGCTGTGATGTTATGGCTTGCTAGAACCTCACTACCATAGTAGCTACTAGCTCCAGAGCCCTTAAACTTCTGCAAAAGAAATATTGGTCAATCCCAATTACCCGTACATCTAATTAGATGCTTCCCTGAGCTCAGTGAGACTTTACTCATGGCAGGGAGTAAAGGGGAAACAGCTAACAAGGGAAGAGAACGAAAGGAGGGGGGTAAACATGCTCCCTATTCATGACAGCATTACACTGAACTTACCAAATAAGAAAAGTTGGACTACGTGGTTTGGGAATGTATCCAGTAAGGAGGAAATCCAAGCTCAAAAGTAAACGTTTAAGTCCATTTCATTTTTCAGCCAGACCCCAGTTGGTCACTGTAACCAATTAAGGCAGCAGAGCTAAGAGGCTCTTCTGATTAGCTTGTTTCAAGGCCGGAGACAACTGGACTTCAGTTAGATCTGCATAATTCATAATTGCATACCCTATAGATTCTTCAGGTCAAGAAGCAAGGGTTGCATATTATTCACATTTTTAAGCTTTTCATAAAATGTATTAATTAGACTGACCAATTAAACAGAAGCATTAAACCTCTGATTGGCCCCACAAAAACAAAGTTCCAGAACTGACATTATAGCAGCAATAAATACAACATGCTTTAAACAAAAAATATGAACACCTAAGGGGTTTGATTGTTGGTTGACATTTTCACAGCAAAATGAAAATGAGAACTTCAGTACTGTACTTGCTACTTCTTTGAGCCTCAGTTTTGCTAACTGCGTGTCCAAATGGCTTCCTGTAAGGATATGGTTTTTCAAAGCAAAACCAAAAAATCTTAACTAGGTCTGTTGGAGCAGAAGAAATAGGCGATGGGTTTATCCCCATAGGTGCTCCATTTAAGCAGAAGTTGGGTGGTAGATTAAGTAAAATTCCTATTCCAACCCACTCTGCTCTACTTTAAAAAAGTTTGTAGAAGAACTTTTGGTGTGGGGGAGGGAGAAAGAAATTCATTTATTGAGAATGTTTTATGTAGGATAACAGAAATTCGGTATCTTGACAACATTAGAACTAGCTGCCCTAATGATGTTGGAGCACAAAGGTCTGAAGAGAAGGGAGACAGAAAAGCATCCTCAAATTTTGGCCCCAATCCTTCTACCTGTACACGCTCTTACTTGGCCATCTCTGCTGAAATTCCACCACTCAGATAGAACTGCAACTCTGAATAGCAAACAGGAGCTTTTAAAAAGAAGAATATCCACTTCCCTTCACTGAACAAACTTTTTTAAAAAACCATAGTAAGAAATATCTAATGGTCTGCAGACAGTACAGTATTTAGCTTAAGTAAATTTAGAATAAATTATGCCACTGTTCTGACTTCTCTTAAACTTTAGCCAACAATATTTAAAATACAGGAATTAAAGATTTGAAAACAGCTCTTTAGAACATTTAGAAAAGCATGCATTTTATTTCATTTTTTAAATAATATTTTTAACAACTTTAGGTTATTCCCTTTCTCTAGAAGGTGGACAAATGACCATGCTGAAAGGCACACAAAATTAAATCTCTTAGGTCTCATGCTTTATAAACGCACCACACTCAAGGTTTAGGGCTTCCAAGGGTGTTTGTATCCCAGGCCCTCTCTGCCTTAGTAGGCTAGAAACACCTCACTAACTAACTAACCATGTCTACTCTGAAGTCCACCATGCTTGATGGTTCTGATTTTCCAGGCAAACGGGTTAGCTGTATTTATTTAGAATCCAACCGTTTCTGAGTCATCTGACAGATAATTCCTTTAAAACTGCAGTATGAGCTTGGAGATGTCCTACCCTGCCTGTTCACAGAAGCTTTCACTTTCCACTTCGACCATTATACCTTCCCTGAAAAGTAACCAAGCAAAGAGAGGGGCTGCGACCTTTAAAAATGAAGCCCTAGGATCAGGACTGGATGTTCTCTGGCAAGCAAGGCTGCCCCCTTACCTTTCCAAACTCCCCTCGACTCCTGCACTATCTTACCCACAATCTAAACACCAGGCTCCAACCTTCAAGTGGGTTGTGTTGGTGTTTTGGGTCCCCCTCCCCCAAATAAAAATACAGGGAGAAATGGCCTATGGCAAAAATGTCCATTCTGAGTAGCAATTCAATGCGCTTGAAACTCACTGGCCAGCAAGCACTCTGGAAGGAGGCAATGATTTCCATACTGGGAATGACCATAAGGGGAATGACTATTCTCTCCTACCCCCCCCCCCAAATCATCCTTTCCTTGCTCCCTGCCTCCCCAAAGGGAAGAATTTACCTCGGCCAGATGCTGCCGGCCAAATTGCTCCACGGCCTTAAGGTTATGCTCACAGGTCAGCAGGCGCACAAAACGCGGCCCCTCCCGCTCTCGGCCACAGGAAACCCAAACTCACCCCCAACCGAGCCCAGCCCGGGGCCTATTTGCACTTGGCCTTTTTCTGGAGTATATCTCAGGATAGGGGTCTGCGGTCCACATGCTAACGCAGATTCTAGCAGACCTCACTTTGGGCCTGCTGAAGCCGGCACTAGCATATGGACAGCAAGTCCTTATTACAGGATATATTCCAGAATAAAGCCAAGTGTGAATAGGCTCCTGGTCTCGCTCGAGCCAAAGTCCAGCCGCAGGGAGAAGTGATGGAGAGCCCGCCGGACGGCCGAAACGGGAGCTGCAGCGCTCCCTTCCGCCCAACGGAGCTCACCGGCTTCCCGCGCCTCGCAACGCTGCTGCCGTCGCGCAACTCCACGGAGTCGCGGGCATCGTTGTACCTACTCGCCAGCCTTCCGTTAGCCTCTGAATTGGCCCACAGACGTGACAGGGACGGAGAGAGAAACGCAGGGCTCCGTACGGGGCAGCGTGAAAGGCCTTTGCGGACAAGAAAGTCGGCTGAGCCCGGAGTCTCCTCCATACAAACGCCTCACGCCACGGTCACCCCCGCGACCCTAAACACGCGTGGGGAGGAAGCCAGGGAGCCCCGAAGCGGCGGCGGCGCCCAGACGGCGCGAACCATTTGAGTTCGCGCACCGGTCGCATCCAGCGCTTCCCCGCTTCCCAAACCCCGTACCGGGGAAGCAGCAGAGAGGGGAAAGGCCGTCGAGAATCTCCGCGCCCCAATTAAAAACACACACACACCGGTCCTCGAACGCAATCGCTGACTGAAAGCGGAGGAACCGAGGGTTCGCGATCTCGCCCCAGAGCATCGCAGGCTGGCTAACAAGTCGCCTCCTGCGGATAACGAGACCGCAGCCGCCTCCCGGTCTCTCGCGCACCATCGTCACTTCAGGGGGCCGGGGGAACAAAACAACGCCCCTCCAGGGTAGCTGAGGCAGGCAGGAGAGGACCTATCACCCACCCACCCACCCAGCCCCTGCCTGGAAGGGGACCGCTCGCCTGCCCTGGTTCGGTGTCCATCAAGCACGTGGGAACAGGGGCTTTCCCCCAGGCGACCAAGACCCCGGGGCTGAGGAAGCGCAAAGGGGGGACGGAGGACGAGACGGAACACGCGGCGCGGCGCCTCCTCCTGCTGCTGCTGCTCCCCACCCGCGAAACTGAACCCCTCCCCGGGCCGAGCGTACCTGTACCAGGTAAGTCCGCGCTCGTAGTTGCGATCGAAGAAGTGCGGCTCGGCGCCGACGGCGCGCACGTCCGGGTGCACCCTGAGGAACTCGAGCAGCGCCCGGGTGCCGCCTTTCTTAACCCCGATGATCACGGCCTGGGGCAGCTTCTTGGTGCCGGAACCGTTCAGGAAGCTGGAGATGGGGCCGAGCGAATCCGGAGCGGCCCCGTTGCCGCCGGTGCCCCCGTCGTCCTCGTCGTCGTCGTCGTCGCTCTCCTGCTCGGGGCTCAGCTGGCCCTTGAAGCCCGGCGCCCGCAGCAGCAGCAGCTTGGAGAGCGCCGCCGCCGCCGCCGCCCCCGCCGGCGGGCCGTGCGCCCTGCGCGCCGCGGGCGCCGAGCCCAAGAGGAGCAGCCCCGGAGCGGAGGCGGAGGCGGCGGCGCACGACCCGGCCGAGGCGCACGAGTAGACCACGCAGAGCCACAGGGCGAGCATGGCGAAGAGCGCGAGCCACAGCAGCAGCCTCCTTCGCCCCGGCGGCGGCGGCAGCAGCAGCAGCGGCGGCGAGGCAGGGGAGCCGGAGCCGGGCGCATCGGGGAGGAGCAGGCGGCGGCAGATCAAGCGCAGCTGGCCCATAGGCGGCAGCCCGCGAGCGGCAGCCCCGGCACCATGGCTCGCGGCGGAGCCCGGCCGGCGCCCTCGAGCAGCGGCGAGAGCGCTCCGGCGCGCGGGCAGCGAGAGCAGCAGCGGCAGCAGCAGCAACAGCCGCCACTCAGCAGCCCCGCATCGCTGCCTCGCTCCTTCAAGTGGCGCTCCCGCCTGCACGGGCGCTCTGGCCGGGCGCTGCTGCGCCGGAGTTCCGAAGGGCGGAGAGCCAGGCGCGCCTGACTGGCACCCCTCGGAGCCTATAAGAGCCGCCCGCCGCATGGTAATTAGCCCCCTTTTGTGGATCAAAGGCAGCCAATGGCCAGCCGGGCCGCCCCCGCGGGGCGGGGAGCGGAGGACTGCGGGAGGCGATTAGCCATTCTTATTGGCTAATGAGCCGTTAAAGAGCCAGGGGCGGCGAAAAGGCTTGGAGAGGGGCTGCCGCGGCGGCGCCGTCGGGGGGGCTCTTTAATCTTGCGCTTGCCAAGCCGGGTCCGCCTGGAGGGAGGGGGTCTCGTTGGCTTATGCATCGGCGGTGGAGAAATGCGGGATTCCCGCGCTCACTTTGCGCAGCTGGCCCGGCCACGTTGATGGACGGGAGGGACGCGGAGCCTCGACAGTACGGACGGTCCCCGGAGGGTCCCGCAAGAAGACCTTGCGGAAGGAGTGATAGTTCAGTGGGAAGGACCAATCGCCAAAATGCGAGCCCATCCCGAGCCTCCCTCCGGGCGGGGGGCGGGGGGGCTTTGGAAGCAGCCGTCCGGTCAATGCTGCTGCTCCCGTCCCCGCCTTCCTCGGCGGCCAACGGGCGGGGGTCTCCCAGCCCTCTCCCGTCACCAGCCTAGTCAAGGGTTTTAGGATGCGACGCAAGACGTGCGTGCAAGTTCCGTCGGTACGGCAGGCGTATTCTGCGAAATGCCTCAAAGCAGAGCAGGGCTGCCCTGTTTCTGTAACTACCCTCGGGCGGTGCCCCAGGACCGTCACGCAAGGTACGGCAGACACCCGCAAGAGCTGTGGTCACACTTAAGGTTTAATCCAGCTTCGGTTCACTTTCAGAGTG
>MTQE01002208.1:47718708-47754691 GCA_014337955.1 Aspidoscelis marmoratus | reverse complement strand
CCCTATTCCAGGATATAATCCAGAATAAGGGCCAGTGCAGAAAGGGCCAAGATGTCCCTAGGAGAACGGCTGGTGGTTGTCCGTGGGTACCGCCGCGTCCTGGCCGACTCCTGGTTGACTGCGTGGGGGCCTCCATGGGCAACACTGTGCAGTTTTCTTGGCAGAGGTACAGAACTTTTTTGCCATTGCCTACTTGCTGGGAGGGGAAGAGGCTGAGGAGCGAATCGGCAACCCTCTGCTTTGGCTACACATTGTTATTTTAACTGCTTCTGAATCAACAAATACTTCGGTCATCAATAGTTTAAAACCCGAAAGGTTCCTTCGAGGAAAGGGCTTGATTCACCTAGCCAAAGGAGCGCGAAGTATATCAGCCCGGGTCCGTCGGAGCGACGTTTGACCGCGCTGGGAGGAACCGGCCAGGGACGCCGTCTTGGCTCCGGACCCGGGCTTTGCTCAGGCGTCCAGCAGGCCACGCCAAGGCCTCGTTACGCCCTTCTGACTGCCCAGGGCCTGTCGCTTCGACGATGGTCTATAGCGCTTTTGACGGGCGGAAAGAGGCGCGGTGTGGCGAGAAGGCGGCCCGCCCGAGCCTTCCCTTCTGCGGGCTCTCCGAGGGCAACAGCGCCGGTCGGCCATGCAGCCGTGGGACGCCGTCAATTAAAGACAGCGCCCGGGTCGAGGCTACATTATACGATGTGACGACGGCCGTGAGGCTGGAAGTCCCCTTTCCCCACTCTTTTCTACTAGGCTTCAAGAAGCGGCAGGAACGGAATAGGCGCGCAATGGTGAGACACCGTTAGGAGACGACTCTGTCCCGTTGCTCCGGAGCTCTCTCCGATCCTAACCGCGCTAAGCTTGCACGACGGCGAGCGGCCTCCCGTCCCTTCTTCCCTCCGTCCTGACAAGCTCTGCGCAAAGGGCTACCTCTTCCCGACCTCCAGAGGAGGCCCGCCGCTTTCCTAGCCAGATCCCCCCCCCTCCCCGGAGGTTTGGACAGGATGTCACGCCGCTGCCCCTTTCCCTCGGGCAACCGATAACACTTGGTCTCCCCCTTCCTCTCTGCGACGCCAAGGGACCCTGTGCTCCGCCCACGTGGCTTGTGCCAGATCAGAGACTGACAACTTGCGGGCGAGGGAGGGAGGGAGGAAGAGGAGGAGGAGGAGGAATTGACCCCTCGGGTCGCATTTGTCTCACGGGA
Organism: Aspidoscelis marmoratus; assembly: GCA_014337955.1. Classification (NCBI taxonomy): domain Eukaryota; kingdom Metazoa; phylum Chordata; class Lepidosauria; order Squamata; family Teiidae; genus Aspidoscelis; species Aspidoscelis marmoratus. Next base: position 47,753,493 of record MTQE01002208.1, on the reverse strand, counting down.
GATCTTCCTCCGGCACGAGATCTCCCAAATCTTGCAGATCCTCAAACCATTTTATTTCCTGTAGCTGCGGCATACATTCAACCTATGCAGTCTGGATCCAGCTCTGAGTGTCCCTTCCCCATCTTCCACGCTTCCGGAGCTTGCTCGGGGGAGAGGGGCGGAGAAGGACCTTTGCCTTCTCGTCTATTTCCTGCAATTTCCACTTCCCTGACACACACACACACACACACACACACACAGCGAACAAAAATCACACTTTTTGCCGCGATCCGATTCCGCGGGGGCGGCTCTTCCACATAGCCTGAAAGTCTCCCAATTCTCGAACGAAAAACAGAGGGGCCAAAGCGGGCACTGGCTGCCAAGATCTCAGGAGCTTCTGGCATCCCCGTGAGGTCTGGGTCGAGGGATTCGACTCTCAGCAGCTCCCAAGGGAGAGCCCCGTCGGCTTGGCTCACAAACGAAGGGTCCCCCCAGATAGGCTTCTTGGGACCCGTGAATGTCTCGCGATTTCCGTTATCTGTGCAGGTTTTCACAAGAGACGGGAGCATCGGAAAACGCAGGGAAACACCACGAATATTCTTGATGGACGTTTGTCCCCCCCCCCCAAGACACCTGAAAGTCGTGTTCCGCCGCCCCGCCTTCTAACAAAATGCAATTAAATACAGGTGCACCTCATTCCAGATTAAAAAGCGGGAGGAAGCCATCAGCAAATCGAATTCACCCGCCTCAGAACTGGGGAATGAATTAGTTACCGACTCAACGCACCCCTCCTAATAGACGATTCTCTCCCGCCCCCCCCCCCGCTCAAAACCTCCGATTCCAAGACCTTCCGTCAGAAGGGGAGTTGAGGCAAAAGCCTTTCCTCGCGAGCCCTCTGTTTACGACCAGGGGTGCCGTTGGGGCGCCAGTCAAACTTCGTTGAAGTTTTTATTTGCGCCGAACGCCAATCCCAAACCGGGCCGGGATTCGACCCCCCAACGTCCCGACCTACCGCTGGCCTTCCACGACGGAGAGGAAAGCGGCCCGGCGACCCCTTTTAAAGAGGGGCTTAATCGAGTCATTCGGGAATAGTTATGTGCCACCGAATATGAAATCCAATTAAAATTCAGGGGCGTTTTTCTAAAGGTTCTCTGTGTGTCTCGAAGGGGCGTCCGAGAGGGAGAGAGAGACCCTTAGGATGATTTATGAACTTTATTGGATAAATTTCAAATGAATGATGCCCCCATCCTTCATTTCAAATTGATCCAATAAAGTTCATAAAGTTGCTACAAAACTGCCCCGTTTGACAAGCCACACACACAAAAATGTTTATTTCTCCCTTGACAGAAACGTGTACGGAGAAGGATCGTCTGGACTCAGCCCTTCAAAATAGTTCGCCACAGAGAAACAGCTTTGTCTCATCCTGACGCGCGAAGAGGAGGGAGGCGGCCCATAAATCAGATCGGGGATTTCAAAAGCTCCCCTTGCTCTGATCCCCGGAGTCCACTTTCTCCGAATTATTCTGGACTTTTCCAACATTTTGCCCGCCGGGGCGGTTTTTCTTCTCCCGTGCCCAGGATGTCCTAAGAGTTCCCGCGTGTGGCTCATTTGGAGAGGCGAGCGCCGCGCTCCTACGGAAACCTGATCCATCACCGGGACCCACTTCGAAGTGAGCCTTTCCCGAAGATGGACTTCGGATGCCAAAGGCACCGACAGAACGGCCTGCCCTGCCCTGCGCTTACTTCGAAGTCGGTCGGAGCGACTTCGTCGAAGAGATTTCCCCGCCCCGGCGCTCCGGAGCGCTGAACGGCGTCGCGAAACTCCAAAAGGTGGGCGAGCGAAAGAGTCGGTGTAGAGGGCGCCTTTTTCGAGGCGTCTGGACGGCAATCGGTTTCGGTTCGATCCTTTTCAAATCGTGGGAACCGACGCGTGTTGGCTGCTGCCCCGAGGGGCCAAAGGCTACGGCTGAAGCTCGAAGGAGATTGACTTTGCCGAAACCGGACTTGGGAGCCGATCCGTCGTTCGGCAGAACGGAGCGATGGCGCGTGTGCGCGTGTGGAAACGCCGAGGGCAAAACCCGAAAGCGCCCCTGCGTCGAGGGTTAGAACTAGAAGCGCCTGCCAGGAAGAGGTGATGGGGTTCAGTCGCGGGGGGGGGTGCAGAAAGGAGGGGAGCAAAAAGAGGATAAATATACTCATTCCTTTGCTCCTTCCTCCTTTTGTTCTCAGACGTTTCGGGTTTGGACCTCTATCAGCAGGGGAGCGAAATGGTTACTGTGATCAGTGTGGAATAGCATTGAATTTAAATCAACGTAGCATCTCCCTCTCCCCCCTCAAATCACCTTATTCCACTCCTGAATGGCAGGGTGGGGCAGAAGGACACAGAGGCAAGGAGCGAGCACAGGTAGGCGTGTGCGCCCCATCTAGTCTGCAAAACCAGTCCGGGGGCCGGAGAATTTCCACTTTCTGCGGCAACAAGACCGTCTCGTGCTTAAAGACAGGGAAAGAGCCACCGACGCCGAGCCTGGGAAGGAGTCGCCTGGATACCCAAAGCGCTAGGGGTGGGGTAGGGGGAGAGAAGGGCTGGGCTGGGAACTTTTCCGTTGCATTTACAGAAAGTTGGTAATCGGGAACAGGTCGTTCCGAGTGGGGACGCCCGCTGGACGTCGGTGCTTTAAAACGACGTATTTGGAACAACCGGGCGACTTCAGACCTCTCAAGAAGATTTAAACGGCGCACACCGGCGTTAAGAAAACAATGGCCACACACACACCCGCCGCTCCGAATAGCGCGCAGCAATCTCTCGCTCAATTTAACGCCATTTGCGAGATGCCCCCAAAGGTGTTCCTCATTTTCACATTAGCCGCAATCCTAAACGCATTAACCCAGCCCTAAATCCCACACAGCTCAATGGGATGGCCTCCCAATCGCTGTTTTCTTCTTGCCCAGTTTGCTGAAAATTCAGCCTCCTTAGGAGATCTTTCTTTCTTTCTTTCTTTCTTTCTTTCTTTCTTTCTTTCTTTCTTTCTTTCTTTCTTTCTTTCTTTCTTTCTTTCTTTCTTTCTTTCTTTCTTTCTTTCTTTCTTTCTTTCTTTTGCTTTAGAGATTTGTATTTCTTTGTCTAGGCCTCAGTTTCTCATGAACCTGACAATAATCCCTTTAAGAGTGAGGGGATGTTGAGGGGGAAGCAACCTAAAAGAGACATCTCCCCTCCATGAACACAGAGGAACTAGCGGGTCTTGGGGGGTTCATTCTTCACAGTTAGGAAGAGCTCAAGGAGCAAAGGAATTCCTTAGCCCAAATCGGCGGGGCCTGCTACTCTTCAGAGTATCCTATGTGACTCTGAGCCTCACTGATCTACCTTCCTTTCTTATGGATAGCAAGACAAGCATTTTTGCTTTCTTAAGGATTTCCTGATTTCTGAGAGGTGACCATACAAAGGAAGCATTGGGCTGCCCCGTGCTTTTGCCTCTTTGGATGTGGGCACCAGAAGCATTTTTAATTGAAAGGTTGGTGGGGGGGGGGGTTCACCTGTTGGGTTCACCTTTATTTAGGAGAAACTCATTCCTGTTTCTAGAACCAACTGTGAGGCAGATCACTGAACACTAGTTGCAGACACCCTGGACACCAAGCTGGTGTGCAGAAGGTTGCAGTAGCTTTTGAGCAAACATCAAGCGTTTCCTCCTTTGTTTCCTCCTGTTTTCAGAAGGTCCAAAACTCAGGCGAAATTCAAAGGTTGTAAAACTCAATCTTAACCCCATTATTAGGCATTGTTTCCTTCCAGAAAAATCAATTTTGCCCTTCACGCATGGGTTTCTACGAAATTTCTCATCCCTAAAAGTTTGGATCCATGTGTGGTTCTGTTCCCGTGTCATGTGGTGTCTCTGGCTACCCCCTTTTTGGGGATGCTGTCGCAGGGTTATATGGGTACTCCACTTTGCATCTGAAGAGGTCTTAGTGTCCTGCTTGTTTGGAGGCATTTTAAAACCAGAATGAAGCGGATGAGTATCAGGCCAACATCGGTCTGAATCAAATATACAGGATGGCTCATGGTGCAAGAAGAGGCTACTTCTTGTCTTCCATTGAGCTCAGACCATCTCCTTGTGGCATTAGGAACCACATGCGGTCAGGGGGCAGTTTGCACTTGGCCTTTTTTCTGAAGTATATCTCAGGAGGATAGGGGTCTGTGGTCTGCATGCTAATACAGACTCTGGCAGGCCTCCCCTGGGGCCAGCTGTAGCCTGCACTAGCATGTGGGTAGCAGGTCCTATTCTGGGATATATGCCAGAATAAAGTCAAGGCCCCACACCAACCTGAAACGGTGCACCAAGGTTGCCTCCAGACACCAAGAGGCAATGTGGGATTTTAAAAAGATCCCTTAATTACCTCTTGCCATGCAAGGAGCAATCCCAGGTTTACTTTGACAATCTGGAGAGGTCCCTGAACTGTTTTAGTCACGTGTACAGAAGAGAGGTGGTGTTCCAGTTGCCTGAAGAAATGGCACCAGGCTCTTGACAGTGGTATACCAGACCATTTGCACACAAGTCACTGATCTGGTACTCTAGCTGTTATATCCCATAACCTGCTCTAGTGCCTTCTCATAGACCATTCCATAGTGCTGACAAGTGTACTAGCATCCTGTAGTAGCTAGGGTGTTGATTAGAATCTAGGATTGTTACTGAACAGCACCTCCTGGTGCCTATGTAGGGCTGGCCTTGGTTAGGATCAAGCAATCCAGGGCACGGCCAGAGTGGCTAGCAGTCTGCCTCAAGGGCTATCCACATGACAATGGCCCATTCCGGCCCAACCTCTGAGGCCAGAAGCAAAAGTTACTAGCCAGTGCTGTTTTTCCTGGACATTCAGGAAAGGTCCATTTGGCATTGGGCTCCACTCACTGTGTAGAATGGTCCATTCATCCATACTCTCTCTGTGGAAATGCATGGGATGCCATTTTGAAGCTATCTTCGCTTGGAGCAGGATCTGGTGCTATATTCCCACTGGGAGTGTTTCATGTGACTGTTGTGTTCCACAGGAGGCATGACCTTATGGTGGACTTATCTACAATGTGGACATAGTGTTCTAAGAGGGCAGCTCGCTCGGGGCAACAGCAGGTTTCAATCCTCACATGGCCATGAAAGTTCACTGAGAAGCCTGTGACAGTCTCTCAGCCTATCATGCTTCACAGAAAAGATGAAAAACATTAGTTGTACCACCCAGAACCTTCTAAAGGAAAGGAAGAATATACATTCAAATTCAAATTCAAAACCTTTATAGGCATAAAAGAACATACAAATATTAAAATCCCTGTTTACAATAAAAGCCATTAGTTAATAATTAAAAATGAGGACTTGATATAGCACATAGATAAATACATCAGCAGCCATAATCTAGGCCTCACACACAGACATCTTTGTGTCTCTTCTCCGGATAACAGATTCAGTATAGCTAACTACTATCTTTTTTAGCTCCTTATTGGACCCTTTTAAAAGTTAAGCGATTGGGCTGACCAACCAGATCAAAGAGAAAAACATGAGAGAGACAGTGCCACAAATCTTGGTACCATATACAGTACAGAAAAACATGCTGTAGGGATTCCATAGCCCCTGAACTGCAGGCACATATTCTTTTCTCCGTTGCTACTTTGTTAAATCTGCCATATAGAATATTGGAGGGGACAACATTACATCTTGCCATAGTAAATAGCTTCCGGTCCTGTGGATGTTCCAAAAAAAATACAGATAACCTGGTCTCTGTCCATACTCAAATGGTAGATGAAAATATATTGGGGAGCAGAACTTAAGGGGTAGCGTTGTGCAGAATTTGCCTCTCCATGTCAGGAAGTCTAACTTTTAGGGTGAATATACATTTTGATACCCTTGATGGCATTATAATTGGACTGAATTGGAATTGACAGAATTAATAACCAGGGGCTGATGAGAGCTGTAATCCAAAATAACTCAGGTGTCCTGAGTTGTCAAACAAACTCAGAAGTAGCAGCACCTCATCTTCACAGTCCTTCTAGCATGTTCTCCCATCCCATTTTTATTTTCATTTATCCAGTTTCCATTTATTTATTTATCCAGCAGCAGTGACCCTCATTCCAAAGATTTACATGAAACACATGTGTTAAGAGAGCCACCCTCCTGAATGCTTTAAAAGAGGATTAAACAAACTGATGGAGGAAAGGGCTATAAACACCTCTTAGCCATGCCAGCTCTATCTTCAGGGTATCCATAGCGGTATGTCTCCCAAGACCAGATGCCTGGGACCATGAGTGACGGCAGTGCTAACGTGTTTCCTTCTGCTAGCTACTTCCCAAACACAATTCCTCTTGATCAGAAAGACTGCTGGATTAGCTAGGTCAATGACCCAGCAAGGGAACCTTTCTTATGTTCTTAAGCAGCAAAGTCCTCCCTCACTGTCATGCACTTCTGGGCAATTCCGTGAAAGCTCCCACAGATAAAAATAACATGAACATTTGTGCTTGTCCTGGTGAATTTTCTCTTGGTGTGTGTGTTTTCCCTGGTGTATTTATTTTACCTAATAAAGGAAGTTTGCTTTGTGCTACAGAGAGATCATTCAGATAAAATCAGCTGTCCTTCCTAGGATAAAATGGCACACACTCTCCAAGGCTGTAGCAGTTGTTACTGCACTTGATCTATCCTGATTCCAGAAGAGGAAGAGGAGGAGGAGGAGGAGGCTTTTCTACCTTGCTTTTCTCACCCATTTAAGGGGACTCAAAGTGTCTGACAAAGCTTTCTTTTCTTCTCCCACAACAGAACGCACTATGAAGTATGTGGGGTTGTGAGAACTCAGAAGAGAGCTGTGACTAGCCCAGGGTCACCCAGTTGGTTTCATGGGGGATGGTGGAATCAAACCCAGTATTCCCAGATAAGACTCCGCCGCCCTAACCACTGGATCTCTTTGCATGTACACAATGAGGAATCAAGCTTGTCTCCCCGATGTCATCTTGAAGATTTTTCATAAGCTGCCAATTTCTGCACTAGACAGAAAGATAATCTCAGTCTAAATCCTGCTATTTGCCCTTCTGAACTGAATCAACCTTTTTTCAAGTTTGGTACCACTAAATCTCAAATTACCTAGCAGGAAAAATATGTAAATATGATAAAACATTTGGCACTGTGGAGGGATTGAGTAGCATCTGATTAGTATATTTGATCCAAGTTTACCTTTGATGCCAGAATCCATGTTAAAATGATTTAAGGCGACACTCATGAACACATTTACTTCTGAGCAAAGATTTTGCTACATATCAGATGAAACACACAAAATATTGTAGAGCAGGATGTAAAAACAAGAGCAACTCAACTATATGCTGGCTTTATCCTACCATTTTCTTGAAGGGCACCAATTTACCTGGAGCTGCCAAATCATTTAAGGATGTAAGCTTTCATTCATACACTTTGCCTAGGCCTTTTGTCTTGTTCATTGACTTATGCTTATGAAGTAGGCAGAATTGTTGTTCTTGTTGTGTACCATCAATCATGGCTGACTCCTATAGGCAATCTTCTTGGCAGAGATAGAGAAGTGGTTTGCCATTACCTATTTCTGGGGAGAGGGCGGGGATCAAACAGGTGACCCTTTGCTTTCCAGGTGATTTGCTCTACCACTGAGCTATAGACAGTCCCAGTAGGCAGAATATAAGCATACAAATGAACGTAAGGGCTGGAATGAGAAATAGATGTTGTCTGGTATCATCCACCCAGGGCTGACTCCTAATGACAACATGGACACATTGATGTTGCTTTCTTCATAGATCTTGAAATGGTTTACTATTACTTTTTTCCAGGGAAATGCCAGGAATAGAATCCAGTCCTTCTGCTTTCCCGGCTGTAGCTAGATCACTGAACTATGGCCACTCTTGGGAAAGTATAATAATTATTAAATGTTTTGTTTTTACTGTTTAGTTACATATAGCCTATAAAGAGAAAAGGGACAAACTGACTTTGTGTGTGCTTGGTTGCTTTAGATTTCCTTGCAGAGTTGGATCTCATTTGATGATCGAGTCACTTTCCAAGTTGCTATAATTCACTCTGTAAACTATTCCATAATGTCATTTGGCTTTTAGTTTTGGAATCACTTCCACTGGCATCACTCCACCAGTTTCCAGCCTTTCTTCTCTTTTTTTGGGATTGCCCAAAGAAATGCTTTTTTCCAGAAGCAGCCTATCAATTGCACTCCCAGGTTGATGGGTGGCAATGGTGGTGTCTCTGCCTGGCAGAGTCCCTATGGTGGAACAAACATAGTTTGGAGTATTAAATGGAAACTTTCAATGAGCTTGAGCTTGCAGAACATGCCAAGCCTTTGGGAAAGATTCATATTTGAAAAACTGAAGAGCTGCTGTCAATCAATATTGACCAGGGATTGGAAAACCAATGGCTTCCAAGTGTTGCTGAAGCACAGCTTCTATCTCTCACTGCTACTAGTGAATGACATTTATCAACATCTAGAGAGACTTAGCTCCACCAACCTAGTTACAGACCTAAGAAACAATGCGTGTTTTTCACTGTCACTAGAAGTACCCATTAAGTACCCATTAATGGGTACAAAAATGACATTAAGTACCCATTAATGGGTACAAAAATGACATTAAGTATTCATTAATGGGTACTTAATGGGTACTTCTAGTGACAGTGGAAAAACACCCAATGTGTCTGTGATACCCGATATCTGGCCAAAGTGGTTAGTATCTGGAAGTCAAATTCCCTGTCTTCAGTGTTGACAATAATGACCTAGGTGGGCTAATGGCGGGAACTGAAATAAGATTCTTATGTTCATTTGCAGTACCCTCCAATGTGATGTACAATAAAATAACCTCTATAAAGCATGTCTTTTGAATCACAGGCCATTACTTTGATATTTAACAGGAGACAGATACAGTAAAACAGGCATTAATCTTATCTCTCTATATATATCACTTTACAGACATACTTCTTAAAGTGGTTCGCTACAAGAATACGACAACCAAGTTATGTGTGTGGAGACCATAGAAAGCCCAGGAGAAGTACAGACATAATATAAAAGCTTGCATGTATATCCTTCGCATCCTTATGGCATTAAAGATGGAATAATAAAATTGAAATGAATGTAGAGAAAATAGACGGTAAGAATTGTTAGCCATTGATTCAAATGCGGCTGGCAGATGTTGTCAGAAGTAAGATAATAAGGAATCATGCAGCAATTTCATTAGTTAGCAGCTTCATTTCCTAGTTCAATTTAAAGTTGTACTGTTAGATTTTAAAGACTTCATGTCTGTAATGTGGCTATTGTTGCCTCACCTTGCTCATTTTTTGTAAAGTCATGATAACCTTTGTTATCAAGACTAGTTGAGCTAAGATAGAACAATCACACACAGTGCCTTTTCCATCTTGATTCGAGAACAAAATCAGACTGAACAGACATGCAGGTAGGGAAAGACCAGAGCTCCTTGGTGGCTTGACAAAGCATGACTTGGACTTCTCTCACACTTACTGTAATTACTTTAATAGTTTTATAGATAGATGACTGAGTTAATATAAAGGATTTGCAACAATTGCTATAGGGTGGTTGAACTATCACCACCACCATCATCATCAAGAGAGAGAGAGGGTGTTTCCGCACAAGCTGTGGAAACCGGATTAACCACCCCATAAGTAAGATTAAAGACACTTACCTTAAGCAGCTTCCGCATTGGAGTCCTTTTCTGTGACCCTTTGCGGAGGCCGCTTCTGCATTGGGTGCACAAGACCAGTTTTTAAAACTGGTTTTGCCGCTGAAATCCAGATTAAATGGAAGACCTGAAAAATCATGTGTGCAGAAACAGATGTGTGCAGAAACAGAACGCTTCCACACATGGCCAGGCGAAGGGATGGATGTCTCTCCAGCCGCTGTGTTGGGAAGGGCAGAAGCAGGACTGCCTGCTTCCAAAGCCCTTCCCCTGGGTGCTGAGCACTGCCAGAAATATGCAGTCCTCCATGCTCCAGTCCTCTGGCTCTGGGGGCGGTGTCGGCAGTGTGTGAGCTGGAGGACTTTTGGAATGGGTGCTGATTCGTCTGCACAGCACCCACTCCATCCATGTTCCCAAATCCATCCTTCCCACACGTGTGCGGACGCACGGGATCCATCACTACTTGTGATGGATCCTTGGGAGGATGGATTGCCAAAAAACGGATCTTTTTAGATCTGTTTTTCGGTGGCCAGTGCGGAAACACCCAGAGATACAAACAGTTGTTACTTGGGAATTCATTAAATCTTAGCACTCTATGAGCCCACCTATTTGTATAAACATGTATTGTTGGGTTGAATTTCTCCTCCTGTATGGCCATTTCATACCAAGAATAATTTTTGAATACTTATCAGAAATCCAGGTTGTACATCACACTAATTAATAAAATTTTCTACAGCTTTGTGGTTGCACTAGTCACTTCAGTGATCCAAGCTAAGTAAATAATTTCTTGAAAAAAGCAAACTAGAAAAAGAAGCAGATGGAGTTTGGAGAAGTTTGAGTTAAATGAGGAGCCCTCTCAGAGTGACTGGAACTATCAGCTGGTCAGATCATGCTAGGATCCTTTGTATTCCACTCAGAATCCAAGGTACAGGCAGACTGCTATTCACCTCTCCCTGCTTCCCCATCCCTCTGCTTTTCCTTGCTCCACCCCAAAGACGGAAGGAGCAAAGCTCCACTCACAGTTCACTTCAAAGGAGGGATGGAGATAAATCAGGTGGAGGTACAGAGATCCATCACAGTTCAGTCATGGTGATAAACTATGGAAGCTGCTTGAAATATTTTATCTGAGGATGTGTCCATGTGTTGGTATGAGTAGCACCTAGAGCTCCAGGGACATGTCCAGGCCCTGGTCCTTAGGTCTCCAAAGCCACGCTGTGGTGAGGAACAGGGACCATGGAGGGGATGGAATTTTCCATTTTGATGAATCCCTGTTCCTTGATTCAGTCTGCAGTGGCTGGTGAGCTGCTGCAAGCTAAATTGAGGGGGCTTCTGGAACCTGGGTACGGCCAGTTGTCACACATAAGCACTGGATTCTCCCAAACCAATGCAGGGGCTGGAATGTAAATGGCCTCCCGCAGTAGTTGCATCATGCCAACAATGACTCCTCCCTCTAGACGTCTCAAGAGGAGAGATCTGTGCAGATCACCTGAGATGTGCAAATCTTTTCTGGATTTATATTGCCATGTTGTCAGAATCAAGCAAAAAGTCCTCATTTCTCATTTTATTTATATACTATACTTGTATAATTACCACTAACTTGCAAAAGACTCATACATCAAAGAGTCTAAAACATAAATAATGGTTAAAAAGGGTTAATTTTTTTTACATGAGGCCTTCCTTTGAATTTCATTCGCTGGCTGGGTTTGAGGCATATTCTTAAATTCTGCCACAAACAGCTTTTCTTCAAGAAGTCATTAGCTGTTTTTGCCCTGACTTATCCCCTAAAAGTTTTAATCCTCCTTCCTGAAAGCAAAGCATTGCTCTTTACTGGCTCAAGGCCCTTTGCCTTGAATGGGAAAAGTGTTTCTGAGAGCTCCAAGGAGAGATGAGTAGGAGGGCGACCTGAGAGAAGGGAGTAAAGGAAAAATGTGGGCTGGATGTCAAAAGAATATTTTTTAGTGAGATGGATGGAGTGTGGACGTTGCCTGGGGGAAAGAGCAGAAATCAAATGGTTGGAATATTTAAAACAGCTCCAGAGAATGCAAAGACAAAGAGAACGGTTGTGATTGGGTCAAATGAAGAAGACTTGAGAGCAAATATTGTAATTATTTCTTTCTCGCCTTGCCTCCCCTTCCCCCTCTCCCTTCCTCACAGCTTCACTTTTGGGAGAAAGAGAAAACAAGATACTTTTATGACTTTAGATGTGATCTAAAGATTAGGACAGCAGGCTCACAGGAAAGGGGTGAACTTTTGATTGGAAGCCTCATCCCTCTCCAATTGCACTGTTGCCCCAACTGGAAATAGTCCCCTTGATGATTTTCACAGGCTATTTATTCTGGAGTAGAAGATCAGAAGTGATGAGGCCTCCATGCTCTACACTTCAGGTGATAGTCACCAATTAATAAAGGCATTCAGAGGATAAGGGGTCTTTGCAAGGGTGTTCAATCCCACTTCAAAGATGAAGACCCCTAAGGACGAACAGTTTTAAAGGATGTCAAAGCATCAGTTCCTGGACAGGTTATCTAGCCACAGTCTTCCCCACCAAACTGAAATGTACTTTGTAGTTTCTAATGACTGCATTTCTAGGGAACTTTAATGCAAAGCTATCGTTTTTCTCTTTAATTTTGTATGTACAATCCACTGTTTTGGTTTTTTGGAAAACGAAAGTGACCATTCTGATTTTTGTTATTTGTTTTTTAAATATATGAATATAGACCATTAGGAGAGATGCAAGAAAAGAAAAAAAAACACAGTAGAAGTTGCATCCAAGTAAATCTGTATTGGTTCTGTCTACAATTTGTAATTCCTCTGTATACTCATCTGGAAGTAACTCTTACTGAATTCTGTATATTTAATACATCTGATTTTCATACATTCATGCTGTATCATAGAAGCTCGAACCATGATTCCTTGCTTAAAACAACTAGAAGATAAATAGAGAACATAAAGTACCTTGGCCTTTAAAATGATCTTTTTTGATTTCATAATTCTTCTGCCTATTTGCTGAGGACAGAAAAGGGTAACTTTTGCTTTCCAAGGTATTGCTGGACTACAGCTCTCATCATCCCTGAGCACTGTCTATTCAAGGCTGGGTCTGATGGGTGTAGGAGTGATTGAACTACTGGAAGATCATAAGTTCTTCAACCACTGCACAGAATCAATTACCACTGTGTGAACTGGACAGGTTTGGATTCGGTGAGTATATGATTTCAGTCTGAACATGTGATCTTATGCTTACTAATGAACCCTGATCTATATTTTACTTAAATGCTAATATAATATATTAACAGACGTGTAATAAATACAAACTGCAAGCACTATGTTTAGCAGTGTTTACCAGGCTTTGTAATTTGCTATTGGCAACTGAATGAGCAATTCAACCCCACTAGTTCTATCAAGAAGAAATGTTCTGCAACCAGCAACCTCCTGTCTTGCACATTTCCCAGATAATTACAGATTAGAACAGGCTAATTTTTATTTTTGCAAAGCTGTTGGAGATCTATGTTTGCTATTATTGTTTCCTAGGTTGCCACTTGCATAAATACATATGTACAACCCTTTGATGCGAAGGCATAATGACAAAGATTTATCAAATGTTTTCCTTTTTCTGTCTCTCTTAAAAAAGCATGATTTATGGGGTGCAATTGCTGCTGCCCTCCCTCTCTTGAAATATGAAGTGTTCATGAATAGCTAAGGTAATATTTAATATCCTCCCAAGAAGCCCCTGCACTTCCTAACAAATGAACTACAACCTAACCAAATGGCTCACATCTGTTTAGCCTCCTCTCTTTTTAACTAAACAAATTAGCATTAGAATACTTGGGAGACAACATACAAAGTCCCCTTTCTAGATGACAGAACACAGACAATTATTAGCAAGGGGAAACAGTACTGAAAGGCTCCGGCCGGACTTGAGCAGATGTTTTTACATCTCCTGTAGTGCCCCTGAATGAATCCTGACCCAGCGGACATACTGTGACAGTCTTTTGAAGTGGCCCAGGGAACCCATTCACAGCCCACCAATGAATGGAAACTTGCTAGCTTAGGCGTTTCCTTTAAGATCCCTCTCCCTGAAGCAAGCGTGTTAAAATAATTATTATTTTGTTTTATTTTTGCTAAAGTGCCTTTAAAACAGCAGCAAAATACTCTCCTCCTGTTTTTGGAAACAACCACCGTTTGCCTATTTGGAACAAAAAGTTTCTTCAGATCACAGTTGGGTGTCATTAATGAATCAGGGATCTGCCGGGAGTTCCTCCTTATAGGCAAAGCAACGGTTCTTCCCCTTGGAGAATTTAGGGAGCAGCTACACATCAGTGCATAGAAATACAGATATGATTTCATCTGTCCTGAAGAAAAAGGCTGTAAATAGGGATATTCTCCAGCATCTAAGGGCAAATAATTGTTTCTTATATTACCTGCGCCTTATGCTGTCATTGCGTACGCCATACTTGAACTGCATCATTTGGGGACCTGAATGGTGAATTGATTATTAATAATGAAAGAACAGATCTCTACTTATAGAGGGAAAGTTGTTTAAGGCAGAAAATTCAAGGCATTTGCCTCTTGTGAAACATCAAAAAAGTTGCTTTTCTGGATTAGAAATAGATCAGCTCACTATTGTTTATAGTATCTGGTGCTCATTCTGCTGCATTTTAGACAGGAATCTCCTCCAGGCTGGATTGGCACCTTCTGCAATTCGGAACAGGTGCTCTACCCCAGAAGCTACAGACTTTCTTCAAAGATACAGATAAGTGCACACAGTATCCAGACTTCCAATCAGGGACCCAGGATTGGCAGTTGTGCATGATGCCTCCCTGATGCAAATATGTATCCCCAACTGTTGTCTGAGTTGGAGCAATACAGCACAGGCTCACCGTGTCGGCAAGAATTAGGATAGGCCTTTAGTGAACAGCTGCTCTTTCTATTCAATATCTTTGTCTCTGCATGTGAGAGCAGCGCTATCATGTCTCTTTCCATCTTCCCTTCTTTCCTCTGGGCAAACCACGGCAAGCTTCTTTCGTTGGTTTTTCCTTCTGTGTCATGCATTCCAAAATGTCAGCTTTCTTCACAATCCCTTTCAGTTTAGTTTAGTTTAATCCTTTTTTAAAAGTTGTGACCGCAACTGGACACAGTGTTGCATTTGGGACAGGATTGGTGCCAAATAAAACAGGGGACTATCCCCCCCCTGCCCCGGTCTGTCTGGCGGGCAGAGATGCTGTTAATACAACTTCAAGAAGTGTCTATTATGTTGTAAGGCACACTGCTTTGCTGGCTCAACTTCAGATGGTGTCTGTGACTTCTGATTTCTCTCAGTAATACTACAGCCCAGACAATTGTCTCCCCACTTTGGTAATTATACGTTGATTTCTTTAAAAAAACCCCAAAAAACAAACCAATGTGTCATACATACTTCATGCTTTCCCTTCTTTGAATTTCCTTTTATTATTTTCCACTATAATAGACGATACCACATTGCTTCCAAGTTAACTTAAACAAATACAGACATGTTTGATCTCCCCTTGTAAAAGTTCCCCTCCACCCTGATTTTCAATGCAATTCAGTCTTCTAGTTGGGAAAACACGGAAGGGCACTTCTGTTTCATCTGACTCTGTGCCCTGTCTTATTCTGCTTTAATTGTGCAGTGCCTCAAATAAATGAAAGCAAAACCTACTCAAGTCCCACAAATCCTTCCCTCTGAAGTCGCAAAGGGCAAGCTGTTTTTGCTAGGTGCCCACACCTTGACCCGTCTTCAAAACAAAGCAGGCAACTGAAATGCCTCAAACAATTGGCTTGTCTGCTTGATATGTCCTTCAAATGAATTGTCGGCTTTAGTTCTTGGCACACAGTTCCACAGAAGGCTTGCATCACAATCAGTTTCTTAGTCCTTTAAGGCACCACAAGACTCGTGTTTTGGCTCCAACAGGCTGATATGGCTACTGTTCCAAAAATTGCTCCAATAGATTATGACACCCAGTGAAATGTGGGTTTATTTATTTATTTCTATTTTTGTATTTCATTTTATGATGTCAGTGGATCAATTATTAAACTTTGGTTGGTATTTATTTTGGATGGCCAGGGCAAAAATAACAAATTTTATGCCATTCTTATTTTCTTATTTAGCGTGGGGTTTTGTTTTTTAATTAGGGAAATAAAGTGGAAATGCAGGTTTCCACTGGAACACAGTAAGGTGCTTTTGCGGAGTCAGACTATGTCTGATCCCACTGAGTTCTGTCTATAGTTATGCTAACAGGTAATGGATCTCGAATTCAGAGAGAACCTATTCCCATCCTGTACAGGTGCTCACAGGAAATGAGTAAAAAATCTCTTTTACAAGAAAAATCAGTCTTCTTCCTTTGAATAGTGCCCTATACTTCTAAAGAGTGGTCTTATGTAGCCATTTCCTTTAGTACGCAACAGTGGAGCTTGGGTTCTAGCTCTTCTACATAATTTGTACAGCAGTGTGAAAAAAGTCCATAGTAGTTGCCATGACCAATAATCAGGAATAAGGCGATAGGATCTGGCAATTTCTGGACGTGCCACAAGCTCCCTAAGCTCAGCAAATCTCCTTCAACAGTTTTTGTATTCCTTTTGAAAACAATTGATTAGCTAGTGGCACTGGATAATGGCAGCCTTGGTTCAGCAACATATGGAGGGGGATGCAAGAGCCAACTACAGAATTTGTGGCAGAAGCAAGATTTGAATGGGTCTGTAGTCTTCTTTGTCCCAGGTTCCTTTTGCTTTGGGCCTTATTCCAGATTACTGTATTTTCTGGCGTATAAGACTACTTTTTAACCCAGGAAAATCTTCCCAAAAGTCGGGGGTCGTCTTATATGCCGGGTGTCGTCTTCTTATACGGCGAGTATATCCCAAACTCTATATTTTAACTGGAAAAGTTGGGGGTCGTCTTATACACCCAGTTGTCTTATACGCCGGAAAATACGGTATGTCCTGGAATACAGATCTGCTATCTGCATACTAGTGCAGACTAAAGCAGGCTCCAGGTGGGACTTGCCATAGTCTTCACCAGTCAATGGATGGCAGGTTCCTGTTCTGGGACGGAATACAGAGTAAGGCGCAATGCAGAAAGGCCTGCAGTGCCATTGCCCCTAATATAAACTGTCCAAGTATTTTAAAGCATAATTTTGATTTAGATGTAGACTTTTGTGAAGAAATCCATCATTACTTAGGGGTCATCAATTGTAATGGGAACTAAGTGCAACTCATTTAGTCTGGCTGCAGCCACGCATGAAATCTTGTGGGGTTTTTTCACTTTCTCTTCAGCAGTGTATTCCACAGTACCCCAAATTGAGTGAATGTAGGTCAGTGAGCTGTGGCTGTCTTATGAATTGCTGCTGGGCCAGCAAGTAGCACAGTTGCTGAATAATGTTTAGATGAGAATAAAGGCAATAAAGGTCTATTGGCTACCAGCTATCCCCTGCAATTGGACAACAATATTAAGGGTGACAAAGAAAAATGATCTGTGAAGTCTGTGCACATGCTGTTCAGATAGTATACAAATGTGGTATAAATATGGACACTGATGAAACGAACGCTTGATGAAATGGACTCTGCAGTCCTATAAGCTAACTAGCTTAGCATCTTGAACTTATAAACAAGGTTGGCATATAAAGTGAACATGCTTGTGTTTCTGTGGTTACACAATCATGCTGGTTATTGATGCCCTGGAGGTTATTTCAGATTGATTCAAAATGTTCCCTGTATTGAAAGCCTGAGCTATTCCCTTCAAAATGCAAGCAAATATAAAAGGAAGCACACTGGAATAAATGTAATGATAATAATAATAATAATAAAAAATCTGAACAACAACATGGAATCTGAGCTGACAATGATTGATCAGGAAAAGGATCTTAATTCAATGTTAAAGAATATTACAAATGGTATTTTAAAAGTAGAACCTCCAGTATTACGATATCCTTATACAAAATCAATGATGCAACTGTGCATTGGATATTTTTCATGGCTTTGGCCACCACATGCCAAGAGAAATGAGTTTAAACAAGTTCAGAAAGGGTCAACTAGCATGTTAAAGACACTTCTGATGCGAATGTGACCTTTTTTAATTTAGAAAAGGGGTGGACAAAAGAGATTGGAATGTGATAATGTGGTAACAAGATAATATCTGGCATAGAAAAAGTTGGGATAAGAAGATTCAGTATGAGTATAGTCTGCAGATTTGCCTATAACATAGGAGACAGTGTACCTCTAAAGACCAGCGAAATGAGAACCATCTGAAATGAGAATTTTCCTGCTTGTTGCTTGTATTCAACTGGTCAGTTGATGTGAGGACAGGCTGTAGGACAATGTAGCCCTTTCATTCAACCCAGCCCTCCCTACATTTCAGCTACATCAGAGGTACTTAGTGAGGTGTTACAGGAATAAAAGGTAGAGGCATTCCTAAGAAAAGACTGAGGACTAGTAAGAACATAACAAGGAAGCCTGCTAGATCAACATCCTGTGTCACAATTGCTTCTGGGCTTCCCAAGCAGAAGATAAAGGCAAAACCTTCACCTGCTCTCAACTCCCTGCAAATGACCTTTAGAGGCATCTTGCCTGTGTTTCCAAATTGAAGGCAATACCTAGACATCCATTTATTGCCATGATAATATCCTTTCTAGAATGAGAACAGTAGCCAGAAGAACCCACTGGCAAAGTAGCTGTCATGACAGCAGGATAGGGAGAGCTGCTAGCTTTTTATGCCTTTCTTCAACTAAATAAGGTGGGCAGATTTTGTGCTAAATGCTACCCCAAACGTCTTGGTTTCAACTATAGGCTAATTGGATACCAGAATCCCCTTTTTTAAAAAGTTACTCAACTTGGTAACTTGGCAAGGCCTTAACTGCAGCTGGGGAGGCACTGTAACTCTGTGTTGTTCTCCACAGAAAGGTAACTTGGTTCAGCTGCAACAGGTACAGATAGTATGGTGTTTAATTACTTCTCTTGGCATCCACAAACCTTCTGAAATTACTTTGGTGATAAAAACAACAGGGGATAGTGAGTACAGAGCTCCGAGTGAAATTACACTTGTCATTTTTATGACATTTTGTTTAAGTGACGCAGAAATATGTTTTAGTTCTATCCCAACAGTATTAATCTTTCGCTAGAATAGCATAAGGAGACACAGTGGGGAAATTTGAAGTTCAGGAGATCTTCAGGGCATCCACCGCAGTGAATCTATACCATTGAGCAGCAATAAAGATTGCTGTGTGAGTCTATAACCTCTCAAGAAGATCATATGTTAGATCTATTCTCTAGGATTTTTTTTTTACAAACTTAATAGATTAGCAGACAGCATTATTTTACACTACCATGATCTTCAAAATTAAATTAAAGATCTGAAGTTGTGATTCTCAATATCAAGTTTGTCCAACATTTCATTAATTAAAGAGAGAGAAATGTATTCATCCTTTGTTGTTGCAATTTTAGAATTTAGATTATAGAATCAACTGAATTGCTTCTATGATCTCTGTATTTTATCCTATCCAGGAAGAGCCAATGGGTGTTTTTCCACTGTCAGAAAGTACCCATTTTTGTACCCATTAAGGACCCATTTGGGTGTGAACCGGATGATCCCATTTCCACCACGGCACCCATTTGGGACCCGATTGTTTCGACTGCCACTGGGGAAATCCAGATCAAATGGGTACTTTCTGGCCTTTAATCCGGATTTTCTGTAGACCCCATTAATGGGGTCTACAATGGGGTCTTCAGGCCAAAAATCTGGATTAAAGGGAGCCTGTTTCCAGGCTTGTGTGGCAATGGGGTCTACAGGAGGCTAGGGGGAGGGGGCACCCATGGGGGGGGGGAGCCCCAAAACCTAAGATTCAAAGTCATTTCAAAGTCATTTCGAAGTCACTTCAAAGTCTGTGCAAAATAGCTCCAGAGCATCTTTGAAGTCTGTGCTGATCTTCAGAGTGAACTTCAAAGTGATTCCGAAGTGACTCCAAAATCACTTTGAAGTTCACTCCAAATATCAGCACAGACTTCAATGGAGCTGTTTTGCACAGACTTTGAAGTGACTTCGAAATGACTTCAAAATGACTTTGAAGCCCCTTCGGAGATTGCACCCCCTGTCCCCCCAAACACCTGGGGTGACAAACAGACCTCTCATGGGTAGATCCAGATTTCCAAATGGGTGCTCCGGTGTTTCCACGGCATGGAGGCTAGCACCCATTGCTACTGGGTGCTAGACCACCCATGGAAACATGTTGGGTACTTCCCTTAATCCGGATGTACCCATTCCTTAGATCTGGATTAAAGGAGCGCAGTGGAAAAACACCCAATATGACCAAACTGAGTGGAGATACTTAAGCTCAACCTCTTACTCAGCCATGAAGCTCAATGAATCATTTTCTACCAGGAATTATATTGGCTTACACTTTGTATACAGGACAAGCAAGATGCAGTACAGAAGTGTACCCTTCAGGGTCCTTTCTGCACTGTACCTTACTGTGGATTATATTCTGGAATAAGGCCCTGCCATCTGCATGCTGCTGCAGACTATGGCAGGCCCCCACCAGGGCCTGCCAAAGGGGGCCTGCCAAAGTCTGCAGCAGCATGTGGATGGCAGATTTATATTCCAGGATATAATTTGGAATAAGGCCTAGTGCAGAACAGCCCTAGATCACTGTTTCCAAGAATGCAGATAATGTCATTTTGGAGCAGGTGATGTTCACAATTCACTTTCTTGCTGTTGCTAAGGCTGAATTTGACTGCTGAAGTGCAGTATCCTGACCTAAGTAAGCATCACAAGTAAGCACCACTTTCTAACTTCAACACTCCTAAACCACTTTACTTCTTAAATAGTCATCCCTTGTCCAAGATAAGAGATTGTCCCACAGTCATCAGAAGTTCTTCTTTTCCATGTAGCAGCTGAGGCTTGAGCCATGAGATTTATTTTTTACATGCTTATCTGAGCCACAAGATGGTAGAATACCATCTTAAGGAGATTTTTGGCCTTTTTGCACCTTGATTAGGCATGAAGTCTGGATAACTGGAAGGATACATTGGGTGTCTGCACCTTGTGACACCTGACATATCACAAACTTACCTGGTGCTTCCCCAATTGCTGGGTAAGAGCAATCACCTTGATCGCTTTGCTGCAGCAATGAACATGTGCTGCCCAGTCCCTTTCAGCCAGAAAAGGTGTCAAGGGTGTGTGCGAGAGCATACTAGCTGTGTCCCAGAAATGACTAGTATAGCTGTGGAACACAATTTCATGCTTTACTGCTATTCCAGGTGGGGGATCATCCAGGACAAGTGGAGACACTTCTGGGATGGAAGCATCTCTGCAGAGCATTTCCAGACTCCCCCTGTTCACCAAGGGCAAACAGGCCCAAGTACAGAAGCAGTGGATTTCTTTTCTATTTTCCATTCTATTTTTGTTAAGCATCTGAGTGGCCTGCAAAGGGGATCAAGACACATAAGGATCACAAGTTAGTAACTTTTATATGTACCCATTCTTGTTTTAATTCATGTTGAACTTTTATGATTGATGTCCTATTTTAATATATGTAGATTGGTATAGTCATTTAATTAATCACGAAGTCCATCCAGTCATTCTTTCCATTCCAATCTGGATCTCTCTTTAGGAGAGTGGAGGCTAATATGCATATTATTCTAATATAGGATATTTAGCTTATCTGGTCAGCACACTTTTTCTGTTAAAATTTACTGGAGAAATAAAAGAGTGATTATGCAAACCCAGAAGTTTAATACAATGGATATCTTAAACAGAGTGTTGTCTGCTATTCTTCTCTACATGATCATAACTAGGATGTCCACTCCTGGAGTTAAGGAAGAACAACTGTTTTACATTAGTTGTCCTAATGCAGGCCTGCATGATAATGAAGGATAATAGAGGTCTTTTTCCATGCTGTTTCAGCCCATCCTTTAACTGCCTCCTGCTTGGACTACAGCAATTCATTATACCCGATATTCCCTTGAAACTGATCTGGGAGATGCAGCTTATATAAAAGTGTTGAATGCTGTGGTAACTTGCTATTATATTAAGGTCTACCTGAAAATCATCACACTAGTTACCTCATTGCTACTACGGCAATTTCAAGGTGTCGGTATTTACGTACAAAAGGTGAGACTAAACAGTATTGTATGAGTGGCTACTTGCTAGAAAACACTGCTGTCCCTTTACATTCTCTGTGTTGTTGACAATTCAAGGGGTAGAAAATAGAGATAGGAGCTCTTCAGTGTTTGAACACTCTCCATTTTCAGGCATTGTTGTTTCAACATGTTCATTTTACATTGTTTTCAGTGTTACAACCCACACTTTGGGTCACAGGGAATGATAAAAATGCAAATAAATACATAAATAAGGAATGTTCTCTCCTTAGGTATTTCTGAACTCAAGTTAATTTTGAGACCTCATGGATAACTCTTCTCTATCAAAGTCTTTGCAAACTGAAGCTGAATTACAGGAGTTCAATGGTGGCTCTAGCATTTGCCATATCCTTTGGCTGTGTGAGTCCCAGTTATTTTTTATTTTCAATCTTTTAAAGGCCAAAGTGTAAACATATTTAGGTCTAATATTTGTACATGATCATTTTATTAACTCTTAAGATCTTAGTTTATTACTTTTAAGATTGGCAACTGTTCTGATTTGTAGTGCCTATTACCAAACAAGTACTATGAATGCATGATTATGCATTTATGCTTTGTATTTCTTGTGCTCTTCCCTGAGCTATCGGAAAGCATGATGTACTATCAAATTGAAAAATAAATATCATCTCTGTGCATTCAACATTATTAATTAATTAATTATTAGCATTTTTATCCTACCCTATACCTGAAGGTCTCAGTCTGATTCCGCACATAATACGTAAGTATTCCACAACATAATAAAGTCCATATTAAATCATTTTATTTGAAAATAATCATAGTGAGTGTTTACTGGACTTCAAATGATTATTTCTGAACGTATCAATGTACAATGTAAGATGGCTGAAAAACTCCAGTCTAAATGGGAGATTTTAACGTCTTAGTATAAAGACATTAATTTCACATCCTGCCATGATCTCAGCTCACAGATTCCCTTTCATTGTCTTTTTGATACAAGGATTTCTTACATGTTAACATCAGCAAAAGTAACAAAGGCAAATGCCACAGGCTACAGAAGAACAGCTTTCTGGAGCTGCTGCGATCTGCATCTCTGTAGAAACGAAAGCCGAGGTAGGAAATGTACAGGTTGATAGGTAGAGAAATTATGGGGAAAATCCATGTCGTGACATCAAGAATAGGAGCCAGTGATGAAAATCCAATTAAGGCCAGGCAGTGACGCAGAGCCACTCGCCTGCACATTGCTGGGTGAGTGACAGACATCATGCAGTAGCCCCCTCGGGAATAGTCTTCACGAAGCCCCCAGCTCAGAGCATTGAAGTGAGGGAACTGCCAGGAGTAGAGAATCCCTCCCAGAAGCAATGCTCCTGTAAAAGGAGAGAAATGGAAGCATTAGGAAACCGCTCAAAGAAAATCTGGATTCCTTGACCAAAAACCTTGGTTGTTTATTTTGAACATTCAGTAAATCACTTGCAGGTGCACAATTCCCATTAATACAATCAGTCTGCCCCAAGGCATTGAAAGGTAGACATGATGGAGCTGTTAGGAACGATCTAGTTAATTATGCACATAAATGTGAAGCTTTTTTTTTTAAGCCATGGGATATACCAAATGTAAGGCTGTTTGCAGTATATAGGATGCAGAATTTTATTACAGTTGCTTCACTTTATTTTCACTCTTTCATAATCATGCTACCATCATTCAAATTTTAGGTTTTTTTTTTAAAGGCCAGCGAAAGTACAAAAAGGTTGGGACTCAAAACCAGTTTATGGTTATTACAGAGATATTTCTATTTTCTTTGGCAATAGATTTATTTCTGGAAAAAAAGAAGAGTTGGCTTTTATACCCCACTTTTCTCAGTGGGGACTCAAAATGGCTAACAAAGGTTTCTGTTCTTCTCCCCACAACAGAACACCCTGTGAGGAGGGTGGGGCTGTGATAGCTCAGAAAGAACACTGTGACTAGCCCAAGGTCACCTAGCTGGCTTCATGGAGGAGGGTAGAATCAAACCCAGTATTCCCTGATAGAGTCCGGCTCCCTAATTGCTAGACCAAAACTGAGATGTGCACAATTTCTTTTTCCTATTCACTTCGCTTCACATTGAAGAAAATTCACATTTGTGCAAATGGAGCCACTCTGAATGTGCTAGGCTTCGAATTTGCTTCAGGTTTTCTTTAAATTTGCTTTGAATCCCTGCAGCCAATTGCCTCCTTTAATCCCCTCTCTGTTCTGAATTCACTCCAGAGATGACTGGGCAGTCACTCTGCTGCCTCCTCACCTTTGTGATGTAACAAAGCTTTGAATGAAGGCACAAAAGCTTTCACTTCACATGCAAATGTCAATCTTCAAATACAGACAATATTCAATTCAAATGCGAACTTTTGGAGCTTCAAAATTCATACAATTGCGAAGGTGATGAATATATTTCACCCATCCCTATTCTGGAAACCTCTCCAGATATAAATCCTGTCCTTTATAAAAGTTTGAAATGAAAAAAAAAATCTTTAGAGAAATGCATAGTTTTGCAAGTATACAGTTTGTCACAGAAAAGCATGACAGAATAGACAAATAGGTCCACAGCCCAGAATTTGCACCTCCTCCATTTTTCAGATAAATTCTTGACACATCTCATAAATTTATTATGTTATTTTTGTCTACATTGTATAAAGTATCCTTATGGCCACTAGGGATGTGCCAAATTGGTGGTCCTTAGAACCAAATCGTAATAGAATAGCACTTCAGAACTTAACTGGACCTATTAAAAATTCAGGGATTTGATTATCTATGTAGATGATATCTTATAAAAAAAACTTTAGAAGATTAGTTAGACAGGATCTTCCCCCACAGAAGCCATATGCCATCACTGAGAAAGGCCTGTACTTCCAGATGCTTGATATTGTTATTTTTAATAATGGTTTCCACAACCTTTCCCAGAAAGAATGTTAAGCTGACAGGACTATGATTTCTTGGGTTTCCCCTTGAATCCTTTTCAAAAATCTTCAAGTTCTTAACTACAGAAACTGAGCATATGTGTGTTTAGGGGGTCTACAATCTAAGTTCAGAACTTTTTAATAACTATTAGGTGACTGCCATCAGGATGTCATGGTTTGTAGATTATTAATTTTTCAATAAGGCCTATCATTTCTTCTCTTGTTACCACTATTTCTCTTACTTTCTCAAACTCCTTTCCTGAGAACAATAGCTTAGGCTTAGACACCTGTCCCAATTCTCTTTGTAGAGACATTTCTAAATAATTCATTCAGCACCTCTGGAATTTATTTTTCTCCTCTTAGTACACCACTTTCTTTCCTAATCGAAGACACCAATGGCCTCTCTGACTGGCTTACTGCTTCTAATCCATTTGAAGAATTTTTTATGATCAGTCTTTGCAGTTTTGGCAATATACTTTTCAAAATATCTTTTTCTTCCCTCAATCTCTTTACATTCCTTTCCCCAAATTTGGATTCTTTTTGTTTTCTTCATTGGGAGAGGCCTTCTGCAAAGTGACGAAATAAAGAAGTCCTAGTTTGGTTCTCAACTTTCTAGTGGTTAACATAGGACACCTACCTATTCCTTTCCTGCTGTTCTGTTGTTTTAGGAGGCTTGTTTTACAAAATAAAGTTAATTTCACCTCATGATTGTCCTGGGTGTACAAGAAAACTCCTGGAATGGTATGTGATTTGCTAAATTCTGTTTTCATCCAAAAACTGAGACACACTTCATGTTAAAAACTAAGCAGCTAAAGCAAGGCTTATAGCTTGGTCTTCAAACCAACTAGCTACTTCAATTATCTTGGTTTTTGGCTTCATATAATATGTTAGAGATGGCCAACTAGGCATGTAAAATAAACATAAAACGGTCAACATATCAGCTCCAAAACAGATGTTGAAGTTTTACTGCATTTCCTAAAGACATTGTTTACTGCCTTGGCAACCTAAGAACACTGTTTTGCTTAAAGCACAGTTTTAGTGATTCTTCTGCTTTGAATAATATGAAGGAATTTTAAAATCACTTCCAGATTCTGGTAGCTGACTGATGCTCAGGAAAGATGGGGGAGGAGTGAAGAAGCATTAGCTGCTTGTCTCTCTAGGAGAAAAATTAAAGATTTACATTTGTGTAAGAAGTAGTAAAGACTCTGAAGTCTAAGTTTAGCCATTATGGGCCTGTGCTGGAACCATGTGCAGTTGTTTTCTTCTGTCTTGGTATGGTAACAAACCAATTTCCCTTAGCTGAAAAGATGTTAAAACAAATTACTCTTCTTTAGTCCAGATGGGGGAGATTAGAGCTGGAAATCAAGAGTAAACCCAGCTGCACCCAGTTGCTTTTGGATAAACACTGCTGGCAGTTATGTAGCTGTAGCTGTTCTATGTTCAACCTGGAAAATGAGATGAAGTGTAGCTGAACTTTATCTATCTCTAAATAATAATGTTTCTGTCATCTACATGTGCCGATCAGCAAACATCAATTCAGTAAAAACACCACACCACTTCCCCACAAAGAATTAATTGATACAGACCTGTGATGAGTGTAGAAAGCTATTGAAGGATTAAAATTATGTGATTAGGAAAACCTCATTTTTGCTGTACTGGATTTCTCATTGTCTAATACCAAATGCACTAATTTGTTCAAACATAGTTTGCATAAATTAATTTGTTAATTAAAACTATTCCATTGAAAACTATGGGACAGAAGGAGAAAAAGGTTTTTCTTTTGAACAGAACCCAATATGGCACTGAGCATAATTAATCTAGCTTAAGCACTTTTTAATCCTTTTAACTCTAAAACTCTGGATCCTTCTTTAACTGACACTAGTGGAATTTGAAACTGTTATCTTTGGCTCAATACGGTCATTGTAAGATCAGACATTCATATTTGAGAGAATGAAACAATGAAACAATGAAACAAGGAAGGAAGGAAGGAAGGAAGGAAGGAAGGAAGGAAGGAAGGAAGACTTCTATGGGTCACAATTATGCAATGTAACAGGTCAGGTAAAGGTTGCCCAGAGCACAATGAACAACCTCTATCTACATGGTGAACACTGTTCTGCCCACTAACTGTTAGTCCCTGTGAGTGGAAATTCAGTTTGCAAATACATGATTTTGCTTAATTTCTTTTCAGATAGTGGGTCAGTACATACGTTTTTAGCTTTGCTGCCCAAAACAAATAGAGTTTTAAAAAAATACAAAAAAGCAAAAAGATTTCAAGATCAGACAGTTTGGATTATTCTCATTGGCTTTCTGTAGGTGAGAACAGATTAAGCTTTACTTATGAGTCTGGAAATTTGGTAATGTTATTTAAACCAATACACCCTGGGTTGCATAGGGAGTTAAAAGTACAAGGGAACAAAAAGAGGCCTAATAGTGAAGGGCAGCATGGACTGTACAACAATGTGTGGCTCATTTTTGTTGCACCTATACTACTGTTGCATCTCTTCTTCCCTTGCATTTACCTGTTATGCTGGCGAGTTCCATCATTTTCGTGTTCAACGTTACACTGGTGGGCTACGTACAACTACGTATAATATTTGTACAGACACACATGTAATACATACATATCTGTACATTGGAATGTTTTGAATCATTCGAATGAATGTTTTGGAACATCCGAAATCTGTTCAAATGTCTAAATATGAATGTTAAAAAATCTGATTTTAATTCATCGGATTCGAATCGGATTTTTGAATATTTGTGCACATCCCTAGAAGGGAGTTGAAGCAAACACTGTCTTTAAAATAGGCTGCAGAGATACAGAACAGTGTCAGTCAGTCATATTTGTTTGAAAATTCTGCTTCCTCCTCTGCCTAATGGTGATGGGTAAGAGGGCAGGACAGAGCAGAATTTGTTATTTTGAATTACCAAAGCCCATAATTTTTAAATTAGCTGTTTTTCTATGGTCAATCCTTTGCCAATTAACCCTTGCTGATTAATGCATGTTATACTGTGGTTGGGTATTGTGGAACATTTTACCTCAGCTCTACTCAAATAAATCTATTGCAGCTTGCCATGCATGCCTTCCAGACGGTCACAGTGAAAGAGAAAGGGCAGAATCACTGAGCAGGGAGCTGGACTAGATGACCCCCGAGTTCTTTTTCATTTGATATATAATTCTATGGTTTGAGGAAGTATGAGCAACTCAAAAGGATACAGGTGATGGAGATGGAAGATTTCTTATTTAAAACCATAAGCAGCAATATGTAGGCAAGGGGAAAAGGGGGAATAAAGTAATGAAGGTTTCTGAAGGCAAGGACCAGATGCTTGTATTAAATCTGGGAATGAATATCAGTAAAGACAAACTACGTTTACGTCACTATGGAACTAGTAGGAAAAGAGAAGGAAATATTTTGGTGGCAGAGATCTGTGCAGCCATGAGAAGTTGACTTTAGAAGGCTAGTGTGGTAATGCTCCAGAACTTTCAACAAGGATGCAAGAAGAGCTATATTTTCACAATGTAACAACTTTCTTGCAGAGGGATACTCTTACTTCTTAATTACACTTGTCTTTCACTATTCAGCTACTAGTAGTTAATCTCAGTTCTTGGTGTCACACACCTGATTTTCTTACTCTTTCCTGCTGCTGCTCTGGTGCCCCCTACTGGTTCCTTTGTAACTCATTTAGAAGGGAGGATGGACTGTCCCATATGGGAAGTTGAATATTATTTTGAACATGAAAGCACCAGGAACTTAACACAGCTGTGTACAGTGTGTTGATGGCAATGAAATTATCGACTGGGCTGTGACTTTGATTGCCTATATCCCTCAGGTGTTCCACTGGCAAAATTGCCATTGCCTTTCTGCATCTGAAGAGAGAAAGTAGGAAAGGAAAATAATGAACTGACTTTTGTCTTATTAAATTTAAAACAGCTGCCTACTATCACTGTCCATCTGCCGCCATATTTATCACATGAAGCAGCCTGGTCTTCTTCATCTGGGCAAGCTGTGTTGGCAGATCAGCAATCATATCCCTTTACATCAATCAAAGTGAATGAAAAACTTCTTGGGTCCCCTTTCTGGAATAGTCACCCCAAGGTTTCTGAAGGCCTACCAAAGCTCTAACTCTGTATCACTCTGTACCTATGTTAATTCGCTCTACCAATAAAATAAAATAAATCTTGCTTTTCCTCCTAAAAAACTTTCAGTTATGTATTTTTCCAGTATGCTTCTCAAAACATGACCTATTCATTTTTCAAATGAAAAATATTTGAAACAAAGTTCAATGCTATTAATTCTGAACAAAGTGAGAACTTCTTCATACTCTCCTTTTGGACACAGAAAAGCTATACAAATGAGAAAGGCTATGCAATATTGTTCTCCCATTCTCCTTTTTAGCTTTTTTGTTGCTAAACCCATCCATCTGCCAAATGTCACTTGCTGATAAGAACTGCCTAGTTTAAAATCCCTAGTTGTAAATAGACGTTGGCTGACATAATTAATGTCTACCCCACAACCCAATTTGAATTACAAAGTCAAGTCAATTTGAAAATCAGTCCCTGCATGATTACTATTGGTACACTCACAGGCAGCCTATAAATTCCGTAGCCCCAGGAATTATTTAAATTTTGAGAAAATGAATGAAAATCAGGACAAGATGTCTTTCAGGAAAACAGAAGGCAGAAGTGGGGCATCTGAGATAAACTAAATAGTCTCTTGAGATAAACATTCTTGAGAGCAGTAATACCAATGGCTCCAGGCCATTGTGGGTCTCTAACGTCTGCTTGATTTGCAAAGCTGTTATCTGCTCTGCCACCACTACCTACCAAGAGTAAATCCCCTTAACTGATCAAGCACAATATGGCAAAGACCCTTGCTTGTCACTTCCAGAAAATGGGACGGCTTAGAATTGGTATTGGGTTTGTATTTTTTTAACAGTCTCTAAAGTATACTTGGGGTGTTGGAAGCTTGCCACTATTTTTCAGCCTTTGAGACCCACCGCCTTCAAATGGAAATAAAGCACAAGCAAGGCATGATGCTAAACTGTAAAAAACAGAACTTAATACACTCATAGCCTGCAATTCCATGCCCTTCACCATCTTTACAATTTTATTTATGCTTTTAAAAATAATACTTTTTAGAACAATACTTAATAATACAAAGTTTGACCTTCTAATGAGGTATCTATTTTCTTAGTGAGCAGTCTTGCTGTGCAGATTCACTATAAAAGTATTTACAAATTTCAGCCAAGGATTACCATCAGGAATTAGGCATGATGACCTCTTTTCCATCTTGGTGGAGAGCACCAAGCAACAACTTGGCCTGGAGCTGGAAGCAGCGTGCAGTCCAAGAACTCAGCTGTACAGATCCTTTTTCAGCCAGGGAGGAGGGGGGGGGGACCCAGCAGTGACTTGGCAGCTGGGTGTTTTGATGGTGGAAGGCACCCAGCTGATAGCCTTTTTGACAGCCAAAGAGGGGCTTTAACAAATCTTGTTTCTTCTGGCTCTTCTGGTTGCACTGCTGTGAACCAGTCTGGTCAAGTGGTTAGGGAGCCAGATTCCTTTTGGGAATACCGGGTTTGATTCCACCCTCCCCCATGAAGCCAGGTGGGTGACCCTGGGCTAGTCACAGCTCTCTTCTGAGCTTTCACAGCCCCACCTACCTAACAGGGTGTTCTGTTCTGGGGAGAAGATTAGAAAGCTTTGTCAGCCACTTAAATGGGTGAGAAAAGCGGGGTAGAAAAGCCAACTCTTCTTCTTTCTGGTTCTGCAGATTCAAAAAAGGCATGTAGCATGGTTTACTGGGTATTCTGTCATAGGAAGTCCAAAACATCACTGCACTGCATCAATTTGCTTCAGTTCCTCGGGGAATATCATTACTTCCTCTGCATCCATTGAAGAATCTCCCCCCATCACCTAACCATTTAGAAGGGCAGAACAGTTTTTGAACTTTTGAAACCAGTCCTGCTGGCCTGAAAGTAGCCTGAATTTCTTTCTCCGGATCTCTGGACATTTGCAGATCCACTAGACATTCTGCCAAGCACTTTGTGAATGCGCACATATACCAAAAGCACTCTGTGATTCACTCAGGAATCCAATCACTCTATCACCAGCCACAACACAAGTATACCACATCACAGAAGCATTAAAAAAAAGTCAAAATTGAACCAGAACAGCCCAAGCTCAGGACAGAACATACACTCAAAAGCACCCAAAGGCATTTGAAGCCACTCAAATCCCAGTCTAACCTCTGGTAACAAGGCATAAGAGTACACAAATTCTCAATCAGAAGTTATTTTTAAAATGACATCCAGGTCAAACTTCTACTGTTAAAAGACAACTGAGAAAATGGCTGCTGGAACAGGAAGAAAGTCCCAGCATGGTGCAGGTTTAATCTCTCTGCCTTCAGCAGCAAAATGCATTATGATGGATCATGGAAATGTCTTGGCCTTATTGCATATTCCTTGGGTGGTAAAGGGTGTCTTCTTCTAGGTCTGGTCTCCTATCCAGATGTTCAGAGCCTTTTTCATCTTCATCATTAGTGGATTCCTGGTCCTGAACCACCTTATAGTAGAGGCTGAAGCACTGCTGATCATGCTTCTTACTTCTTTGGCATCTTAATTCTTTTGCATGATTCCCTAACCCATAAAAGTGTATGATTTGCCTTCTTTGAATTAGTCCAGAACTTTGATTTTGTCTTCCTTTTTGCTTTTGCCTCTGTAGGAGCTGTTGCCTTGCTGCCAAAAATCTTAGAAGCCACATTTCCCAGCATATCGCCTATTTTGTGCAAGCATTAAGTGTTTATACAAACTTTTACATACAAACTTGTCTCCCTGCCTTTCACTTGTCCAAATTCTTTTTTCTCATTTCTTCAGAAGCCAGAGGGGGGATTTGTATGGCACCCTCAGAGTACTACATGTGAGCCACGATGGAGGAGGGTCTGCTTGTCCCTGTGCCTTTGCAGAGAAAGCAGTGCTACGGCAGGACGTGGTCTTGCACTGAACCCTGCTAAGCTAGTCACCACCTCACCATAACTGCTCATTGGAACACTAAATGGTGAACAGGAATATCTGCTCCCCAAGTGCTTACTCCTGTCATTCTGCCACTATGCTGCTGTTGTTACTGGGAGATTTTTTTGGGGGGGGGGTATCTGTGTGCTAATGTGTTTTTGTTGTTGTTTTTGCATACCTGTTTTGTAGCATGCAAAAGAAAAAATCATTTATGTTATACACAACTTTTTTGTTCAGTACAATTGTTTTTGCTTGAAAAGGCATCTAGTTTTACTCAGTGATATTGAGGGGAACCTGGGAAACTCTATAATTTTCAAGCAGGCTGTCTACAGCTATAACTAATGATATTTTAATTCCTAGATGAGATTATCTTGTTTCTCTTTCCATCTCATGATAACATTATTTCCCTTTTGAATGAGAATATATGGAAGTAGATGTTTTAAATTAAAATTAAGTATTGAATTCTTATTTGTTCTTTATACATTTAGTATAAAAACAGCTTATACAAAATTCCAAAGTTGTTTACTTGGGAAAAGAAATTCTGAAACTATAACTGGATTTAATTTCTATTTTTGGGTTTCTTACTTGTATCTCCCAATTTGTGAAACTTAATGTTCACCTGACCTGTTAGGATTAAATAATCTAACAACGAAAATCTTCATCTTAGACACTGAAGAGACCTATTGGTATCAAAAGATGTACTTGTTTCTACACTTAGTTGACTTATCTTACCATGACAATGTTTTTGTGATTTTTTTAGAACTACTGTGTGCAAAAAAACCCATACCACTAACATTGTGATTTCTCCTATCACTTTTTGCTTTTTCTTTGTCAGACATTTCTTACAGAATTATATTCTTCCACCTGAATGTTTATCATGTTGCCTAAGAGACTATCAGTAACTTGATGACATAGGCACATACTACTGGTAACTGCCTGCCAATAAATCTTGATCAGACTTTTACTGTCTTGTTTATATTTATGAAGAGTTATATACTACCCTATTACGTAAGTAACCACTGTTAACAGTAAATCAATTCTTTTAAATCAAAGACATAAAATACATTAAAAACTCATTAAAAAGTATAAAAGATAAATGGCTAAGCATGTAGTTTAACATGCAGCTACCATGAAGGTTGGTGGTTCAAAATTCTGCAGGAACATCCCTCCAGC
The DNA here is from genome assembly GCA_014337955.1 of Aspidoscelis marmoratus. NCBI lineage: Eukaryota > Metazoa > Chordata > Lepidosauria > Squamata > Teiidae > Aspidoscelis > Aspidoscelis marmoratus. Next base: position 47,720,650 of record MTQE01002208.1, on the reverse strand, counting down.
AAGGGTCCTTGGGCAAGATCCCCAGCACCTTACCTACCTATACTTTCTCAACTGTGTGTGAGAGAAAAAAATAAAGTAAAGCCATCTTAGATTTTGTGTGGATTAGCAAAGTCTGCGTCAGATGTTGGGGAACCAGGGCACTCTATAACAAGTGGGGTACTGGAACAGCCCACTCACGGGTGAAACAAGAGACCCTGGATCTGCTGGAATGAATCTCTAAGAGCAAGTGTCCAATGAGAAAGGACGCATGAAACTGATAAGTGGATCATGGATGCTTAAAAGACCAACATCCACACTCTCGGAAGAACAACTGGTTGCCCAATATTAAATATAATCAAGAGGAATCTGCTATCATAACTGGAAACTAGGCTATGGGGAATACATCCAAACTAGAATAATACTGATTAAATATTGGAAATATCTATGGTTGCGAGGATAGAACAGTAGCTTTACTGAAACATCTAGGGGCTTATATGCCCTTTACACAGGATACATTTGCTCAATGGAAAGTTTTCCCCAGATACCCATATTTGGCAGAACCGGGGAGAACTGGATAGATCAGGCTTAATACAAGGATAATGCTAAAGAAAGGGCCTTATATGGTTGAGAGACAGGAAACACTCAGAAGCCTGCAGGCTGGAGCATGGTGTGCTTGTGGCAACTACACAGATTGTCCCTGAGCATTGTACATGTTTATGCTTATTGAGGGAGATTAGGAAGGGTTGTTTTGCCCTGGAATGCTACCCTTGTCCTAGTAAGCTTTATTTCTGCTGAAATGGGCAAGAATGCACCCCCACAGATAAACATCTGAGATCTTGATTTAGAAGAGTTCAGTCTTCCAAACAGCTATGAAACTGTACAGGGCCCTCAAATTCCCAAGCCTTTGGTAGAAGACCTGAGATTGAGACAGACATCAACTCTAAGTGGTGGGAAAAAAAAAATCAATGTTACAAATATGTACAGGATGGTCTCAAAAGAGAGTTCAGGGTTCATATATTCATACAAAATTGGAATGCCACTACTGCTGGCAATGTTCTAAGATCTGTATACTCAGTGCCCTGAATGCCACCAAGTTAGTAAATTTGTGATGTTAAGTTTTCTGTTTAATGCAATGATTTTTTTTTTCAGAAGACCACAAATGTGGTTCCTCCATATAATACCACTATGTATAAGTACAACAGAAAAGAACCATTACATGGCTGATTTGGCACAGATTCTATACATTTCTGTTGAAGGCACTGCATCCTTATAATGACTCTAATTTGTTTGGGTAGAAGAGATATGGGGACGTGGCTTGAAGATGCTATAAACTTTTCATGGCTGGAATGAAGTCTATTTTACAAAATAAATGGCACCTTTGTTGCTCTTTTAAACTAAAAAGCTTCCAAAATTGCAACTTCCTTTAAGCTGAGTATTCTAAGAGCGGAGTCTCTATAGATCTGCTGCAAAATTATTTCCTGATGTGTATTAATTAAAAAGAGCTATTTCCATTGGCAAGGAAGTCTTCCATGTGAAAATTAGAACTTGCTTTTATAGTACTGTAATTTTCAGCTGCAGTGAAAGGGGTATGGGAGAAGAAACACATGACATATTTTTATCTTTCTAGTCCAACAAAGTTTGGTATTTACACTCACCTGCATCCAGACTGCCAGTTGCTGCTGTCCAGCCCATGATTGGAGGAATGGCACCAACTACAGCTCCTACCCAGGTATTTAGAATGCTAATTCTTTTCAGTGGAGTGTAACAGCATGTGTACAGAACAATGTTGAAGGCTCCCAGGGCTCCAGTAAGAGGATTTACTCCTAAGGTCAGCAATGCTATTCCTGGAATTGCACAGGATGCAGCAAAAGAGACAGCAAGCAAAGGGCTGGGTGTGGGGAGGAACAGGAAAGAAGAGATATTAGGGCAACAAAGTAAGGGTAGTTTCTATTGCTTTTTTTTT
>MTQE01002208.1:47685497-47705787 GCA_014337955.1 Aspidoscelis marmoratus | reverse complement strand
TTATTCCATAGCCTGGGGGCCATTACTGAGAAGGCCCTCTCCCGGGTGCCTCTCCTCTCACATTTACAGTGATGGAGATGTATTATATTCAAACTGTTGTGCCATGGCCAAAGGGATAACAGGGATAAATCCAATTATTTCTGAGAGTGACTGGGTATGGATTGGATCCAGCTATGTGCTGGTTTTGACATTGGTCTTAAAGCAGTAAGCATAAATCAAATACCCACATTCAACTGTTGGAAATAGAGAAAGACAATAGTCAAACTTCAAACAGCTCTCTCTCTGTATATGTGCATAAACTTGAAAGAAGATATATGCCAAGGAACATTCAAACTAATGTACAGATTCTTCACACAAGTAAAGTTTTCCTTAAGATATTATGAAGAACAATAGACCAAGACATGAACAGAGAAGTACCATAGGAACAGATTTGCAAAAAGGCAGAGAGATAAGTTCTACTGAATCTGGTAAAGAGAATGGAGAATATTGTCCTATATCTGTTTAACCTGTACAGAGAATACATAAAAAGGATGGCTCAATTGGAAGAGAAAATGCAAAATGCAACATCTGGATTAATACCAGATATTAAGAAGAAACAGATTAACATCAGCCTAAATCTTCAGTTGACAGTGAAGAAGTTTGATAACAGTTTTGCTCTCTTGGGCTGGGCAAAGCAGAGAATTAAGGAAAATAATCCTAAAAAAGAAGCAACAACAAGCTCAGAGAAGATCCTGAAGGACAAGGAGAGATAAAGATCTTAGTATATGGACACTAAGAAACTTTGAAAGGAATAAGAAATTATGGATCTGAAAATGATTGCAGTTCATGGTATTCTCAGCAGAGTACTGAAATGAGTATTTTTGGGACTCAAAGAATCAGTCAGGTCCCTTAAGACAACATTTGTCAAGCAGAAACATACTGGGGCATGTGAGGAAGAATTAGAAAAAAGTATTCTCCTTGGCATCATTGAGGAAGGAGAATGGAAAGGCAACAGACTAGACAGAGGGGACCAAAGAGACATCTTAAATGCCATCAAAAGAGCTATCAGATCAAAACAGGGATTATCTGTCCATATAAATACCAAAAGTCAAATTCAACTTGATGGTAGAGAACAACAACATATATATATATATAGGCACTGAACATCCATGTTTACCTTCTTAAAGTCAAATCTAGAACCTATTATCGAAAAGGTTTAATTACAGTATGCTTTTAGAATGCAGATATATTTGTAAATGTTTACATATATAGACTGTGAGATAAAATAGTAGAGATATAACACAAAAAAGAATCGTATCTGAATTATTATAGTTGTCTATCAGTATGCAACTTTATTCTGAGAATACAACAGCTTTGACTTTTTAAAAACATTTTCCTTTCCTTTTCAAAAATCCAGCTAGAGGAAAGGGGCATTTGGGAATTTTTATTCTCAACCGTGTTCTTGCTTTAATCTGCTGCAGTTGCCAGAAAGTCTACTTTTTTGCAAATGAATAAATATCAGCTACGGTAAAATATCACGTAGCTGTATGAATTCATTTCTTTTGGCATTCCAGCTTTGCTGTCAGGAGAATATGCAAAATGTTGTTTGAAAATGTAATTGACACTATATTTTAACCAAATTGGAGGCAATTAGCTTTCCCAGATTCTAACCAATCTGAGTTGCAGATGTTCTATCTTCTTTGCCCAGAATTAGTTACTTTAGCAAGACTATAAACAAATCAGCTTAATTTAAAGCAGTGACTTTGTTTTCCGAAAATAAACCTATCTCTTTTTCATGCTTACATAATTCAGGTCTGGACCAAGCCATTTCATGAATGCTTTCATTAAGATAGTGATTGAACATTAAGTAAGGAAGTTTTTTTAAAAAAATCATAGGAAATAGGAATATTAAAAGAATGACAGAAGAAATTACCCTTCCAAGCCATTTATCATATTTCACACCTTGTTAAGACACACTGGCATTTAGGATGCACCTGTAATTTTGCAAGGAATATTTCGGAAAAATGAAATTTAAAAATACGATGTATTTTTAAAGTATTTTCTTCTTCTTCTTGGAAAAAAGTGGGTCTTACATGGTACAAAATACACTAGTAACTTTCAGCATTGCCCTTCATTTCTCTCTTGCAATCACTTCAGCAAACCAAACCTTCTGTTAAAATGCTAAGCTCTCCTCTTTGGAAAAAAATGGAGATGAAACAACATGAGCAAGGTATTTGGGCAGCCAGAGATTTGAAGAAAGGATGTGATTTATAGTTAAGGTTACCTGCAAGGTGAAGTTTCTTCCAATACTGCATTCAGTTCTGCACATGGCTGAAAGTATGAGCGTAACATATAGAGCTGGATTTTACCCGCATCCTTTTAGTGACATAGTAAGGTCCATGCTGCCCAAAGAAACCCCTGCATAATTAAAAATGGGAGTCAGGGGGCCCACATAACAAAATATATATCTTTCAACAACCAATTCATTTCTACCTTTAAATTCCATGCTGAATATTACTGTTAGCTTGCCAAGGACTAACAACCTTCAGAATATCCTATATAGAAAAAGTAAATCTCCAGTCAAAACCCTGGAGGTAAAAGATATATTTCTACTTAGTAATATTGAGTCACCCTGGTCATAAAGACACTGTCAATGAACATAGTAAAAAAAGTAGCATCAGGGAACGTGTTTCAGTAGTCCTGTGGGAATTCAAAGATTTGCAGAAAAAGAAGTAATTAAAATGAAAGAAATAGAAAATGCTGGTTTTACATTTTTGGAAAAGCAGAGTGGGAATGGAATGGAATGGAATATCCTGAGGAACTCATGGTTGTTTGTCTGAAATAACCGCATTATCTAATCTGCACTATGGTATTTGTTGCAGTCCCAACCACTTAAACAACATTCCACCATCTTCATCTCATACGGGGTTATATTTTAAGCATGTTTTATTCTGTTATTTTATGTTTCATTTGAATGTTGTGACCTGCCCTGGGTCCTTTGGGTAAAAGCCAGGATAGAAATGAAACGAAATGAATGAATGAATGAATAAGTACATTATTACTAGTATAACCTATGAAAGTAAGAGAAGCATGGCATAAAAAAACAAATTAGTCAGGGCTAAGGATCAAACTGGCTATTCTACCTTCCCTAAATGCCCCAATTTATGGATATATGTACATATGTACATATCACACACTATATCTTAGGTTTCAGTGCAGACTACAACAAGTGACATGAATAAAAACAAGAATTAAAAACAATTAAAAATAGTACAACACACATAGGACGGGCTTAGCTCTACTATTCTCTAGTTAAACCTGAATGGTATCTTGATGCAGAACACTAACTTTAGAAGATAAAGAAGTGATGGCATATCACCACGTTTAGATGCACAATAGTAGCAGAAAGTCCTTGAACATCTATGCAGAAACTCTTGAATTGTTTAGGACATGATACATTCAAAACCAAGGCAAACTAGCAAATAAATTAACATCCAAATTCCACTGCATGCACAGGAAAAGGCCTAAGTCCCCTTTCAGCAGGATTTATAGCACAATATTCACTGTGACTTTATCAAGTGGATTCCAATAAAATGTGTGAGAGGGCTCTTTGTGTATCTTAGTCTCTGGAATGCAAACTGTGCAGCAATGACTCTGCTAGCAATGTCTAATTAAAGTGTAAGTCCTGGTATCGGACTTGCCAAGTTGATAATATGTAAGCTGTCCCATGTTTAAAGACCTCATAAACTCAACCATTTATAGAAGAAATGCACTTTTTATGTGAGTTACTGTAAACAGAATTCAAGGTGCAAGCCATTTACTATCCTAGGCAGTTCAGTAATGGACTTGCTGAGTGGTGTCATTTCTGAAACTACTTGGCACATGTTAAATAACAGACTGCTGTGGTTCAGCAAGATAAGTTCCTGCACTATTAAACTGAGTGCTAGAGAGGAGCCTTGTTTTGAAACATTTTTTTCAAACACAAATCTGAATAAATTTGAAGGCTCTAAGCCAGAGACAAAATGCATTGCTAGTTTATAATATAATAAGGATATGCAGTACCATGAAAAACTATTTGTTCCCTTCATGATTTCTTCTATTTTTGCAAATATGTCCCACTTGACTGTTTCAGTTCTTCAAACAAAATTTAATATGAGACAAAGACAACCTGAGTAAACACAAAATACAGCTTTTAAATGATAAGCTCATTACTTAACACTTATGATACTGACGTGAAAAAATAATGGCAACCCTCAACTTGATGCTTGGCTGTGTCACCGTTAGCAGCAACAACAGTAACCAAACACTTCTGAAAACGGGAGATGTGGAGGGACACAGAAAAACCAACTTCCTTGACTCCTTGGAGATCTTAGGCCCTTGAATTGGGCACTTGGGAACCTGGAAATAGAATGGCATAAATCTAAAATATTAAAGGTTTTAGGGAGATGAACAGGTCTCTCTGGTGTGGTTTATAGTGTACTGTTTCAGTTGGCATTCTCAAGTTTGGTTGAGAGCTGTGAAGAGATCGTGTGAGTTATCTTCTTGCAGTTCCTAAAAATAAGCAGAAAGCTTAGCAAATACCTTTGCTCAGGAATCACACTATCTTTGGTCATTATTTGTACTAATAAAGGAAGACTTTTCAGCAGTGTGATCCTCTGAATGACAGCGGCAAATCTTTCTGCTCTTGGTCACCAGGTTTGTAATTTGACACAGGGAAGCATCCAGCCAATAATCTCTCTACATCATGCCAACAGGACCTCTCCAAGAGCAAGGTCACCAAAGAAAGTGATTGTTCCTGGTCTCATTAGTACACAAGTAAACCAGGTAGCCAAAATCCCTTCTGAAAGATGCAAGAAAGGATGAGCAAGCACAGCTTTCAAGATCAGCAGAGCTCGTGCAAATGGACTGCCTCTCTCCTTAATCTAGACCAGCGGTTCTCAACCTTCCTAATGCCGCGACCCCTTAACAGAGTTCCCTATGTTGTGGAGACCTCCAACCATGGGGGTAGACCAGCTGGGAAGTGGGAGGGAAGGGCGGCGGGAGACTTGTCGCGGCCCCTATGAAAGGGTAGTTCGGCCCCCAAAGGGGTCCCGACCCCGAGGTTGAAAACTACTGATCTAGAAGAAAAGACCCCTCTACAAGTTTAGGTAATAGGTCCAGGGTCTGAGACAACAACATGAATGGAGAATACAATAGATGGAAGAATTTCTTTCAAATGTAGTAGAAGGTGACTGTCTTATCTAAGTGAAAACTCTGAATGCATGTAAGACAAAAGAAAGGTTAATTGCTCCACTAGACTGGTTTTTAAAAAATATGATAATCTGGCATGGTCATAATCAGGTGACTATGTCACATAAGAAAAGACACAGAACATCTGGAGTTTTCACTTTATCTTCCTTGCAGACCTTGTTCCTATTTCAAAGGAATATTTCAGTTTTAACAAGTAAGTGTTCAATCTTTTAAATGGGAGATGTAGATTGGGAACAGAGGACAGCAACAGAGGACAAGGAAAGCCCACAGTTCAGGTGATCTGTCATGTCAGAACCTATTCTGGATAAGCACACAGAACATGAGATGCCAAAACAGAGCTGTTTAGAAAATTTCCTTAGAAAGACAGGCATCCTTGTATGGGTCTTGATTTTCCTAAACCTTCATGTGACATTTGAACCCAGCAGTCATAAAATGTTTACAGGTCATCTGGATGAGAGGAAAACTGGGTTTTTATGTTGGAACGACTCAGTCATTCCCAAGACAGGGACCCTGAGGACAAACATTTGCTGTTTTTCATGGCAGCAGCCAGAGGGCTTCACAAAACCAAATTGTCTGCCCTAAACTGTTTTACATGCATGTGAAAATGCTGATATGGTTATGCCAAATGTGGTCTGTTTCACAGCCACTGTGCTGATTGAAACCTTTAGGGAACATCATTAATTTAGATATGTATAGGTTTCTCCCTCCTACGACTTTTAGAAGAGTATTATAAGGTGATCCAAACCTATTTTCTCCAAGCTCCAAATATGCTACAAACTGTTTAAAGCATTTTAGATCAGTTTTAAAGCAGGTTTCTTTGGGAAGTGACATCATTTTATCTATAAGCAAAAAAGAGAATGATCTTTGCTAAAAAGCAGCTGCCAATTTACTTCCTATGAACACATGGCTACCTCTTAAGGACTGGAGTAAGTTGCCATACTAACCCTCAAAAGAACAGATTCAACTGGCCACCAGGGAACTTGTAGCCTCTGCTGGCTTCTGATCTCCACCATTAGGGCCTTTGACTTTTTCTCCTTTACTGTCTACTGGGTATCCTGTGAACATCCTCTTGCATATGACTTTTAAGAAACAGCGCAGTCAAGGCACACAGGCAGTAATGTGTTTTTCTTGGTATAATGATCAAGATCAAACTTTATTTTGGTAGAGCTTAATAATTTTATTGGCTTCTTTTTCAGTAATTTAGAGTGGATTATGTTTTGCTGCAATAGATATCTACCAAGCTTTACAACAAATGTAAGAGATATGCTTTTCCAGGATTCTGTACCTTTCAATCCCTGTTTAGTTCCCTCCCTCACCTACCTACCACTCTCAAGCAAAATGCAAAACAAGGCAACTAGATATATGCATGTCTCTTGTACTACTTCATTATTTTTGTTCTGTGCACCCATCGATGAGAATCTAGAAATCTGCTTCCCCATGGCTAGTTCAGAAGAAAAGGAAGTTGTTTGCCATTATTTCCTTTAAAAATAGGATTGACACATGTGGTGTGTCCCAAAAGATCCATTCATATTGGAGGTTATATAATCAGAAGAATTATAGGACACAATCACAGAGCTTCTTCAAATGAACTAGGTCTTCCCTCCTACTGGGCAGCTGACACTGGAGGCTAAGACAACTCCATTAGAAGTGCATATCGTTACTCAGCAGTGGTCCTCAGAAGCAGATGGAAGGCTATTTACTAAAAATGCACCATGACTCCTGGCTTATACATGAGCATCTGGGATGTTTCCTAACGTAATGTGATGCACAATGCACTCAAATTTATCAACTGTTCCACATGCAATTAAAGGCCCTGATAAATAATTCTAAGGCAAAGGCCACACAGCTGAACTGAAAAGAAGCAAGGCACGAAGGGTCAAATGTTTCTGTAGGATTTCAATTTAACAAACAGAAAGCTTATAAAGGAATGTCTCTATAGAGTATCTGTAGAGGCTTCTGCTGAAGTACCCTGTGCTAAACTGAAAATAGAGATCTCAGTAGCTAGTGGCTTTGACAGTCTCCCTTTAAAGAGAAATAATTTCGAGAGGATCATGCATGTATTATTATTATTATTATTATTATTATTATTATTATTATTATTATTATTATTATTATTATTATTATTATTATTATTATTATTATTATTATTATTAAGAAATCCATTTAAATTCCCATACAACTAGGTATCTATATCCAAAAAACAGTAGTACACAGAATCAATTTGCAATAGGAAAGGGACTTCTGTTGATCATAAACCACATAATCAGCACTATTTGGGGATACACAGACCTTGAATGATAGTAAGTACTGTATTAGTCCACTCTTCCTAATGTGTTCTAGCCCAAAGCAGTTTTCCCTAAATGTTTGCAAAGTCTGAAACAAGGATGTGAATGAAAATCGTGCATTGCTTAAGATGCAAGGGCAAGATTTTCACAAGTAATTGGACATGTCAAAATGTACAGCTGCCTTATTAAAATTCCTTGTTTACAACTTTCAAGCAACGGTATTTTCTCAATCTTCAGAGAAAGCACAAAGATAAAAAAAGAAACTCAGGAAGGATCAGCCTTTTTTTTTACACAGTTATATTAAATGTTTTGTATCTTCAGGGTAACAAAACATTAAACTGTCATGCTGTCTATTTTGAACAAATCTTTTTGAGGACGAAACCCCTTCAAAAATGATATTACAGTATTTGCATCTTGCAAAGTATACGTTGAACAACAGAAGTTTAATATACTAACATTAAAAAATTCTGTTACACAGAAGGTCAAAACTGGAAGAACTCTTTATTGTTGCCATAATGAAAGGAACTTGTTAGTTTCATTTTTAAACTTGAAAAGGTAGCAGGAACCAAAAAGTATTCCATGAGATTTATACAAAAAAGTCACATTTCATGGGATATGTTGCGGTTTAAACCATAAACCATTTAACTGAAGCAGACAGAAAAAAGGATAGAGATGTTCTCCCAAAGGTTTTAGTTTTATTGGATGTAAAGTGGCCTGAGTTGACACTTAAAGCTATAAATGCCAAACTGTGAAAATGTTCTGGTTTCAGTGTTATTAACTACCAACAATTGTCAGATGCATAAGAATGGCAAGCAGAAAAGAAACAACAATTAATATCTTGGGAATATCTATTGGCATTAAGATGTACATTTTGTGGCAAAATAGTTAGTTTACTGTCTTCTGGGATTGACTTGTAACAATTATGTTTGCCAATATGGCACCTTCTATAATTTTTAACTTCTAAATATTAAATTGTGCAAAACAAGTTGAAAATGCAAACCATAGGCCCAAAAGCACAAGTTAAAATAGTTTTGTTTTCATAACTATTATAGGAAGGACACAGAATGGAATTGGAGAATGATGTGGCAAGTTAGGGAGGAAAAGGAAGTGGAAAAATTACTGTGAACTATTTTTCTCTTGTGGCAGGAGATGCCGGTATGGAGCAGTAAGGCAAAGAGTTAGATTAAAAGACTGATGCTTCTGATCTGATGTCCAATCCACAGAATTTAAGGATGCCTGCCAAACATATCTCCCATATATTGCTTCTGAATGACACTTGCATCCAAAATAAGTCATTTATCATCCACAGCTTGATTAGGGACAAAGTGACTGACTTGACATGCTGTTCTAAGACCCAGCCCAAGGAGTATACATGTGTCCTTCATCACCAAGCATCCCCCCCTCCCAAGGTTTCTTCATACAGCACTATTCTGGACTGGCTGGACCGGAAAAAGGAGTTGCTGTGTTTTATAGGAATTCCAACCCTCTTTCTAGGTGGTCAACCTATTCTGCATCTGGTTTTGATGTGTTGTTCTAATTTTTGGCCCAAAGAACAGACTAGGAAGGTACAGCACTGGATGTTTACTGCCTTATCTCCAAACACAGTACTAGAGAGAAGAGGGAGTTCTGTTTTGAAACCCCGGGACTAACTTGTGAGGTCCACTTGGGGTAGATCTTAACTCCTCTATTTTTTTTTTATCATCTATATGAAACAACAGGGAACACTGTTCAGGAGATAAGTTATGAAGTAAAATGCCATCATTTTGCTAATAACAGTCAGCTGTATGCAGTTCAGAAGAAATTGCATGTCACTCAGCTCAATTACAGTAGCTCTATTGCATTCCGTCCAGTTCTAAAGAAAATAAATTGGGTGACTGACTTTTGCTTGAACACAGTAAAGGGATGAATGTGGACCAGTAGCTGAAGCTGAATCGAGAAAAGAATGAAGGTGCTTTATGTCACAGGCCCTTGATGAGGTTAGGCCCCTTGGAAGGGAAAAGTGCACAGTCTGAGTGTACTGCTGGATTAATCTCTGTCACTTGAAGCTCAAGAGGTGGCAGTGACAAAAATGTTTACTTCCAGTTCTAGCTGGTTTATCAGCTGTATAATTTTCTGGACAAGAACAATTTGGAAGCTGCAACTCATGCTGAATGCAGAAGAAAATGTGCTGATAGGTACAGCTAGCTGAACATATCACACTGGTCTTAAAGGAATTGAACTGGTTGCCAATTTGCCACTTTGGACACTGAGCCCACTTTAAAGTGAACATTCTAGCTAAGAAAGCCCTCAATAGCCTGTCGGTGCTATATGATCTGTTGAAAAGGCCACCTTGGCAGTATCATAACTTTCAGAGGCTGAACGGCTGCTGACCTGTGATACAACCTTCTTTGTAATAGCCTACAGGGTGTGGGATGGATTCTTTTCTGAGGTGTGTCAAGCACTATCACCCACCCAGAGACCCCCGGGTATAGGATGGGATAAAAATGTAAATAAATATATTCAGGCATGTATCTATCCATGCCTTTGTCTGAAAAAGCTGTTCTCCTCCTTCCTTAATTTCTATTTCATGTGTTTTAATTGTTATAATCTATTCTGAGACCTCAAGTTATAGGGTGGGAAACGAGAGTGCAGATACAGATTTCATTTGTGGCATCCTGCAAAAGAGAATTTATGAACCGGAAAACAATTGTTCCTTTCTCACTGATAGCACACATCATTATTTTCTGAATAAAATATGCAAGAGAACCTTCCTGGAAGTTAAGAGCAGTTACTCAAGAGATAACGATTTCAGTTGCATTATAAGTTTCTATAAGCCTAGCTATTTTATTTCTGCAACCAACAAGTCCCTTGGAAACATTTATTACGAAATGTTCAGACCAGGATGAACTATTTTCTGTAAGGAGTTTCATGCAAATGCTGGTGCAAATCTGCATGCAAGCTCCCCTCACATTCCTTGCCACTCTGTCCCCATAGAAGTATACAGCCACAAACTCATGATTTTACATGCACATGGGCAACTCCCTATCCCAAACTTATATATATATAAATGCAAACACAAAAGGGAGGGGCAGAGGGAAAGGAGAAAACTCATTCCCCCTACCTGCATACTTCTCACTGAGGAATGCAGTCTGCTGTAAGAGAACTTTCCCTCAAGGGCAAGGGGGTGCATGATCTCTCGAGCAGGAACAGTACACATCAGATATGTGACGTCTTCATCTGACTCCAAACGCAGCGAGAGAGCATGTAAGGAGAAAAAAAATCCTCCATTTACCTGAACTTCCCTTCCACTCCACCTCTTTGTTTCAACTGTTTTTCTTTTGGCAAGTGTTACTTCCAGACTCAGAGCCACACAAGGATAAAAATCTGCAGGAAAAGAGTACGTTGTAGATAGGTCCCAGACACTCATCTTCTGCTTTAAATTGACTCCATCTCCTGTTTTATATTAAATTGATGGCAACTGGTTTGCACATTATGGAGTTTTGTCAACATATGAGAGGATGTTAAAGATTTCTTGTTAAGGAAATCTGATACAAAAGAAAACAAAACAGATGCAGATTTAGATTGACAGCTTGGTACTGAGAATGCTTAACTTTCAGATGGTTATCGTCCTCAATCCCTTTACTAAGAACCTATAAAAAGTCAGGTACAGTTTATTAGTGTTGCCAGTTCCCAAACTATTGGATTGGCATTTGTCCTTTTGATCAAAAGTACAGTTTCTTTCCTGTAAGCTTTAGAGTTTCCCTATACAGCTCCACACCAACCCAAACATTTGTGAATTGGCAACACTGGTTTGATATGCTCATTTTTACCTCTCAAACCAGTCCAGAACTTGCCCTTCTTGCGAGTCATATAGATCAGAAGACCAGAACAGGGTGTCCTCTACCTATTGGATGACAGATGACTATTCTGATCTATCTCAAAGGAAGTGATTCTGAATCAGGAGGTGGCTTCCTGGTCAAGTCTTTTATTTTTCCCTTACTATTTTACTTAAATTTTTCTATAACACAAAGCCTATTTGTTGTATTTGATAAACCTTCTTTTTACTCTCTTAAAATTATTTAATAGTTCAAAGCAAAAACACTACCACTTTGAACATATTACAAACCGGTTATGTAATGGTTTACTATTACTGCTGTGCTGAAACAACTCCCATAATTCTAAGTTTTGAAAAAACATGATGAAGTCTAAGGATGATAATTTCTTCTTTAAACAATTCTCTTCCCCTGCACGGAAATGGAGGAGGGGCTTCAATTTGCGTTCCTTTCACCAACTACATTTTGAACGGCAATAATCCATTAGTACTAAAATGTCCTTTCTCATCTGGCATAGGTCATGTTCATGCAACTTTCTTGGCAACAGTATGCAACTGGTTTTCCATCATTTTTCTGAGAAATTGCTTTTTCAATAGTTAACCAAGTCTAGGTTTGATTTTTGAGCTCCTTCTCCTAGGTGGGTTGGTTTCATGTCTGCAGAACCCTACCTAACCCCAACTATGTATTCTTCCTATGTTAGCATCTCCTCTTGAAATCTACTGGCAAAGGAGGCTGTGCACAACAAGGTGATAATTCCCAGAAAGATGATTAAAGGAGGATACTCTAAGAGAAATTCAAACATTTATAGAACCACTGTAAAGAGGATGAAATCTGAAACAAGATTAATTGTGGAAGATCTATCTGAATGGTTGTGATGCAGAAATAAAGCAAAGGTTGTGTTGTTTACTGACTCAAAAACTCTAGTAAAAAATCAAATTGAGAAAGCAGGCAAAGCATTTCCTTTGCATTCATGACTAACCAATTTGATGGCCATGGTTTTCTAAGATCATTAGCTTGTATAAAATTGTAGCTATCAACCAACATTTCTTTTTAAGTAAGTTTCTTAGATTTATTGCACCAATGGTAAAACTAAAAGACCAGAATTTGGTAAGAGAAAAATGCAACACAAAAAATACACTGGTGATGATACATAGTATTCTATACACAGCTCCAGTGTTCTTGGAATGATTCTCAGAATGTAAGGCACCAGCCTTTTAAACACAATTAACCCATTTCTCTAATGCTTTGAGTAATGTTCCATATAACCACAGAAAAGCGTTAATCAGAAAAGAAACATTTGAACACTTGAGGAAAATATGCTGCTAAAGGTTACAGCTCTGATGGCCTATTGTTTGGGCCAGCTGAAGAAATAATGCCAGCCGATGTGTAGCTTGAAGTCTTTAAGGACTTAGGCCAACATCATTCAAGTTTAAGTGACACTTTAAAGAACATCAAATTTGGTGTTGACAGTTCGATAGATAGATTGGCGAATGATTGCCTTAGGTCACCAGAATGACCAGAAAGTGTAGAGAAAAAAGTACAAGACATAGGTATGGTATAATTTGAAGTCTGGTCAAAAGGGTTTTGTCAAACAGAATTCCAGAAACTTAAAACTGTGGACTTAAATAATCTTGTACAATTGATTACTCTTCTTTACTATGGATGGCAGTATAAAAACTGAATTCTAATATAAGATTAGCCAATTATATGTGCATAGAATATGAATATGAATAAACTTTATTGATTAGTCGCTTGACCATATCAAGTATCAAGTATACAAAGATAAAACCATAGAAGAATAAAATCAGGTCTGTACATATGTTATAGTTACAAATCCTCATCACCCTTACAAGGCACTCCATTAGACTCAATGAAAAGTTTCCTGAGCCGGGCTGCCTTAAGCAAGTACAAAGCTACCTTATATGTTGCCTGAGCATTCTCTCCCTGCAGAAGGTAGTTCACTTCAATACGTATTTAGCATGTAAGGAAACAAACAAAAATGTGAAGATGGGCCCAAACCCCACATCTAAATACATCTGACCCACTATGTACATTACATTCTGAAAAAAATGTCTGGGTTCTCATGGTAACTAAAGAATTCTCTTAAATACAGGTCAGATCAGGTAAAAGACTTGATTTTATATGAGAATGAGAAGGTGTAAGGAGTTTGAAATCTGTACACATTGAACTAACCAAATTTTAGACCACTGTTAATAGTGCCCCACACCTTCCTTTCACTTGATTTTGGCTGGTTCTAGTTTTTGGCTCACTTTGTGCTCAACAGATGTTCACATTAGAATATTCCCCGTGATGTTTTTAAAATAAAATTAACTGAACTTAGAAATCTGTAATTAGCACCATCTTACAGAACAAATCTGAACAAGTTTACCAAAGTACTATATTTACAATGAGAGTGAGTTTACCCCCAGGGCTTGCTTCACTATTTTGTTTCAATTTTCATGTAATTTCATCCATCAATTTTTTTCAATCTTCCAAAGATGATGGATAAAACACAGAAATAAATAGGACCAACTGTTCACAGATGCCTAAGGGAAAACATAATTTTGTTATAAATAATCCTTGGCACAAATCATGGAAATGTTATCTGAAAATTGTTTGTTGAATAGTTTATGAATAAAGGCTTCAGTTTAAAGTTTGCAAATAAGGTGTAGTGCTCCCCATCTCCCTCTCTCCAATAAGCTGGAATCCAATCCTTGCAGAAAACTGAACAGACATACAAATAGAAATCAAGGTTGCTTTACGTTTCTGTTCTGACCAAAGTCCCAAGGGACACCGGCTTTTCATTTTTTTTTCTATGCATATAAGGCAGAGAGAACATGCACAAAAGGTGACACATGGTTAAGAATTATTTCTGTAAAACATCACTAGAGTTCATTCTGCTTTTTGATTACTTATGAAAGGGAAAAATGAGTTGACAAATTTATTCAAGAATAAAGTAATACTAGCACCAACTCTGATAGAGTCCAAATATTATTACTGCTACTCCTATTCCCTATTAATAATTTAAAAAGCACTTATGACATAAATCCACAGCAAATCAAAGCTTATACGAGTGGCCTCCTTGGGAGTAAGGCCAGAAGAGGAGGATCCATTCAATACAATCTCATTCTTGCCCTCTTCTGCCACCACTTTCCCACAAAATGAATAAAATTTTCTTTACTGTTGTTTTTGTTACTCTAACTCCTGCTCTGGCCCCAAGACTGCCTGAGCCATCTTGGAAACCTCATTTTCAGGGCTAGCACAGCTGCTAGGATTTACATCAACTTAAATCTCCAATAAATGAGTCTGAGGAACAGTGTTTTTTCTTCCTTCCCACCTAAACATCAGAAATCACACAGACTACAGAAACATTTACAACAGGAAAAAAAATGAGAATAAGAGTTGGCTTTTCTACCCTGTTTTTCTCACCCATTTAAGGGGACTCAAAGAGGCTGACAAAACTTTCTATTCCTCTCCCTACAACAGAACACCTTGTGAGGTAGTTGGGCTGTGAGAGTTCAGAAATAGCGCTGTGACTAACCCAAGGTGGAGGAGTATGGAATCAAACCCGATATTTTTCAGATAAAAGACCAGCTCCCTAACTACTAGACCAAACGGGCTCGACCCCAAGAGGGTCGAATGTAGGCTTTCACACCTGGTTAGAATTACATTTGTTACAGTTTTTGTATTATGTTGTGTTCCATAGCTCTTCAGTGAACCTGAGCTTTCAGAAATAGCTACAATATCTATCTTTGGAGGAACTGACATCTAGAAGAGTCAAATGCAACCACCTGACTCTTCTAGAAGTCAGATCCTCTGAAGATGAACACTGTAGCTAGTTCACAGAAGAACTAGGAACACTGCATAACCACCCCAAAACTGCAACAAGTGAGAAGAAGAAGGTACATTACAAAGTATGGTAACAAGCAGTATTAATAAGGCAGCACTACTGCTTGTGGAAGGAGAGGATTAATAGAAAAAAACAAAACTGTTTTAGCCATTGCTAGAAGAGACATTTCCCCAAACATTACTACCTGTTGTCATTTGGTTTCCATTTCTGGAAATTTATGTTTGAATTCTGTCTGAAAGATACATTTTCTTCTTGATTTTCACCTATATAACAATATTAGGAATCACTATCTAACTTCCCTTTTAGCAAATCACATGTCTTCCAATGTCAAAGCAAAAATGTACATATCACTCTGAGGCTCAGACCAACACACTACAACAAGAGTGCTTTATATATTATGAAAACTATCAAAATTCAAGTGATTTATATTGATGACATTGGAGTAAGCAGTCATGGGGATGGTTTACAATTTGATATGTTTTATCACTTTTTACTATTGTTATATATATCTATTTTTATACAGTAAAATGGCTCATCACTAAAGTTTGTCTCTCACATACATATTCAGCTGTTGGTAGACTTGTAGTATTGTGCTCACATCTGCTTCTTGGCTTCTGATAATTAGATAATTGACTATTGAAATAACAGACTATTGGAGCCTTTGGTCTGATATGGTTTATGAGGATTACAAATTATCTTTAGAGACAATTCACAAACTGAGGCATTCAATTCAGTCCTTCCTTCCCTCCCTCCCTTCCTATGTAAATTGTGTTAGGGTAACTGTCAGCAACCACTAGTTCCAACTAATGTGACCATTTTCAGTTGTTGGCAATAATTTGTAGGATGGAGTTATTCACAGAGCAATTCCGTGTTATGCAAGGGAAGTAGCATTCTAGGGAATGCACATGATGAAAACTGTTGTCTAAAACAGTGCAATATAAAGAAGAGTAAATACAGAATTTATACTTATGACAGAAAGGGTCAACTAAGCTTTCTCTCATGGAAGAAACTCCAAATATACAGTACTTACAGAACCAGCATATCTTAGAATGATTAGTAATCATGGCAGCAGCAGGAATGAATTTTCTTCCAAGAGGCACTGGATTGTAGTAGTGGTGGTGGTAACAGTTACACACATACCTATACAGCTGCTGGTGTACGTGTAAGTCTTAGCCAAAAATTTCATTCAAAAATTTACATTTTTACTGAAAGTAATTCAAATATCAGGATATGGTTAGGTTTTTAGGTCACTGTAATAATCTAATGCCACAATAGCTTGTCTAGAAAAGACTTATCTGAAGATTTATAAGAGCAAGAAATATTGCTTAGACAATAGAAATGTAGCTGGTTCTTCACTTAGAATTACATAACCTGAAATATTGTGTATTATTACACCAAATAATTTTCATTTTCATATGAAAATGTCTCAATGTACTAAATGTTCATTAGAGTTTTTTTAGTTTCAGCCAGGTGCTCAGGTCTATATGAGAGATAAGCAGCAAGAAAACCTGCTACCATTTGCTACTTGCTAGTGACAACCATCTTATAAGCTCAGATGGTCCTTAACTTGCGCTGTCATGCTAGTTGGAACTAGTTTTGCTGGCAAATTTATAGTAGAAAAGAAGTTGGACCAAGCAGATATTTTAGTTGCGTACTCCCTGAAAGTGGGATACGGAGAGAGTGTGGAAGTAGGGTTTCCCCAAACCACTAATTATTTGGAACCTTGTTTTGTTTTAAGCACAACTGAGGAAATCTTGTTGATAAGATACATGGCATTAGGACTCTATGAAGCATTATCTACAGTCTAAGTGCCTTTTCAGAGTTAGCCCACTGATGACAGGTGTACATTACTATTAATGGCCACATTAACAGTAATGCCAGTCTGGATAACAAATGGAAGAGAAGAAGATAGTATGTATAGTATCTGGAATGTTACAGTAAAGGATAGACAGACTTACATTAAACACTTAGGGGATGGAACATCATCCTCAGCATAACTTGAAACTGCTTATGCCTGTTAAACTATATTTCAGATATATTTCAGTTTAGATTGTCAATTGTGTATCATGAAGAATTATCACTATTTTTTAAATCTACCATTAGCTTCTAGCTTCTTTATGTACACTGAATCCCCATAATTCTGACTATGGTATAAATTTTGGAGTTTTTGGCAAGAAAAGTCAATGCAGTGGGGTAAATTTGGAGAAGTCATTGTATCAGATTCACAAGTTTTACTGTCTGTTTTTATCTCAAAGGATTTGTGATAAAAAGCTAGTTTACCCTTTTACAAACTTAATAAATTGATTTTTTTTAAGGAATGTGGATTCCATAATGTTTTGCTCAGCAGGACACAGGCTGCATCTTGTACCTTTTAAAAAAAGATGATATAGAAACAGCTGGAAGCCTGCATTTCTTAATTTCTATATTTATAAAGGTTCCAGTACAATATATGCTGAACTTGATGAGAAGAAAAACCAATATATTTTCCATGTGGTATTATAAGCTTTCAGAATCTTCAAAGCACAAAAATTGTGTTCCATCTCTTTTGTTCTTTAAATTGACATAATTGCTAATATAAACAGAAGACTGAGGGAATATATAAAAGGAACAATGACATTCATTACTCATTTTTGAGAGCAGGTGTGTGTTCAGCCTTACCTGATCTGTCCTCGCACGAGGGGTCTGTTTTTTGTCCTGTTCATATTTGAGTCAAATGGAACCTCAAAGAACTATTAAAAAAAAATAGGAGGGGGGAAGAGAAGAAAGATGACATTAAGAGATACCAGAGACCATCAGAACTGTAGAATGAACTGACTGTTTTTGCAGGTGCTTTAGTGTTCATTTCAGAAGATTCCAGAGTGCAACTGAAACAGCAAACTATATTTTACATGTGACTTTGAAAGTCAATCGACATTAAATTTTTTGGCATTTCCTCAGAAGGGGAGAAAAAGAAAACCTTACCCGTAGGACAAAAATAATTTTAACAACCGTACTGCAGTTAGTCATTTGAAGTAGAAGTTCCCCCTTCAAGTTCTATTCTTGATGTGTTTGGCAAGGCTTTGTAGATTTGTGCATATTATGAAAGCAATAGTCTTCTTTACTTTTTTTTTTTAAGCCCAATCTTTCAGAGCCACACATTCATAGTTTCAAAGATTAATACAGTAAACGTTTGCAAGATCACCCAACTCTGGAAACATGACCCATCCAAGCTAATCCATTCTGACATATGCTACTGAAAAAGCATTCAAGAGAATATACTAACGGCAGTTAATGAAGAAGTCATATGGCACTCTTTAACAACTTCACTTAAAACACTGCCTACCTGAAAAGTGCTGTCCTCCCCTTAAAACCATATCAACCAATATAAAATTCAGTAACCTTTGAACTACACAGAAATAATCTACATACCCAGAGATTCAGAATTTCCCATTACTTCAAGCAGTCAGTAATCTTTCCATGTAATTAAATACTATTAATTTCTATTATATGACCTTACGGCAAACTCCAGTAGTAGAGGACTTAACCTAAGTTGTAGAATCAGAGTCTCTGATGTCAAAAACCAGCAGAAGAGAGAGCCTGCTTTCACAGTAGGTAGCTGTCAGCAGCTGCCGACAGTAACAAGCAGCACAGTCGTATCAACTAGCTTGTGCCATGATGATAATCACTGCCATTGAATGTCTTTTCTTCTCTGCACGTGCAATTCATAACCTCTTAAACTATGTCAATTGGCACAGCAGGGCAAGTGGGTGCAGGAAATGCAGCACCAGAGACACTAATGTCTGCAACCAGATGTGGGACAGCTGGAAAGGTTTGGACATATGCTGGGAGCAAAGAAAAAAATCAGTATTTCTAAGTCCATATTTCTGATGAACGGAAGAGTATTCAACATCTCAAAGTATTATTGCTTGGAAATAAGAGGTTCGATTTCAACAACAAAAAGCAAGTATTTTGAGGGGAGCATAGAACACCTCAAATCATCTGCAGAGTTAGAAAATGCACACAAGGTCCTTCAGCCTTTTAAAAAATACAGTATTTCCTGCCATATATGACTAACATAAAATAAACTCCTAAAATCATCCTGCATCCTAACTTTTCCTCGCAAAATTACATGTGCTTCTTATATTCCGATGTGTATCTTACTTGTGTTTCACTTGTCAGGTAAATTCAAGTCTGGGGAAGCTCCTGGTGACTTTACCAATATGTATATGCACTTTTACTGGTATACCTTCTTCCTATGACCTCAGCTTTCCAGGCAGTTGCTCTACCACTCAGCTATGTCCCTTCTTCTTACCTCAGTATAATCTTAAAGAAAATCAGTGAGATAGCAACCACTGAAACTCTTAAAAAATTTTTTTTAAAAAAATTGAGAAGCCAGAACAGTATTTAAGATTTAAGTAAAGTAAAAAGAAACATCCCATCTATGATAATTGTCTGTACTGGTGTAGATGAAATGATTTTTTTTATTATTATTACATCATTCCATTAAATAAGAAAAGCTGAACAATATAAGCAGTTTTTCAAGAATTGTTCACCCCTACTGCCATGCTGCTGAAGTAGGAGGAATTAAGGACCAAGAAAGTAATTGGTTAAAAGGAAAGGCTAGTAGAAGAACCAGCTGCAATCTAGTTTTCTTATTTATTTATTTATATTCTACCCTATACCCGGAGGTCTCAGGGCAGGTTACAATGTTATATTAATATTAGACAGGTCCCTGCCCTCAGGTTTGCACGATAAAGACAAGATACAAAAGGAAAATGGTGTGGGAGGGAACAGGGACACTTCTAATGATAATAATATTACACACAAATTAATATATATTTATATATATAATGAAATGAAATGGACTTTATTGATTACTCACTTGACCACATCAAGTTTCAAATGTACAAGGAATAAAATCATGTGAAACACAGAGATAAAATGTGTATATATGTCCTCGTTATATGTCCCCATCACACTTACAAAGCACCCCATTCAGCTCAATGGTCGGGCAGCCTTAACCAAATACAAAACTACCTTGTACAAAGCGACCCTGGACATTCTCTCACTGCAAAAGGTAAGTCACTTTATGATCTATATTCCAATGAGACACATTTTGCAAAAGGGGATCCAAG
>MTQE01002208.1:47638404-47681700 GCA_014337955.1 Aspidoscelis marmoratus | reverse complement strand
ATGGGGCGGGATAGAAATGTAAATAAATAAATAAATAATAAATAAATAAAATGCCCTGAATAGCAATAGTCCTGTCTAGGCCTATAACTGATAAAGTAATGATATAATATGATATAATAGTTGTTATTAAGAAAGCAACAATTATCTGCAAACAGTCAAAAATACATAAAGAATGGAAGGCAGGAGGACTATGATAAAGTACTGTACTGATTTAATTTATATTGCTAACCCTTAAGTTTTCTGGTCATGGGTTTTCCAGGAACAGCACTTTTTAGGCAGGGCTCTTAGCTTCTGAATAAAGCCAGCTTCTGAATAAAGCCACCACGATAGCTCCATCCATCCATGCATGGAGGCCCAAACAAGCCACCACATATCCGGGTACGTTGATGCCTTGATGGCTGGAAACACATGTAATTTAAAACACAAAGACGGCACAAGTTGTGGTGCTGTCAAGCTAGCAAGGAATAATTGCAGGAGATCAAGATCACAGCAATCGTAAAAAAATTCATTCCTAGATATGGGAACTTATTTCATAAAGAGCAGGTGACACAAAAAGTCTTGAAGATGTTAACATTAAACAAGAAAAATGGTACCGAAATATATTCTTTTCATCTTGCAGGAGAGAGAGAGAGAAAGAGAGAGAAATCTTGATCTGAATCCTGCTACTTAAAAGTTTCATAGTTTTCTACTTCAGATTTGTGACAAGCCACCAATTATTTAAGACTATACTATGAACTATTAGGACCATGCTAGCAACCTGAAAATGGTTGAGGACTTTTTCACTTGAACTAAAAGCACAGTAGACACATTCTGAGGGCACTATTAGCTACAAAAAAAAGTTGATACTGTCAATTCAGAAGGAAATGTTATGTAAGGCTTCAATTGATACGTGTTACAGAAGCACAATGGCATGCACAGCACTCTTACCTTGCATAAACTTCCAAAGAATTACATCCTGCTATTTTGCCAACTGTAAAATTGGAAACAGTTAGTCTAAAATCTCTAGAATCTAACTTACTACAGCTAGACTGCTGTTGCTCTACCATTTGCGGGCTACAATATGGGCCAATTTAGATCTCAGATCTATAGCACAGAAGATGTGTTAAGTTCTTCTACATTTGTAATAATGAATGAAAATAGCAAACAGCAACTCTCCTAAGGGTTATACACTGTAGAAGAACTATTCTTCTGTAAGAATTGCAGCCTACATGATTTATTCATAGGATGTACTGTAATAAGTTGAAAGGGCGGGCAACAAGAAACAGAATATAGCAAACTTCCAAGTTTAAGCAAATGAAAAGAACAGAACAAACTGGAGGTATTTCAAATGCAACAGCTGACAACTCGATCTATTTGTGTATCAATGTCATGATGTTTACTTTTTTAAAAACAGCACCGTAAAAGCACCTTTGGATACTAGTTTCCTTCTGAAACACGGGCCAAAGCAGTTTGTGGGAATTGAAAAACAAGACATTCAATTAATTCAGACCCCTGCTGTTAAGCAGTCACCGTGACAGGGCTTTCACCATGAAGTAGCATCTTGCAACTATCAGATCCATATCAAGCCATAAGAAGACAGACAAGTTGATGATTATTTCAACAACTCTGAAAGGTCAATTTGATATGGCTGGAATTTAACAAAGCCATCCAACTAACACTCATGATAGAAACTAAACAGGCATTGTCCTCCAAGCATGCCACACATAAAACTACTTTTCACTCAAGTGTGTGCTATTATTGCAGATATATAGGAGACACAGAAGCAAACAGCAACAGATGCACACAAGGGAATAAACGACATTTACTTGCATAGGCACCTCCAATTCTAACTTCAAATGTTTCACATGACTATGGCTGCTGTATGCATGAGCAAAGGACTGCAAGTTTTAACACTAACCCCTCAAAAAAAAAAAAAGGGGTGGTGGTGGTGGTACATCATTTGCAGCATGGTAAATTAACTTTCACCAAAGATTTCTGAAAGTCTCTGTGGATAATATCTACTGAATCACCTTTTCCATGTTTATTGGTATGTTTCAAAAATCTCTAAAATATAAGTTAGGACTTCCCTTTTCGGTAGCCCTATTGGTTGTTCTTCTGAATGGTTTATTTTTAATAATGGTTTCCATGATCTTCCCAGGGACGGATAATAAGCTGGAAAGTCTATAATTTTCCAAGTTTCACCTTCAGCATTTTTAGAAACTAGAGATAAACTGGCCAGCTCCCAGTTTTCAACCACGGTGGACAAGCTTAGTGACAAAATGTGTATTTTGGAGAAGAGGTCTGCATATTTAGCTCTGAGTTCTTTGATAGCAGTTAGATGAATGCCATTTGTATCAAATGACTTGTTACTTTTTAATTTACCAACAATGCTTATTGTGATGCCCACCATTTTGTAACTGTATTTAATGTAAATTGGAAGCGTTGTATTTTAAATGTGTGTACTGTATTTATTCCGTTCTTGCTGTATTCCTTGAATTGCAATGCAAGTATCAGAGCAGCAGGTAAGAAGTGGGTAAGGCACTGCTAAGTAGCATAAGGTAAGGGGGAACAGCTGTCCACAAATAGCCAATGAGGCTTGAGCCTGCACAGCGCCAAGGATATAAAAGGTACCACCCAGCCAAGTTTGGGGGTTCTATGCTTGTGTTCCCAGGGAGGGAGGACGTGTGTGTGTGTGTGACTGCCCTGTGCCTGAGGGAAACACTAAGGCAGTTCCAGGGTTCCTGAGCTTAGGGTGATAGCCTAAGGGAATCCTTACAGCAGCCTGTGGGGGTATAGGTTGCTGGGTAGACTTTCTTTGAGAGGACCTTGATATTTATCTGTTTGTTTGCCTGTTACTTCACAAGTTGTAAGCAATAAACCATTATTTATTTCAAAGAACCATCTGCCTGCAGTATTCATTTGAGTCTTATAGGCCTTGGATTTAGAGAAAGGAGAAGCTGTGCTGGACTCTTTAGCCTGGGGGGGGGGGCTAGCGAAGCAATGACCAACACTTTTAATAATTATAAAACTAATTTATTGTTGAACACTCACTAGTCAGTGGTGAGGGGGGAGTGAAGTCCTGCCCTGGCTGAAGAGAATGCCGCACTTACTACTTCTTTTGTCTCAACTACTTTCCTTTAGCCATCAAACTCTTTTCTTCAGAATATTTGCTCAGGAGACTACTGGAAAATTCTTGACTACTGTGAAAACAGATGCAAAGGATTCATTCAATTACTGTCCAGAAAACCAACAGCATCCATAGCTGGCCTACTTATAATGCAGTATATATTAGTAATATATTTATCTTCATAGCTTTTCCAGTTTTCCAGTTACTGTTTGCATCACTTTTGCTGAAGTATGTATTTCCTTTGGCTTTCTCTACATCTAATTTCTGAAGGATGTTTTCTTATCTTGCCTCTAACAGCTTCCTTGATGCTGAAATCAACCATTCCATTTCTTTGGGAGCCTTTACAGTTTATTGTTACTTTTTTGGATACACTGGGGGCAGCTACTTTTGCTATTGTTTTATTTAACTTTCAAACTTTCTTAATATTTCATTTCAATTTCCTTTTCATCACTCTTCTCAGTTTTGAGAAGTTCCATATTTTGTGGTGGTTCAGTTTCATTTACTGTTCTCACTGAGTCTTGATCATTACAAAAGCCTAAGTGCAGGATTGTTTTGCCTACTAGTTGGTTCCAGAATGTTCCAGTATCTATCTAAAAAAAAAAAAATTATTTGCCATGATTTGAAGAACTATTTATTTAATCACTGTGTTGGCAATTGAAGTCTCTCATTATGGTCAAAAATTTTTATTTAGGATGCCCCTCTGATCTCTTTCCATCTCAAGGTACCTCTGAGCTCCTTCATCTAAGAAAATACAATAGCACAGATATGGTATTCTCCAACAATTATTCCATAAGCAAATGCTTTCTAGTGCATTCTTCTTATCTTCACATCTTAGCACAGTTTTGTTCTATCTATTTTACAATAAATGTCTGTTCTCTAACAAAAGATGCAAACAGCATCAGAAAACACAAGATAGCAACCATTTGTTATCATTTGGTAAAACCTTTTGCTCACAAAAGCAGTTTATACGACTAGTGGTTTGCCTAAAAAAGAGGATTGATCATCCAATATTTACTTAAAATAAGGTGATTAATCACCCTATATTGTTCCAACCTGTAATCTTTCATTCAAGTGAATGGGCAAAATTAAGCACTAGACTCTCAAGGTTATCTAAGGTCTCAGCTACTTAAACATTGCCAAAATTCACATGTTCAGTTTTGACTATAATAGTTTCTTTATATTAGTGCAGTAATTAAGATAAGGAGGTGTCTAAGTTTTAGTATTGATTTTCTTGCCTAGCCTTCCAAAGAATGTGTGGTGAACAGAGAAAACGTACTGTGAATCAATTACCTCCCATACAAATTAACATGATGCTGACTGCAGAGCCTCAATTCCAGCTATGAATAGTTACCTCCCTTCATTATAATCACAATACTCAGTACATAATCTGTAAAATCTATCTTCAGTGTAATACATACTACTGTATTCTCATCCTGTCCACAAACATCTCTGCCAATTTACACTACTGAATAGCCCTTTTATCTGTTAAGGAATAAGTTAACTGTTAGAAAAACAGGTAATGAAAAGCTGCACTCAACGTCAGAGATTACTGTAATTCAACCAATAAAAAGACTGAAACATAAACTAAGGTGTAAAGCGACACTGGCATTTATTAATATTTAGTGCACCTCAAAGCAAGCACAGAGCGGAAATATGGCCCAACAGTTCCAAGGCAGAACACAGCAGGAAAAATAAATTTGATTTACAGTGATCTCTACCTCTTAAAAATAATAATAAAAGCAGACCGCAAGGACTTTCTTTATAAAAATATTTAATAGCTGATATCATTAGGAAAGTCTCAAGTTGCATTTTTAACATATGGAAACTCTGAGGAAACTATCATCTGCAATCCATAGCATAATGGATGATATTATTTTAACAACTTTCCCCCATTATTCAGATGACTTTGAAACACTATGATGGGCATTTTTGAATGGTTCCCCCGTTTCTGCCATAAAGCAAATTTTTAGTGTTTTCACATTTCACTTCCTGAGGCATTTCTAGTTCTAAGAATCAAGATGTTCAGTTTCATGTAATCAAATAGGCTATGATGCATAAAAAATAACACCATCACCAATGGCATTTTAATCATAATTTTAAAATAAACAAAACTATCCCAATAAATTTAAAGGGACTTCTCATTCTCACCTGAAAAACAGCTTTCATTCTTCTATTACTATGTTTGTTTCAGTGATTCTGACACACTTGAATACAGGAGTTCTTACCAAATGATCTGTGCTTTGGAATATTCCTAAACGGCTACAGCATAATTGTTTCCTTACTGAATTTCTCTGCAGGAATGTTCCCTCCATGAAGCTGAACCTATCACCAATCGTCAAGAGTTAGTGAAGCTGCTGGTTGTTGGAAAATGGGGGGAGTGTATCAGGGGTACAGTTCTGAACTTCCCCACAATATGGTAGATGGAGTGGTTGAACTGCAAAACTATAATATAAAATCATTAGTCCAATTGGCAAACATCGTTTCTTGAAACTAATGGTCAGTTTTTAAAAAGTTGACAGCTTGTCATTACATTTTTAAAAATAATACTATCAAAATAACCATTACTACCACATCCCCAAAAAAATCCTAAAAAAGTTTTTCATCATTTTCTAGAAAAGATAAGACTGCCTTTGTTCCTATGATGGTAGTAATCACCTCTCTCTCCTCATCATCACGTTAGCTGACAGCTTCACAGAGAAGCATTAGTTAAAGCAAGTGTGCATACCAGTTGTTGGGGAACTGTGTGTGTTATCTCCCTCTAGAATGCTCTAAGACATGTTAACATTTCCAGTGTTGCTTGAATCTGCCAAACCCAAAGATAAAACTGGTACAATGAGGGACCCATGAATCACAAAGACGAGTTAAAAAAAAAAGAAAGACTGACACTATGTACCAAAAGATGCAAAGTTCCAAGCAAAAGTTTCCACAATCACTTTCAATTTAAAAACAGGTTAGGATAAATAGGCTGTGGTCAATTCTACCTTCCTAACTAAACGGAAATAATAATTCAGAACCTTCAAAAATACCTAAAATGGGTGGCTGCTGGTCATCAGCAAAATGTGGAAAGAATTTTCATCACAGGAGCACTGAGATGCCCAAGAAATGTGAAGCAGAAGAACAGAACTGAATAAAATTAAAAGCTCATGGTTTTGAATGCGGAATTCTAAACAAAAGAAGTATAGAACATGGCAAAATATTTTGATTTGATTCTTTGTTTATGTCAAATGTAAGCTATAACTTTATTTGTTGGTCTTAAGAAAGTGGGAAATGCCAACAGTAAATGAACATTTGCATGTATACATCCCACTAATTAACAAAATCAGATTACAATATTGTTTTTTCAGGAGTTGCTGTAAAGCATCCAAAGTGTACATGTATATTAACATTAACACCTTGAATAAATAAGATTAATAATTTTTCATGTATAAGATTAATATTTTGTGGAGGTGTAAATACAACTAAGAAATTATTTTAGTATTATTTGTCTATTTCAAATATTTATATCCCACCCCGCACACTGTGCAATGGATAGGTTACAACATTTAATAAAAACAATAATATATGTGTAAACATAGGTGCATAAAATATAACCCACCCACTATAGAAGGATAACATTCAGAGGGAGCTGGACAAAATAGTCTGCATAAAGAAAAATGTTTTAATGAGGTACCAAGAACAATGCAGGTGCCTGGTGTACTTCTCAGTGGCTGTCTGTTCCAGAGTCTGGAGGGCACCAAAGAAAAGACCCTCTCATGTGCAACCACCCTTCGCACTTCATAGGGTGTTTTTCCACCGCGTTCCTTTAATCTGGATCTAAGAAGATCCGGATCTAAGGAATGTGTACATTCCTTATGTGTTTCCATGGGTGGTCTAGCACCCAATAGCAATGGGTGCTAGCTTCCCTGCTGTGGAAACACAGGAGCACCCATTTGGAAATCCGGATCTACCCATGAGGGGTCTGCTTGTCACCCCAGGTGTTTGGGGGGACAGGGGGTGCAATCTCTGAAGTGGTTTCAAAGTCATTTCGAAGTCTATGCAAAACAGCTCCACTGAAGTCTGTGCTGATCTTCGGAGTGAACTTTGAAGTGACTTCAGACTTCAAAGACGCTCCAGAGCTATTTTGCGCAGACTTCGAAGTGACTTTGAAATGACTTCAAATCTTAGGTTTTAGGGCTCCCCCCCATGGGTGACCCCTCCCCCTAGCCTCCTTCAGACCCCATTGCCACACAAGCATGGAAACAGGCTCCCTTTAATCCGGATTTTCTCCCTGAAGACCCCATCGTAGACCCCATTAATGGGGTCTACAGAAAATCCGGATTAAAGGTCAGAAAGTACCCATTTGATCCAGATTTCCCCAGTGGCAGTCGAAACAACTGGGTCCCAAATGGGTGCCGTGGTGGAAATGGGATCATCTGGCTCACACCCAAATGGGTCCTTAATGGGTGCAAAAATGGGTACTTTCTGACAGTGGAAAAACACCCATAGTTTGAACTACAAGAAGGTCCTCTCCTTGCCATCTTAATACATGGACAGGACTGTATGGGTGAAGGTACTCCTTCAGATATTCAGGGATTGGAGTTACTTAGGGCTTTGTATGTTTATTTATATTTATTAGAATTTTTATACTGCATAACTACAGATGTCTTGATGCTGTGAACAACATAATAAAAGAATGAAGAAGGAGGAAAAAACCTTAAAATCATAAACATAATAATAAAAAGGTCCAGGACAGAGATTAAAAGGGGGAAATCTCACTAATTAACAAAATCAGATTGTAATATTGTTTTTTCAGGAGTTGCTGTAAGGCACCCAAAGTGTACATGTATATTAACATTAACACATTGAATCGGCTCCAGTACCAAATATACAACCAGTGTAAATATTTCAAGACTGGTGTTTTGTACATTCAATCAGAAACTCTCATCAACAGTCAAACTGTTACATTCTGCACTTTCACTAGCTTCTTGACTGTCTCCAAGAATAGCTGGATGTAGAGCGCATTCCAGTAGTCTAGGAGGGAAGCTAGAAGAACATGCATCACTGCGGTGAAGTTGTTCCTATCTATGTGTTATCTTACATGAAAACCTCAAATTCCAAGCTACTGGATGGACTGTGGGGTGTTGCTCATTCTTCTTTTGTAAGCCAGCCAGCTTTGTTTCCAAGGGTCATTTCTATGTCATCCTGTTGTTGTCAGGTGCTACTGAGTCAAGTTTGACTCCTAGGGTGTTTTTCCACTGTCAACTGTACCCATTTTTGCACCCATTTTTGTACCTTTTGGCTGTGAGCCGGATGATCCCATTTCCACTAGGGCACCCATTTTGAACCCGATTGTTTCCACTGCTGTGGGGGAAATCCAGATCTTTTTGGCCTTTAATCCGGAATTTCTGTAGACCCCATTAATGGGGTCTACAATGGGGTCTTCTGCCAGAAAATCCAGATTAAAGGGAGCCTGTTTCCACTAGAAACAGGCAATGGGGTCCAAAGGAGGCTAGGGGGAGGGGATGCACCTTTGACCCCCCCAACATTGGCTTCGAAGTCACTTCGAAGTCACTTTGAAGTTGACTTCACATTCACCTCGAAGTGACTTCGAAGTCAGCTTCGAAAGTTGAGCTCATGCTTCGAAGTGACTTCAAAGCTGACTCCGAAGTTGCTTCAAAGACTGGCCCCCCTGCCCCCCAAAACACCTGGGGTAATGGACCGACCCCTTGTGGGTCAATCCGGATTTCCCAGATGGGTGCAAAGCTGTTTCCACAGCAGGGGTGTTAGCACCCATTTCTAATGGGTGTTACACCTCCTGTGGAAACACATTGGGTGCTTCCCTTAATCCGGATCTACTAGATCCGGATTAAGAAATGTACCCATTTCTTAGATCCGGATCTTCTTAGATCCAGATCTAAGGACTGCAGTAGGAAAAACATCCCTAGTGACTGAAGGAGCAAGCACTTATTATTTTATTCATCTTTAATGATATCTTACACCTCTTTCAGCTTACATTACAGTAAGTGCTGCACAGAAAAAGTATGGTACCCACACTAATGTGTACACTGCATTGTAGCAATTTGTTTTTCTCAAGTACATGACAAAATAGCAGACTGGCTGTTCTTTCCACATCCTAAAACAAACACTCACCGCGTTGTATGCTTTTAACAAATTATATGCCAGGAAATGAAGATATTAAGCAGATGCAATGGACATGTTTTTGATGTTCTTCACAGAACTAAATTAAGTAGTATGCATAATGTAAATGTAAAAATAAAATTGGAGAAGACCAGGCCAAAAAACACATATATCCTATATTTCTTCCATTCACAACAACAACAACAACAACAACAACAAATCAGTTCTATGTCCCTTGAATTACTTTAGAACAGTCAAATAAGGAAAAAAGCCTATAATTAAAGAGTTCAAAGAAAACTGGTACTAAATTTCCAGACCAGGAAGCATCGATCTATGAGAAGTTAATTGCAGTTATATTGCTGTGTGGGCATATTTTATTAAAATATTATTCTTTAATCAAATTGCTTAGAAAACACTTAAGGGTGCTAACTTGCTCTAGGTCTCTTACAGTTTAAAAAGTACTAGCTAATCCTTAAGTCTAACAAAAGGGTAATGTCATATGCCGTCCTGCCAGTCCAGCCTCCTCCTTAGAGGAGGGTGCGCCTGCAACTGCACAGCAGCCGAGGCAGCAACCAGGACATAGCAACACCAATGTTACGAGTCATTGGCCAGCGTTGGGGGAACTCTCAGACACCTCTGGAGATGAAAGCTCAGAACCCTTAGAGCGCCTCTCCCCAATCCTCCACAAGCAAAAGCAAATCAGGCGTAGATCACAGCGTTTGGCCCAGCTGTGCCGGCAAGGGCGTGGTGCTGCTTCCCCTACTTAATTGAGCAGCACATGCAGAGCTGGTGTTGAGGACAACTCTGGTGCAACTCCCACCGTGCGTGTATCTTGACGCTTGGACCCCCTTGTGACTTTGCTGAACCTCTGGAAACATCGACCTTTGGACTGACTGACTGTGCTGATACTTGCTGAATCTCTGGATGCCCCTGACTTTGGACTGAACTGATGCTGAGTACTTCTGAGCCCTCAAAGGACTGCCGTAAGTGTGCACGTGTGTTTTGCCTCGCTGCTCACTCCTGCCAGAGACACGACAGGTACAACTGAAAACTCCTTTCAACTCAGTTTATCTGCATGTGCAGCAGGCATTAGCACACATTTCTGCCAGGCAATGGACTTTATAAATCAAAAGAGGTGAGTTCCTTTCCTTAGAGGTAAGATGCTGAGAGGGTTAGAAAATTCCTGGAGGATAGGTGCATCAGTGGCTACTAGAATTGCCCCCAGGTTGGAGAAACAGGCAGGATACTTCTAAAGGCCACTTGCAGATAACTGATGCCCAGAGATGGGCCACTATGTGAAACAGGATGCTGAACTAGATAGGGTGTGGCCTGATTTATCAGTGCTCTTCACATGTTAATGCCTCCACTGAGAAAAGGGAAAGGAAAGGTAGTGAGCACCTAAACCAGTTTAGGAGTGCTTGCAAGGCAACAGCGTGGTGGCTGCTGCACCCATAAGCGAGTGGAGGGGCAGATTAGCCATCCCATGCATTGCGAAACAACTTTATGTAACCAACAACTGTGATGGGCATGCTCAACATAGTTCTTCATCGCAATGGATGTTGTACTACAATGAGTGCTGCATCTAACTCTTGATTGTCTAAGATGACTGAACTAGTCTGAACTCAGATTAGCTCAGATCTGACCCATCACAAATTCATTCCAGAGTATATCTGAAACAAACTGTTTTGGTTCATGAAACTCTTTCAAGTGACAGAATACTGTAGCATATAGATTTTTATCTATACCAATCAGCTGAGGAGGGAATTTATTGCCTCTCTGTATCCATCAATGACTGATCTAATGATTGAACTGGATAAAGGTAATACACTAGGATGAAAGCCTAGGCTCAGTAAGACCTCTATTCAACTCAGCTCCATAACCTTTAACTTCCATTTGGCATTCCTATAAAACATAATTCTGAGAGATTAGGAAGAAAAATCTTGAAAGTCCATTTGTTTTTTAGGAACTAGACATCTTTACTTTATACAAAATCCTTAAATAAGATAAGAAAATCAGCCCAAGGTATGCCACTGTTATCAAATTTAATTACTGAATTCTTATATCCTCAAATATCTAGAAAAGTTAGCAGAAAAAAAGATTGAATAACAGGAGTACTATGTTCCTCTATTTTGTAGAAACTGAAACCAGTGTTTTAATTCATGATCCTAATCAGATTTGCTTTTGCTTAGTTTATTTTTATCACTTTTAACAAGCAGTTTAATACAATTGGTATTTTGTCTTGCAGAGACAAAAAAAAGCCTTTAAAAATATGATTTTTTAACGTGCATAGAGGTGTTGAATTTGTGTACCATGCTTTGCTTTCTCTTTTCTAATGTAAGGACCCCTGGCATTTTCAATATTTACACTTTGTCACCCTAGCTGAAAATTGACTGACAGCCTTAACTAATTCAAAGCAGTGGCTTTAAATAACATTATTTAAGTTTTGTGGTTTAGATGCCGTATAGGGACATGTCAAACTCCAGTCTGACAAAGTCAAACTGCTCAAAGAGGGCGTGGAACTGAAGAAATACAAAAAAGAGGGTAGGAAAGGAGACAGACGAGGGGAACCTCTTAAAGGCAAAGCGACAGTCACCTGCCTTTTCTGTGGTCTTCCCATCAACTGGACTCTCTTTCCTAGCTAGTCTTACAGTTAGAATACAACATAGCCTTGCAGTACCAGTGAGGACATCATTACACGATTCATGATAAATCCTGCTCTCCTGCCTATTGCCTGGAGTCTGTCAAGCCCAAATGGGACAGAAACAATTCAGGCTTGGCAGAATCCAGGGAAAAGGCAGGTGAAGCAGGCTCGCAGTTAGCTGTACAATGACATCATTCCCAGTGCCACCCAGCCATGCCTTCTTCCACCTATATTCTACCAATCTGTGGAAAGTGGTCCAGGAAAAACCACTGTCTTCTGAAATGTAACCACTGTAGCTTTCCCCTCTAGTGGAAGTTTGTGACCAATAAGAATATTATGCCCATGGAGGCAAATGGATCCAATTGATTTCCAGGGGAGCCACAGGGGAGTTTCTGGCATACACAACAGATATTTCTGCCAGATTCCTTGCTCACCTTCAGACATTTACTGTGGCCAATCAGCAAAGCATTTAAGGCTGTACTTTGGCTCAGTTAGCGTTACAGGACCCATGGAGGCTCCTTTTTAGGGATCTGTTTTAGATGTTGGCACCCGCTAAAGTGGAAGAGATACTTCAACATATTCAATAGCTTGATACCTTCATAGTCTTGCTTTTCATGGCTTCTAAAATTTTGCCAGGAGGATGATGTCAAGAGCCTAGGGAGGTTATAAATTGCTCTTTAAAAGAGGGTCTTAGATTTGATTTGGTCACCCCTTTGGAATTCTTAGTTATTCTTCTAATACTTATACAATTATTATCTATTTGCTAATGTCTTCATGTGCAAAGCCGTTAAACATGATGTGCCCAAGCAAATTAAAATATTCTTGGACTGTGGGTTTTTTTTTTTTAGTTCTTGGCAGATTTTGTTAACCAACAGATTGGTTCTACCTGTATGCTAACCAGCTTTCCTCTAAGTGACTGCAGCTGTTAATAATGGTGTCTTCTCTTCATATAGCAGCTCTAAACTACCTCTGTGTCCACCCAACTGTCTGCTCACCTTTTCTGCCTACTTTTCAAGCTTACTGCTGAAATCCTTTCTCCCATTTTAGATGTATTAAACCATTGCAGATCAGGATTTTAAAAAAATACTTCTCATCTATTCTTACAAAATTCCATCTGAGGTGGATGAAAGCTTTTGTTACCCACTAGAGAAGAACTGGGAAGTGCATCTAGGGGGATTAGTGCACACTTTCAATCACTAAGTTGTAGATATTACTATCATGACACTATTTCATAGACCGTTTAAACGTCATAGAACCAGGGAATCCTTTAAGATTGTCTAGTTGCCACTCCTTCAAGGTTTTAGATGGTAGCCTCAAAGTAACTGCTCTTCAGCACTACCCAGGGAACATGTGAGCCTTAAGGAGTGTCAAGGACAAGAGCAGTCACTGTCCCAGAATGGTAGTAGATTATTTCTAAAAGAAAATAAAAACAGGTTAAGAAAATAAGGGGAGCCCTACTGGATCAGGCCACAGCTCTTCTAATCCAGCATCCTGTCCCACACAATGGTCCACCAATTGTTTATGGGCATCTCAAGCAGAAGATAAGGACAAAACCTTCCCCTGTTCTTGACTGTCTTCTGTAATTTAAATCTATGATGGAGCACTTGATAATATAAATGATTAAGAACAGAGATAGAATTCTCTAGAGAATTTAATTTTTTCTAATGAAATATAGTTTTTAAAGCTTAATTGTTTAAAAAATTTTAATCTCTATTTGAGACTAAACATTTTTAAATCTATTTGAGATTAATTTTGCTAAATTCAAATTTAAAATCTTAAAATCCACACGGTGTCTACAAAAATAGCCTAATAATACATGTTCAAAAGAACTCAGCAGATCTGAGTAAAAAAGGTCTATATAAAAAAGAAATATGCAGCCCCTAATGGAAAGCAGCAGCAGAAGCAGAGCATGCCCACTTTGGAGGATTCTTGTATAAATGCTAAGAATTCTGATATTTTTGCTGTCATTCAGTGCTAGAACCAAAGATCCTTCATTCTGTCACTAGTTCCCAGGGTTGGGAGTTATTTTCCCACAGGAGCTTCATGGAGAGAGAAATTTCCCTCCTTTCTGTCTTGCCCATAGGCACATGCACACACAGTATACAAAGACATCCACATGCAGATACACAGAGGATTACTTTTCTTGCATTGTTAGAAGCAGAAAAATGCTAGCTCAGTCGCACGAATCCTGCACAGTGGCATGCAATCTGAACCCCAGCCATCGAGGGGAAGAAACGTGACAATCCTTTATTGTTTCACTTACTGTAGTTATAAAAGCTAAATTTATATGTACAACAAAAAATTGTAAAACCATAGACTTTGGGATGTACATACCTAGAGTCAGGTACATGTTATGCATCTAATATTTCATGATCTTAACACTTATGAATGAAGGAACCATATTTTTGTTGGCACAAACCATTAACTATGTTTTGTTCTCATGGACCCAATTCATGCAGTAAAAACATATACAGACTAAAATAATTAAAATCGAAAGCTATCATACTAAATTCCGTGATGCTTGTTTCATCTTGAATAGTTACACCACAATCCTGAATAAAAATAAGGTTTAGGTACATAATATCTTTACTGCATTTTTCATTCACACCTAAAAGAGATTTGAATCTCTGCTACTGTAAATCACGACAAAACAATTAAATGTCAGATTCTAGAAATTCAGTTACAAAAGCAAGATCCTTAGAATGCGATAGAACTTCCCTAAAACAAAAGAATGACCGAGTAGACAAAAGTAAAGGATATACCATATGTTGAGTAATAAAACTGGCAAACCTAGGAAGGTTCAAATACAACTATTATACACATCTGGGCTTAAGGGAAGGGAGGGGGGACAAATCATTAAGCAATCTGAGAACCCCCAAACAAAGAAACTGTAAAATTCTGAACTGCAAAGTAAAGGAAACACATCTAATCCCCCTGGAGTTTAAGTATGTATTTCAAGTGGGTTATCCCATCCCTCAAAAAGACATGGAAACATTCAGAAACCTACAGATGTACAATATATCCACTGTGTGACTACAGGCAGAGAGCCAAATAGCTTCAGTACCCAACAGCCTTGGCACCTGTTGGTTTTGTCATCAACAAATATATTACCACTATGTGGCATAAAAGGAAGCAAAATATTATATTAGAAATGCTTGCCTACATCCAAAAAAGGCAACAGAGGCAATTGGCATATGCTTTATGGGAAATGAGAGTGTTGGGGGAATTTAGAAGTAGTATTGCAGAGTTTTGAACTTATGTATACTTCAATTTCCTATGCAGACTGAACATATGTGAACTGAATGCCACACATTGCAGTTCTCGTACACATATATTTCAGGTTATGCTCTCTCACCTCAAATACATTTATAACTGAATTATGCAAACACATTTTCCAAGACTAAAAACTCACAGAATCTTTGAGGAATGAATGCTAACTTACTAAGGACCAAATTCTACCATTCCATACACTGTGGAAATTTTACATTAAGTGCACATAAGTAGGAAAAGCTAGAGCAATGGCTTTGAACAAATCAAACTTCTTACACTAAGAGCAGTCATTTCCCATTTTCATGAGTGCAATGCTCAATCTCAGTTTCAGTTGGAGAGATGGTGAAGAGGGAGGCGAGTACACCTTTGATTTAGCTGCCTTTTCGGTTAATGAAAATACAAGCAAAATTAGAAAGTAGCATCAGCAAGACTGATAAAACTAAAAGAAAAAAAAAGATAGCAGTAAGATACTTCAGACACCAACGAACACCTTCCTCTCTGAAGAAAAACTATTTAGTAATTAACACAGTATAATTTGACAAGAGAATCAACAAGAAAATGCCAAGAAATTGTGAGCAATAACATGAAATAAGTAAAGAGACACAAAATTACACAAAAGAACAAACCAAGAAAGCACAAAACCTTCTACATGAATGATAGAGAGCACATATTGGGAGGCTGAAGGTCATCCAGCTATGAAAGAAGAGATTATGGAAGATCTACGATGGAAACCGGAAAAACATCTTACACTTTTCAACAGGTGTTCCTTTTTATTACATTTTTAAAAAAGATATACTTAACAATTTACTAGATTTACTATATTGATCCAAGGAAAGAACCATTAAAAAGCCTACTATCATGTATTCAGTTTTCCTTTCTCGGATAAACCACCCAAATATGTTGTTATACACTATTAAAAATATGAAATATTGTAAACACTATTTCAATACTGACAATTCACAATATATCCTCAAAAGCCTTACAGTTTATGATAATAAACTAGTATTTAATTTTTTAACTTCACTTAGTAACACAACAACAGGAAAAACACATTAGACGAACCCCTCTAAGATGCACATGTCTTAGCAAAAAGTTTTAAAAACAAACTCAGTGAACAGAACACTTGTAAATGTGTTTTTAAATTTCCATTTGTCAGTACTGAAAAGAGAGAGAACAGCAGTCTCAACCAATATTAACAAGGAATTCATTCTGAAAAAGGCACCTGGACTTCTGATTTATAATTGTAAACAATTTCAGTGTAAAATAACATAATTGCTATGGAATGACACAAAGATTTTGTAAGAGATGGTAATGTTATGAAACACTAAATCCAAATTTAAAATTTCTGTTCAAATCAATTATCTAGATTTAGATTTTGACTTCTGTAGATTGTTTCTGAATTACTGGCTTCTATTAAAGGTTTTTTGACCAGCTGATAGATAATAATTTATTTCCCAGAATTCTGCAGTGTTACTTCCTATATTCTTATTGAATGAATGAAGTTTAAATATAACCTGTAATCAGTGATTCCAGTATTTGGTATTTTTAGTGAATAGAATATATTCATGCTTCTTTGTCCATATACCAGCTTATCCACTAAAAGCAAAGTAAATCACTTCCAGTGTCCTTTTCTTCATCTCTTCAACTCTACTGTTGCAGGGGCTTACTGTATTATATTTTCATTGTTTACTTAGAATATTTTTGTTTTTAAATTATGTTTTATTAAAACTTTATACTTTTTAAATATTTTTAAAATAATACATATGTTTTCTCAGTTACCAGACAAATAGAATGTAAAAGCTGAATCAATTGTTTACATGTTTAAATAACTATTAGCCCATACAATTTGAGGTTACACGAAAGGGCTCTTAAATGTCCTAATGTAAGCAACAGTCAACTACTGTGAATTTTTCTAGAAATTTCTTCAGTAGAAATGGGATCCAAACATGACATTCTCTAATATTATCTAACCTACTTCACAATGTTAAATTGTTTTTAAACTACAATTTAAACACACAGTTTTTACTTACTACTATTCTTTTTCTTAAAGACATGTAGTATAGTAAATAGAATTCAACGAATTAACATC
Organism: Aspidoscelis marmoratus; assembly: GCA_014337955.1. Classification (NCBI taxonomy): domain Eukaryota; kingdom Metazoa; phylum Chordata; class Lepidosauria; order Squamata; family Teiidae; genus Aspidoscelis; species Aspidoscelis marmoratus. The sequence goes on along the minus strand of MTQE01002208.1, from coordinate 47,664,477 downwards.
AGATGCTCACTAATGCCTTTTAAACTCTTCAACATGCGTGAGTTGTTTCTAATATAGTAAAAGAGGAAAATCCATTTAAAAAACCCAGAAAGTGTAAACTTATCCCCATTCTCAAACTGATCTTCCTTCTAAATATGGATTTAGATAAATTCTGCGTAAACTCAGGCAAGGGCTTTAAAACAAGGGGTAAAAAAATCCTCCGTGATTTTTGCATGTTTGTATTATCTTTGAGAAATCTAAGCTTCACAATGAAACAAAAGCCATATGCAAAAAATTCTCCGAGATACTGAGCAGATCTATAAACAATTCAAAACTGGCAAGTCAAAAAGATGGAAAACAAGGAGGGTGAGAAGAAATGTTATGTCTAAGAATAAAAGCAACACAAGAAACTGAGTCACTATCTTCAAAAGAAGTCACTGGGGCTTGAGTGAATGTAGGAGAAACGAACATCTGAAAAACACTTACATTCATAATGTTTTCACTTTCTGATTGTAACCTATGTTGAAAAATATGAAGCAAATTCCAAGAGGAATGTGAAATCTCATCAGGACATAGAAGTTTATACCTTCTTGTGGTCAAGGGTTTTCTTTTTCTCCCTAAAATTTCTAGATACTTCTTCAAGGTTTTCAGCTTCCTATATGCTATGTGCAAACAGCAGAAAATGCACCACAGGAAACATTTAAAAGATCTTAGGATAAATAGGGAGCAAGGACTGTAAACCAACCAACCCCCAACCCCCACTCAGCATTACCTTCTCCCAAAGTTGAAGGGCTGTGAGTTTGAGGGTGCACTCTAAGGGCAATTAAAAACAAACACTTATCAGATGTTAAGAAAAAGGAGAGTGTAGGAGGAAATGTGTTCATTTCCTTGACTATACCTCTAGGAGCTGGGAAGAAATATTGCTGCACTACAATAAAGCAAAAAGAAAGCTCTGAAGGTTTGCCTGAAAATTTCATTTTGAAAATAAAATACTTCTAAGAGTTACACAATAAAATAGCTTAAAATGCACTGCACTCATCTCTCTGCTTAAAGCTAACATAGAGCCTTTATTAAAACCTGATGCTGGGAAAGACAGAAGGCAAAAAGGAGAAGCGGATGGCAAAGGATGAGATGGTTATGGAGGCAAAAAAAATATGAACTTGGGCAGACTCGGGGAGACTGCAGAAAGCAGGCAAGCCTTGTGCACTATGGTCCATGGGACACAGAGAATCAGAAACAACTGAACTAAACAACGACAAGGTATGGTTAAATAAAAAAATCTCTTAAATTAGCTGCCACTTCCTAATTTGCTCAAAATAAGATGCAATTATCAAACATCCTACGCCAACTTTTAATTTGTTCTAAAACGTAACCTTCTGTTCAAAAATCTGTAGCCATAGTTTTTTTGGTATGGGCAAAAGTAGAAAACCTTAGTTCGTCTAGTTCAACTGCATGGACAGTGAAGAGACACATGAAACTATAAGTGCTATTAGTTTATTTAGGAATCCATATCTATTTTTTTCCTCAAGCAGCTCAAGACAGTCCATATAATTCTCTTTTCCTCTACTGTATCCTCACAACAATACTGTAAGGTATAGACTTGAAGTAGACTTGTCTACAAAAGCTCATGCCACAACCTCTTTCTCTTTGTTCGACTTTAAAGTGTAGAAGCCCTTTTCTTTGGATTATCTAGACTAACACAGATACATCTTTGCATTCTACCTATAGGGTATAGTAGGTTGAGAGAATGCAGTTGGCCCAAGGTCATCAAGTGACCTTCCATGGACCAACAGAGATTCAATGTGAAAGACTTCTAGAACCCAGTCGGACACACTTGCCATTACACAATGGCTTCCTAGTATTGTTTCATTAATAAACCAGAATACCATATGATACAGACATTGAATAGGCTAATTAACTGTATTCCTTTTGTAGGTAGGTAAGTATGATGTTTCAAAATAATAACTAAGGCACCTAGAGCTAGGTAATGCACAGGTAAGCCCCATGGAAACTCAGCAAGGAACAATACTCGCATCATTGGCCACGTAGTATCTGCCACTAAGGATACCTTCATAGGTGGAGCCATCCCTGCTTATGCATGAGTCAGCACCATAGGTGCATGATGCTTTCTGCCCCCTTTGATGACAACATAGGTCCACCTATGGTTTTCTGCAGGCCTCAACTGCCCATTACGTGGCTTCAGGCACCACAAGAGGCGAGACTTATTGCATACAGTTTCTAACAGTCCTTAGCCTCTCTACACAGTTTCATCGTGTAGAACACATGAACAGCACACAGCTATAACACAGCAAAATAATTTTTCTTTTAATGTGAAGTCAGTATTTAAGACAAAAATCAAAAGCACATTTGTTTGTTTACTTACTGAATTTATACAGCTGCCTAATAATTCAGATTCTCTGGGCAGCTGATGAAATTTTAATTTAAACTAATTACATATTATTGCATTATGACTTCTTTCTAAAAAGGTTACAAACAGTTCTAAAACCAGAAAGACATTTCCAGAATTAATGTTAAGGAAATTTGATCACAAAACTAAGTAACTGTCAAAAATTCCACAGCTTTTAATATTGTATTCTTTTACTGAGGGTAAGATGGAGTTTTTAATCAACTATGATATATATTTAATAATGTACAGGATGGTGGACAGAGAATGGGAAAATCTAGACATTTTACAAAGTTTTTGCATACCTTTTTAAAAGCCCATGTCCTGGTGAATGAACATCTACACTGATTTTTTTTTAAAAAAGGTCAATGTAATAAACTTTGATTAAATAATATATAATTTTGCATACATACCATTTCTATGCTTGACTGATAATTAAATGAAATAATAAACACTAATTTTAATTTTACTCTGTAGTTTAACAGACAATATAAACTCCAACATTTCAAAGGGCATTTACTATTGATTATTTGTATTTATTTGTAGTCATCCAATAATTGGAGTTGTCTGGGCAGCTTACATATAAATCATACATACCAATGTATTTTGGTGTATATAAAACAATATAATTAAAACAATGTAATTAAAATCATAACTGAAAGAATAAAATAGAAACTGATTTAAAAACTCTGTCAAAGCATATTTCTAAAAAAAAAAAACAGAATGTTTAAAAAGCTGTTTTCTTGATACTTCAAAACATACAGCAATGGGTTAGTTGTACGGTCTATAAAATATTCTGACTGAAGTTTAGGTGCTTTGTTAATTCAAACCCTAACAAAGCATATGGCTAGCTTCAAGGAACATTGAGTTCTGTAGCTTTGCCTGTGATAACTGGAACTGCTATTACCTTCTTCTCCAGCAGCTGTTGGATTTTATTTATAATATTTGATTCTTTCCCCTTAATAGTTATTTTATCTGTTCTGATGACTTCCAAAATATTTTTTTTCCTTATTTCGAGGCTGTGTTCACTCCTAGCAAAAAAAGAAAGGTACCAAGAAGCACTTTAAGAGCTGGCAGTGTGTGCTGCGCAGGTTCTCATTCCATTTTTATTTCACATTTTCTAAACTACATACAGTGTTCATGGGGGGTGGGGCACAGAGGGTATCTCTAAGCTGTCTCAACTGTAATTTACTTTGATTGGTTGTGTGAGCACAGCTATACTCTTCCATGCCACACCCATTCCTGTAACTTCCTTTTTTCCAATCACACTAATATTGGGGACAGATGTATTATGATTCAACAGTTCATCTGTTTAAACTTGAAAATCCTGTAACATTTTAACTTCACTATTTTCCACAAACATTTCTGTTTAACTGTACACCATTTGTTTTCTTCCAGCTACTAAGTCACAGTTTTAAACAGATTCCAGAATAACCCTGCTGCAACTTTATCATGGCATTTCTTACATTCAGTATGTGTGATCTTACTGAATGAGCTAACAAGTAAGTATGTCGTGCTAATTTTTTAGTTGCAAAATCTGAACCTACTTGACTTTTGCTTTCATGGAGTTTGTTTGGAGGGTATTTCGAATGTACTTTATAGGTATCTTATTTCTTTTTTCCAAGTTCTATTCTGCAGTCATTTTCAGTTGATCTTTTTTCTATAGTTTTTTTCCACCCACAAACATCGATGACTATTTTTCCTTAATTTGCTTTAGGTCATTACCCATATTTCCCATCAGCAATATTTAGGAAAATAATTTTTTAAAAAAATACAAAAAAAAACACTCTTATCTGAAGGAAAAACACAGAACCTAACTCTTTGTTCTGTTTTATCTGTTTATTTCACTGTAATAGCTCTTGATCATCAATATTTTAGGAACTCCTATTCATGCATAATGTTTGTTGTTGCTGCTGCTGCTCTTAATCACTGAACTCTATAGGAAATACTGTGTATTGCAATTGTACAACTGTCTTTCCAAATGCTAAGACACCATTGATTTTTGCTGATGCCATTATTTGAATGAATTACACACAAATACTTACACCTGCCTTTGGTATAGTTAGACAGACATGGGAATACATTTACTTCATTTCTAAACAAACTATCATTTATTCTGCACTTGTCAGATGGGAAAAACAACCAAACCATTTTAAGTTACAATGAAATATAAAATAATTCCAGGGGGCATTCTATGAAGCTGATGGGGAGGAGAGTCAGATCAGACATTTCTTCCCCCAGAGGATCATTGGTCTATGGAATTTGCTGCCAGAAGAAGTGGTAACAGCTAACAGCCTAGATGCTTTAAGGAAGGGTTAGGCAAATTTATGGATTACAGATGTATCAATGGCTACTAGAATGGATGCCAAAGTACATCTTTCAAGCTGGGGTGATGCTTCTAAGGCCATTTGCTGGGATTCGAGAGTAGGAGAAGGTTTGCCCCTTGGGTCTGCTTGAGATGCCCATGGGCAATTGGTGGATTACTGTGTGCGACACGATGCTGGACTAGATGGGCTGAGGATTGATCCAGCAGGGCTCCTCTTATGTTCTTATGGCTGCTAGATAAATAAAATTCTGACTTTTCAGACAATAAATAACAAAAATTTAGGTAAGTTGCAAAGAGCATACAACTTGCATTTTACTTCCTTAAGTCAGACTGAACCAATGGTCATAAAAGCAGCATGCTTCTCCAAAACAAACTGAAAATAGACAAATTTCAATTTACCTAACAAGTGTAAGCAAGCACTCCCCACCCTCAATAATTCCTTGTCAAAAATAATTTTTATTATTTTACAACGCAACCTTAAAACTTCACACTTTCAACACGAAATCTTACATACATTTATATTACATCATTCGGTTGTTAACTATAAATCACTTCCTATGTTCTTCTGAGTCTTCTTTTAGTATCTCCTTTTTAGTGCTCCTCATCAGTAGCTTTTCCTTCTTTCAGCTTTCCATTTGAATATAAAGTCAATCAAATCCAGCAGTTATTATTCCTGCTTCCTACAGATAATCAATGGTCTCCAGTCTTTTCTGTACTTATCTATTGTCCTGCTCCTGAAAAAGTTTGTTTTGTCCACCTTTGCTAATTCAATCAGTTTAATTAGCCAGTTCTCTACAGAAGGAATTCCATCTTTTTTCCATTTTTGTGCATATAATATTTTTGATGCTGTTACCACAAAAGAGAATCAAAGGATTCAGATTATCCAGATTTTCATCTATTTTTCCTAATAAAGGGTGTTTTTCCACTGTCACTAGAAGCACCCATTAAGTACCCATTATGGGTACTTCTAGTGACAGTGGAAAAACACCCAAAAACATTTCTGGTCTAAATAATATATTAATTTTAAAGATATTTCTCATTACAGTGTGTATCTGTAACCAATTTTTATTTTTATTTTTTGCTTTATTACAAGTCTACCACCAATGGTAAAATGTTCCTCCACTTCTTTTACACTTCCAACATTTATTAGATACATCATAGTATATCTTTGCTAATTTATGTGGTATTAAATACTATCTACAAATCATCTTATATACGGTATATTTCCTCTTAATACTATACACATAGTAAATTTCATATCTTTTATCCACAATTTCTCCCACTGCTCCATTTGAATACTATACCCAAAATTTCTCCCATCCTCAGTAATTGCTTAAGATACTTGGCTCAGTTATTCTAAACATTAATAGTTCCAGCTCTCACACAACTTCATTTGTCTTTCCCAGTGAAGTCACTAAAGCAAAAGCTAAAGAAGAAACACTGAAAAAAAGGACTGAAAAAAGCCTAATAATATACCACACCTGGGAACTTTATAGATGAAGAAAAGCTTATTTAGATGATGGGGATGTTCAGATTGTTAAATATCAAAGAACTATTTAGAATTTTGAAGAAAAGGAGTAAACTGTTTCTTTTCTCTGAATTTAAATCCTCACCAGAAAACTCTTTTTCATTCCTAAAAATACATTATAATTTTGATGCAACTTTTTAAAAACAATTCTTAACCCAAAATAAGATATTCATTTTCATTTCAACATGAACTTAAACAATGAATTTCTCAAACGTGTGCAACTTACTTGAAGAATATAAGTTCACAGTCAATTGTCACATCTAGACTACTGTATTGGAAGAACTAAGTACCTTATAGACTTTTTTCCTGAGTGGCTCACTAATACGACTTATGAAAAATGAAAAAAAATCTCATGAGTAAATAGTTAATATTTGCAGTCATTTAAAGTTCAAAGAAAAAAATCCAATTAAAAATGGATTTAATATATAGCAGCATATGTATCTAAACAAAGTGTGAAAATGGCAGTCTCTAAGAAACTGAAAAATTAAACATATAAATACACTTCATGAGAATGCAAGCGAACCAGGTTCATTCTTTGGTTGTAAAAAGCAGGTCTTGCATGAAATGAACTTCATATCGGTATGTAGGAATAAGCAACTATAAAACATAACGTTGATTTTCTGCTTTCTGTTTTGTTTTTTGTACATAAATCGAGATTCCAGGAATGGTTGCAGTATGAAAATAATTTGAATAAATATACTATAATGAAATATTTTAAAGATTATATACTGTAGTGAGCTACACATTAAAGTTATGCTGAACTAATACATAACAGCTTGCAACAGGCAGATTAATGTTACATTTTTTTCAAAGGATCTGGCTCATATAACATTAATATCATCCAGTTTAATTTCTATATAACAAGTGAAACAATTTTCACTGTCATGAAAGCTCAAATGAAGATCTTAAAAAAAATTTTTTTATAGAAACCAGGACATGTATCATCAATAAGACTGAACATTTTCTTTCAATTTAAAATTGTGGCAACAGCATTTTGTTGCATGTGTGCATGCAGACAACCCATATATAAAAATATTGCCTTAAGCAATGTTCAGATATATCACTATTACAACTACAAAACAATCTGATTAACTAAAAGCATTACAGATGCAAAACCACTACACTCTTGTTTTTTAAATATTTTTTACATATGCATATAAGCAGCATATTGGGCAGCCACAAATAACTTCAACAAGTAACTAAACTCCTACATTGTCTATTTCTCATCCAGTAATAACATTTATATTTTCAACTGTGCCAATGCTGAATTTTCAAGCATAGGGAGGGAAACTGCATTGGTTTCAATAAGAAAAGAGTCCCATCCTCTGCTTTGTTTAGTAATTATCACAGCCATAAGCTCCCATTCTGTTTTGTGCCTGAATGAAGTAAAATAGATATCACCTTCTGATTGGCAATCATGCTTCATTTTCAAAAGCTTAATCTGTACTGCTTTCCTGCCACTAACATGACTAGATGTTTGCTTTAATTTCAGTCATCCTAACACATAACATTTACAAAAGAATACAGCTTTGCACAACAGTAATAGAATACTGGCAATAAAACTACAGTATATCTGGCTAATGTATTTTCAAACTGTGAGCAAAAGCTACAAACCTGGGGGTGAAGTGAAAAAAAAGAAATGAAAGAAAGAAGGAAAAAGACTTTTTGCAATCCTAGATAAACCATAAATCCAAGAAGGACAAAACTATTAAAAAAAGAAAAGAAAAAGAAAAGTATCTTACTTTTTTCTTTATTTCTGAAATGGTGATTACAGGAAATTAAGCAAATGAGAAGTTTCAAGAAAGACAACCAACAACATATCTGTTGAGTGTATATGTGTATTCATTATTTGCAAATATATAATTATAACAAACTTTTCTACATACTTAAAATATTTTTGATTTTTCCAGATTCACTTTACAATTCAAGTCTCATTCTTGGAAAAGATACTGAAAATGACTTCAATATTTTTTGGGCGGAAGGGTGTGTGTGAGGCACTTTAATTGGTGTGCACTGTTTCTGTAATTTAGCAGCAGACTAAATAAGCAGTCTGCTTTCTAAGAGACTGAATTAAACATAATCATTAACTTCAGATCAGACAATTTCAAACATGTAGTTGGTCTCTTTACTGTTTGAAGAGTTTCACCTATTACTAACTGTTTTCAATAGTATTGTACAGGTTACCTGATGGATTTTTGAATCCTTCCCCACCAAAAATATTTAACGTCAACACATGTTTTACAGTAACTGCCCTACTTGCCTTTTTTGAGATCCATGTTTGAGCCACAAAGAAAATGAATTAAGGCTTCTAACATAAACCTATACTGTACAATAAAGTTCTCCGTGGATGGCAGTAGGCTGTCACTGTAGGGTTACGTCAGCCTGCCACTAGCCAGACGACCAAGGGAGGGCTCCCCTCCTAATATAAAAGAAGACTCCTCCTCTCTCCCAGTCTACCTCGGTCGCTATAGCCAGGCACTGTCAAAATGTCATCGGACCAAGAGGCCGGGCAGATGGATATGGACTGCAGTAGGCCTCAAGTAGGGAACAGGCTCTGCCGGGCGCTTTGTCCCTCGGCGTCTGGTTCCAAAACTCCTGGCAGAGCAGCCAGAATTTCCCCTTTTAATTGTCCTAATTTCCCTCCCCTTACCTGAAGTCAGCTAAGGTCGGGATCAGGGCCCATTAGATTGAATCGGACTCTTATAGAGTTCCTGTTACTGTATGTTCATGCAGGGTATGCGCTTGGGGGGAGCAGACCCACACCCGGTGCCTTTTGAGGCCACTTCGACCCCTCGTTTGATCCCCTCTTTTACCTTTGTCGCCTCCCTGTCAGCTTACAACTAAGCCGATCAGCTCCTTCTCCGGTCTCCGCTGCTTCTAGGCAGCGGGCCGCATGGGGAGGACCGCTTAAACTAGCAATCTTGCCTCCCTCACTCTCTGGCATGGCAGTGGACGCGCTCAAGCCCCTCAGTTGGGCTCGGACTTCTGCATGGGCCCTTCACGAGGTTGCACTTGGACAGGGAGGGTGGAAGTTGTTTCCCCGCTGTGGCGTGCCTCGCACAAATGGAGACAATTTTATTTCTCCTGCGCTCCGTTGGCGGCTCTGCCCCCCCCGCCCCATCCTTTTGGGCACCAAACGAGTGAAGGGTTAGGGCCTTTGCTTTCCCTAGCCTCATGGTGTCCTGGCCTCCTTTTGGATGCTCTGGGCCAGCCCTCTCTATGGTACAAAGTTCCCCTCCGGAGGCTTGATCGACAACCGGCCTTTTGTAACTAGCATGAGAACTGGCTGATCAACACATGCAACCCTATGGGACCTAAGAATCTTATCTCAACAGGGTCCTCATGTCTAGTCACTGGGTGGTGACCTTATGGGATGTTATAGAACATTACTGAATAATTTCTTCTCTGATTTTATCAGTGTCATCTGACTCTGAATTCCAGGGGTTTTCACCCTCACCTTCTCACTCTTCACAAGAGGAAATAGATCTCTGGTCTGAGTCTTCCCACAGGAGTGGTAAGTGGGGCCATGGGGGCTCTCTGGCTTTGCAGGCAGGAGGGCAGCCTTGATTTTCTCTGCCTACTCCTTCTCCTCTTATGCTTCTGCCTTCAGGAGCTGGAGTAACAGCCCAAGAGGTTCGGGCGCTAGAGCTGGATAGACCCCAACATCGATCCACTTCTTCGAAGCATCGGGACCACCTCAGGAAACATGGGTCAGGGCATAAAAGCACGCACAGTCACGTCAAGCACATTGAGCCCACTTCCTCTCTGGCATCAGACATTGTTAAGGCAATGGAGATAGCTGGTTTGATCAAGAAGAAGAAGAAGCGTAGACACCATTCACCCTCGTCTTCCTCTTCCTCCTCTTACGGACCTCATGGTCATAGGCACTCAAGCAGGAGGTCTTTCTACAGAGATTACTACAAGCACAAGTACGCCCATAGGGCAAGGAGACACGGCAGGGACCACAAGCACAAGTCTAAACCGTCTTCTTTTCCTAAGGGGCAATCACCAACTACGGCATGCCCCAGACAGAGATCTGAAGAACGCTCCCCCTCTCCAAGGGGAGGTTCTCTCAGCCATGCGACAGCGGATACCCATACTTCTTCCGAAGTTCCTGCTCCTTCCCAGGCTCAAGCTACCTCTGTGGAGACCTCTAAAGAAAGCCCCTCACAACAGCAGACCCAAAGGTCACAGGAACAGACAGAGGAAGTCGCTAACACATCCAAGTCTTCAAGGCTCTTAAACCTGGACATCCTGCCTAAAGTTTTCGAATCTATTACTTCTGCCTTAAATATTGATTTCAAGCCTAAGGCCAATGAAGACAAGGTCAACCAAGCACAGGACCTCCTGATGCCTCTCCCTCAGAAGGAGATGGTCTTGCCTATTCCACAGATCCTGCAGGACGTCCTTCTGGGGAATGGGCAGACCCATGCTCAACCAAGAGGGTTCCTTCCATCCCTAAGAATATTCTATCATCCTCCGACTCTTCTGCAGCCATATGGACAGTTCCTGCGGTAGATTCCCCGGCGGTCGATCTGATGTCCAACTAGGTAGTCCCTAAGGATTCGGAGGCCCTGTTTCGGGACCAAACCAATAATTCAGAGGTGGTGGACACTATTCTGGCTTCTAAAAGACCTTCCACGTGGAGGATATACAATTCCACGTGGAGGGCCTTTTGCAGGTTCGCGTCGTCTAGGTCTATTGACCCTATGTCACCACAGGTGGATGACGTCAAGTTCTTCCAGCTGGGCCTAAAGAAAGGGCTCTCATTTAATATGTTGTGTAAGCAGACATTTGCCCTCTCAGCTGTCACCAAGTTTCGGGATGGTTCTTCGATTCAGGAGAATGAGCTAATTAGTTCATTTTTAACGGGAGCCAAGTCTAAATGTCCTAGGCCGTGTCATCGTTTTCTCTCATGGGACCTCCACTTAGTCTTGGGGGTTCTTATTTCTCATCCTTTTGAACTGGTCTTGTCAATTCCATTAAAGTTGTTGTCATTTAAGACTCTTTTCCTGGTGGCTATTACCTCTGCAAGGAGGGTTTCCGACATCGCGGCCCTGTCTTTCGCGGAACCGCTTTTGACTTTTACTAGCGAAGCAGTCATCCTCTGGTTGGACCCTTTCTTCTGCCCTAAAGTGGATTCTCGCTTCCATAGAGCACAAGAGACGTCTTCCTTCTTTTTATCCTTCTCCCCAGTCAGAGGACGAATACGGGGCTCACCATCTTGATAAACGGGCTGTGGAGTGTTACGTGGAAAGAACCAGGCCAATCAGGAGGTCTCCCTCCTTATTTGTCAGTTTTCATTCATCTCACCTGGGCCAGAAGGTTTCATCATCTACCTTGTCCCACTGGATTAAAGACTTCATTGTCATGGCATATCAGTTGAAGGACATGGAACCACCTGAGGGTATCACAGCCCACTCCACAAGAGCTACAGCTACTTCCCTGGCATTCACAACAGCTGCATCCTTACAAGAGATTTGCAGAGCAGTGGCATGGTCCTCGTAGACTGCATTCACCAAACACTACAAGACAGATGTTTTCCGTTCAGATGACGCCGCCTTTGGCAGACGCATTCTTCACCAGGTGGCTCATGTCATGGTAAGACCTTTCTTTGTTGGATAAGGACGGTGGGGTTGGATATGGATGTAGTTTGTATGAGGATCTGTTCCCACCCTAGGGACGAAGAGCTTGGGTACGTCCCTACAGTGACAGCCTACTGCCATCCACGGAGAACGATAGATTGTTACTTACATGAAGGTTCGTTCTTGTGGAATGGCAGTAGGCTGCACTTCCCCCACACACACACACTACTAACAATGTTGATTGTATTCCATAGGAAGATATGTTGCAAGCAAGTAGCTCCCTTCAGCAGACTGGGAGAGAGAAGGAGGAGTCTTCTTTTATATTAGGAGGGGAGCCCTGCCTCGGTCATCTGGCTAGTGGCAGGCTGACGTAACCCTACAGTGACAGCCTACTGTCATTCCACAAGAATGAATCTTCACGTAAGTAACAATTTGTCATTTTCAATGGTCAGCTTCCCTACAGTTCTGCCTGGAACAGAGGGAATGTTGTATACTGTACAGTATTTTAGTGAAGGGTGCAATATAAATACTAATAAATAATCTGAAAACTTATATTTCAAAACTTATATTTTGTAGGAAATCAGTTGCACAAACATGTGTATAAGAAAGACATTTCAATCTTTGAAATACAAGATATTTAACCGTCATCTGTGTGGGATAAAAATTATGCAATTTGTGGAAATTTGTAGAATTTGTGTTTTTAACCTCTGCAGCCAAACCATATATGATATTGGCTTCATTTCTGGAAGGAAAAAAGTACTACTACAAATCCAAGAGTGAGAAATACACAACCAGAGGAGAGAACTGCACCAAAAGAGAGTGGCACATAATCTCTTTTATCCCCCCTCTCCAAACAAACCCTTGAAATATATGTGAGAATGCAACACAAATCATGTAACCATGTCCAGATTCTTTTCTTCTTTCAAACAGTTTCATTCTAATCAGCTGAAAAGAAGGACAGATAAAATCCAAAACAGTATTTCCCTTCTCTTCCGCCCCTCTCTTCCACTGAATGTAGAAGGAATAATTAGGAATTTATTGTGCACTTCCTTTTATGGGTAAATCCTTGCCCAGGGTTTCCTTGGCAAGAGTTTAAAAGGGTTCAGTTCTCACCTTGATCCCAGTTTCTGACAATGACACGAAGCCGAGGTGAGAGATACTGGGGAAAGAATGAAAGCACTTGCTGAAAAGACTGCTGAAGAAACTGCAGACCTATTGGAATAAACAGTTATGTCTTGAGGAAGAAGGTGCTCTTGAGACATAGAAAAGCTTTGCTCCAACTGGCAATGACCTGATTAGAAGCCTTCTACCTAAGTTTCACTGGATGAAAGCAATCAGATTGCACATTTTTAAATGTCTGCAGTGTACCGGATGTGCAGCCTCTAGGGCAGTGTTTCCCAAACTTTTGACATATGTGTACCCCTTCTATAATTTTTGTAACACTGAGTACCCCTCATAAAAAACATATGCTTTAATATAAATCAAAATATATTTTTTTTCCTTTTTTGGTACATACACTCCGACGTTTAAACAGCTCCGCTGCTCAACGTCAACTGTTAATGTTCCTGCAGTTTAAAAATGGCCGAACCTGAGCTGCGTGAGGATGCGCAGAAGTTCCCGCCATAATGAGTTGCGATACGATGTATGATGGCCCCAGTTCCCATGTAAAAACTGCGATACGGGACTATTTCTTTCCTTGTTCTGTGGGCGCTGCTAAGCATGGTGCAGTGGATATTCCCACGTGATCCCCACCAAACTCTTCCTGTACCCCTGGGGTTACGCGTACCACACTTTGGGAAACACTGCTCTAGGGTCACTGGACATCCAGGGTGTGGCACTGTTTTTCTTTTTCTTCATGGGAAGGCTTAGAAAGAAAAGGATGGATGAATATCCACCGCCTTGGTGTAGAAGATGGAATCCATTTGGGGGCAGAAGGAAGGATCTGTGAGAAGTGATATAGAATTTAAAGAAAACATCCAGAGTCAGTCCTGACAGACTTGGGAAGCAGAAGTAATGGCAGCTAAAAATAAAACTTCATAGGTCAAAGATCTAAAGGATTAATCTGGGAGGCATGAAAGAAAGTGAGTTATGGCTTGCAGAACCAGGTTAAACCTCCAAGAAGGAAATGCTTAATTTAAGGACAAACAGCCTGAGCTCCCTTTAGAAAATGAAGATGTTTGATCACTAGAACTATGACATGAAAAAGTGCGTCTATCTGCCACTTAAGCATATTGATCTTCAGTTAAGTCAAGCCCCTTCTAACTTGTCTTTTTCTATGATCCAGCAGGGATATCACTCAATCACTCAATCGAGTCTTCAAACTACTGGCTAGAACTCCCTCAAAAGGAATAGAAGAAGAAGAGTTGCTACCTCCCTTTTCTCACCCATTTAAGGGGACTCAAAGCGGCTGACATAGCTTTCTATTCTTCTCCCTACAACAGAACATCCTGTGAGGTAGGTGGGGCTGTGAGAGCTCAGAAGATAGCTGTGACTAGCCCAAGGTTACCCAGCTGGCTTCGTGGGGGAGGGCGGAACTGAACACAGTATTCCCAGATAGGAGTCCAGCTCCCTAACCACTAGACCAAACTGGATCTAGGTATACAGTTTGGTGGTACTGTCCTTGAAACACAAGTGAATACTGTGGCTACGAGTGCCTATTATCAGGTTCAGCTGTATACAAACTATGCACATACCTAGCCAAAGATAAGGTGTTCACTGTTGTCTATGCACATTAAACTCATGTTTAGATTATTCTAATGCACTATATATGGTGCTGATCTTAAACATTAGTGCAAACACAGCAGCCAGGTTGCTAAAAGGGGCACGCGAAGCACATACAGTCATGAGAAAAACAAAGCTTGTAGATCTATCTCTAGTAGCAATAACACGAAGCAATCATTTTATGTTTCTTTATCAGTCTCACATATCTTTCTGTAGGAGTTTAGGTCCACTCTTTTTTACAACATTGATTCAGTTCATTGAGGTTTATAGGCATTCATTTATGCACAGGTCTCTGAAGGTCCCCTCACAGCAATTCAGTTGGATTGAGATATGGACTCTAACTGGGCCACTGCAACACCTTGATTCTTTTCTTTTTTGGGGGCCGTTCTGTTTCAGATTTGCTAGTGTGCATGGGATCAGTGTCCACTTTTGGTCAAGCTTTAGCTCTTGGATAAATGGCATCTAGAGTATTTATACAGAGGAGCTCATGGTCGAAAAGCCCAAATCATTACACACACCCCACCTCTGTGCTTGACAGTATGAGATGTCTGTGCTGATACTTTGTGTTTGGCTTTTGCCAGATGTGGTGCTGTACATTATGGCTAAACATCTCCACTTTGATCTCATCTGTCCGATGGACATTGCTCTAAAAGTCTTGTGGTTTGTTCAGATGCAACTTTACAAATTTAAGCCACGCTGCCATATTCTTTTTAGAAAGGAGAGACTTTCTCCTGGCCACCCTTCTTTTTTTCTAATTGTATTGTCATGAACTTGAACATTTAACATGCTAACTCAAGCCTGTAGATTCTTGGGTTTTTTCGTGATTTCTCTGAGCATTGTACCCATCACATAGGGGCTGGTCAGTAGGCCTGCTAGCATGCTTTTGCTATTGAAGCCCTAGGAGCAAAGTAATATCCTTACCTAAACACATATTCTCTTTTAGCGTTTTTCAAACCTGAAGGGGCAGATGATGTCATGTCACATTATGTGTTTTTCCACCGCGCTCCTTTAATCCAGATCTAAGAAGATCTGGATCTAAGGAATGGGTACATTCATAAGTACCAATTGTGTTTCCATGGGTGGTCTAGCACCCAATAGCAATGGGTGCTAGCCTCCCTGCCGTGGAAACACCGGAGCACCCATTTGGAAATCCGGATCTACCCATGAGGGGTCTGCTTGTCACCCCAGGTATTTGGGGGACAGGGGGTGCAATCTCCAAAGTGGGTTCAAAGTCATTTTGAAGTCACTTCGAAGTCTGTGCAAAATAGCTCCATTGAAGTCTGTGCTGATCTTTGGAGTGAACTTCGAAGTCACTTCAAAGTTCACTCTGAAGATCAGCACAGACTTCAAAGACGCTCTGGAGCTATTTTGCACAGACTTTGAAGTGACTTCGAAATGCCTTCAAAGCTTAGATTTTAGGGCTCCCCCCCCCATGGGTGCCCCCTCCCCCTAGCCTCCTCTAGACCCCATTGCCACACAAGCATGGAAACAGTCTCCCTTTAATCCAGATTTTCTGACTGAAGACCCCATTGTAGACCCCATTAATGGGGTCTACAGAAAATCCGGATTAAAGGCCAGAAAGTACTCATTTGATCCGGATTTCCCCAGCAGCAGTTGAAGCAATCGGGTCCCAAATGGGTGCCGTGGCGGAAATGGGATCATCCGGCTGATAACCAAATGGGTCTTTAATGGGTGCAAAAATGGGTACTTTCTGACAGTGGAAAAACACCCATTATATGATTAAGCTATCATACATGCTTTCCTTAGCCTGTTGCCACAGATAGCAATAATGCTCAACTAAAGTGTTTCATTATAATACTTTGCTGTTGCCCAATGCGGTCCTGGAATGAGATGGAAAAAGATTCAACGGATCTGAAAATTGATGTCATAATGACATATATCCCCCATCCCATCAAGTTTGGAAAAAGTGTGGTAAAGATGAGCAGGTTAGGACTTTAATTTGCTCCAAAGGAGATAGAAAAGGCATGTTAGCATAGCTAAACAATACACCCCTTGTTGGGCAGCTTTTTCAGCACTGATAGAAATTCTTAAATAAAAATATATAGGTGTAGTCTGGCAGACAATGAGGGGAGTGATGCAGGAGGGTTCTATTTTAAAAATGCTTTTAAAATATCATAAAGCATTATTGTAATTGTTATTGTGACCTACCCTGGGACATTTTGGTAAAGGACTTTATTAACGAGTCTCCTTGGAGCTACTTCACTTATGTTGATTATGTGGGTTTTAACACAGCATCTCCAACACTATGTAACATATTTCTATTCTGAAGTGACAAAGGGTATTTTTCCACTGTCACTAGAAGTACCCATTAAGTACCCATTAATGGGTACAAAAATGCCATTTCGTACCCATTAATGGGTACTTAATGGGTACTTTTAGTGACAGTGGAAAAACACCCCTAATTTTATAAAAACAGTTCTGCCTTTCTTATAGATGTTTCATCTATGTGAATGACATTTAAAATATAAGACTTGATCTTCAGCTCTGGGTGTGGATTTTAATCAGAAATGCAAGCTGTTTTTAAAAAATGCCTTAACCATGCCAGTTGGACTGTTAATTTCCAAAAATAGAGACAGCTTATAAACTTCAGAGTAATGTTGTCAGAACAGTTTAAGTTAGTGGTATACAAAACAGTGCACTAAAAAAAAAGAACAGTGGTTACCTGGGTGCAATCTTACGTCTTAGTAGAAAAATACTGGTTTACAAAGCTGGGCAATGTTATTTAGTGAGCAGCATGTAACTTGAAACAACCTTCTGAGTTTTCCAGTATATTAAATGTGAATTGTGCAGATTCATTAAATAAGTTAAGGAACATCTCTTATAGCCTACAACTTGTGTTGCAGCTAAAGATAATATTTTAAGTCTGATACTTGCAAACTGTCCTGCAGTGAATGATGGTGAGAAGGAAGTGGTAGTTACTGTGCTGAACCTTCCAGTTTGGCACCAGTTGATGCCTTCTCAGCCTATCTTCCTTATAGGGTTTGTCAGATAAATGTAGATGAAGAGAGAACAATGTGCTTTGGCCTTCACAGAAATATAAAGCAAGTCATAAAAACATCTTGGTATTTGCTATAATAAAAACAGAAGTATACGATTTAATCACTGGAATGTTAAAGTTGCTTGATTATGTTAATCTCACAACAAAAGTTAGTAAATATAGCATAAAATGAAAAATGTAACCTCATACAAAAATCACTATACACATAGTAGTATAGATATTATCTCCACACGTGGAGAATTAAGACCCTATAAAAGCTTGTTTATTCACATATTTATCTGAAAAAATTAGTTCTTTTCAGCACAGAAGCTCTCAGAGCAGATACAGTTACACTGTAAATAAACTGCAATGAAATACAAGTACAGGGACAAAAAGTATAGCAGAGGAAACTGTAGCGCAGAACATTCAAAGGTCTAAAATGCTGAAAAGCTGTCATTATAATAAAATCAAATCTTTTACAAAGACCATCAAATGAACAACAGCAGTATCAAATTATTCTTCCCAAGGACAATGCCAATAGTGAAATGAAGTTACTGGAAAAGTTCTATATGTAGTCATCCTCCACCACCTGATGGGAAGGAATGGGAAACTAGGCGATAGGCTGCAGAGAATTATGCTAATATTTAGCCTATTTTGCGTGGCAGATAGAAATATTAATATACGATTATTGTATGTTCCAGCCTCGCTTTTAGAATCATAGCAACAGTATGTCTTCAGGTTGTCAAGGTTTTTCCAATCTCACCTAAAATATGATCCTTTAAATTGGAAGAGCGAGATATAGAAAACAGATAGGAAACATGTTTTATATATATATAAATAAAATGAACATATTTAAATTAAATTATTTAAAGATGCTTACAGCACCCAGTGTAAAGGCCAATACTGTGCACATTCACCTAATGAAATTGGAATGTGGACCTGTTAGAAGCACAAGAAGCTTTATGCATGCATGTTTTAGGATTAAAACTAAAAGTCCTACACTATTCTGTTTCTTTCTTGCTTCAAAAAATTCTCAACCTCGAAGGTGCTTCAGAGAACAGGTTACCACCTGTGCAATGGTTTACAGTTCATCTAATTAGATATTCAAGTATAGAAAGAAGGGTTAGGAAATTTAGTAAGTGTTATCAGTTTTTATCAGTCCCAATGTTTCTTTCACATGTATGACATCTTGGGCCTTTGTGCACTTACCTCTGCTCTGCACCATGCCCTCTTTGGGGCATCCTGGTGCAAACAAAAGAAGTCCCACTTCCACTAGTATGTTCTATCTGCACAAACAGGGCACAATCCAGATCAGAAGGCCCCACATGGGGTCACCTTGTGCTCTGAAGCAAGGAACAGAGCTCTGTCCAAAGCTTGTTCTAGCTTCAGAAGAGAGTGGGAGCACTAATCTGGATCAACTGAGTGCAGAAATGACCCTAGTCTATCTATCTCTTCTAAGCTAAAGAATCTCAATTCAAATTAATGCCACCCTTCTGACAATACAGCTATACTGCTAGTGAAGAATTCTGGGTGTAAACTAAAGGACTATCAGAATATGTTGTTCACAATTCATCTTTTCCCATTTATTATCTTTTTTCTTTGATTAGATACACAAATAATTTTATAAACTATTCAGTACCAGAGTCTGATATTTGTTGCTGTTGCCAACTACTTTGACTACATGGTTGCCTTCATGCAGTTTTCATGACAGATACTGAAGTGTTTTGTCATTACCTTCTTCTGGGGAGATGCTGGAGATTGAGCCTCCAACCTTCTGCTTTCTAGGCAGTTTCCCAGCCAGTAAGCTACAGCCAATCCAATTGGATTCTGCCAATCAACTATAAAAGGCTTAACAAACCAAAACTAGATTTGAAGTGGCATTGGAAAACAACAACAAAAACTGCAGGATCCACAACAATCAGAGAGCAACAGATGATGCAGGTAATGATAGATCTTGGGACACCTGGTGATAACAAGCCAGGGCTGTTATACATCTTGTTTACTGCTAAAAGGTTGAGACAGCTAACAATATTACATTTTACTTTTAACATACATATTGCATGATTTCAGTTAGTTTTTATCTGAAACTGCATACCCTCAAAGCATTTTTCTTTTTATATTAAGAACCTCTTATTTAATATACCAGTAATGTAGGTGCCACGTCTAAAGAAAAGAGTAAGTAAAAACTATAAGTGAGGGAGAAGACAAATGCTTATTATGCACTTTTCAATCAGAATGGTAGGATTAAGCACAGTCTACAATTAGCTGTTATTCAAAATTGTTCTCTTACAGGGGACATATGTTTAATTCTGAGGAATTCTATCAGCTAACCTTTCTGATTTCAAAGATGTAGTCATATCTCCTCAAAAAGAACTAGCGGAACTCAAAAAGGGCTTAGCATTTGAAGATCTTGTGCTCCTCTAACTGAATGGCAGTTAAAACAAGTCACCTCTCAAATGCCTGCTAAAAAGTTATGGAGATAATGACTAGGTGTGCTGACTTTTCTTCAGATCCTGAGCAGTCATATTAATAAAGCACATCTACATACAGGTATTACATTTTTATATGCTTCTTAAAATGCAAAGGACAAACTACACTAGACCAATTCCAATATTTCTTACATTCTTGAATACTAGCATTCAATTTAAATTTGTGAACTTTTTAACTATTAAAACTTAAGGAATTTAGTGCTGCAGCTGCATACCACAGCTTTAAAGATTAAGTACAGATATAAATTCTGGGATTGCTTATGAAGGAAAATAATAAGATACAGCAAAGTGCATCCAAACTAAACTTGCTATAAAATAATAAACAAAAAGTGTTGAAAGAAGTTCACAGTATACAAAACTGAGGTACAGCAAAGGGTAGCGGGAAGTGAGATTGAGACCAGTAATGAATCAACAGAAGTGCCTCTTTTTAACTGCTCCCCTCCTCCTATTAAGAGGCATTTTTCTAATTGACACTGAATTAGCATTTACTACCCTACTGCACTCTGCACGGCACACACTTTAATGGAAACTGCTTGATGGTTTTGGCTCATGTAGAGGTGTAGCAAACGAGATTTAGTGGGCAGAAGGAATGACAGTGTCACACTGAACCAGCACACTGGCTCTCTTCTCTTTTGCTCATATGGAGAGCTATGCACGGATTGCTTGCCCTTGACCAATAAATGCACACCTCTAAAACAATGAATTAATTATGCATTCTCCACGAGTTTGGAGACTGTGCTTAATATGATTAGTGCTGCTGTCTACCCAACTTAAGTATTGACGTGTATTTTAAAAACTGAAAGTGGGGTGGGATGTCTTCTGATACCCAGAACATTAATTCTGAAGCCTTCTTAGAGCCTGAATTATAATAGCAGAGCCTTCTCACAATTAACATAAAAGAAACAGCTCAATATACATATATTCAACTGATACTGTCTGGGGGTTATTCTTTATTATCACTGACGACAGAAATGTTGCAGGAAAAAAAGCTCTTTCCCTTTCTCCAGCGACACTCCCCCCAATTAATTTTTAACATTCCAGAATGATACAGTTATAAAAACTTAGAAAGCAATTTAGTTATTCAAGTCCAGTATCACAGGCAATATTAAACTATTTTACTAACTTTGAAACTAATTATCAGTTTTCTCTTACAAACATATAATTTGTATTTAAACTAGCGGTGTTCTCACATTTGCTAGATATCCATAACACTATTTCAAAACTTGTAAAGCATCAGATTAGATAAGGCATACATGCCATTACAAACAGTACATTATACTACAAAATTTAGCAGTTTCACAATTTACCTAGTAAGCTAATTTCAAGTATCCAAATACTAAATTATTTGTACTATAGCCAGGTAAAATACCTATATATGTATGTTTAAACTAGCTATTATGGCTCATTTTAACAGCAGGAATTTTTTTTGTAGAATAAAGAATCCTTATTTTTTCTTCCCCAGACAAGAAAAATGAGACCAACTCTACAACTAACTGGCAAAGTTGGCATAAAAGAGGTAAAGAAATGTCTTTACAGCTGCCTTCCTACAAAGGAACCAAATCTAAAGGCAATTCATTCTGCTTGCTTTTGAAAAACCATTTGCACAAGGTTTCTCACAATTCTTAAGAGTAAACCCTTGCTGTTACCACATGATAAGATAAATTTGTATCGTTCAACTGCACAGTGATGAGAAACACTCTGTTGATTATAGTCCCTGGAAGACCACCCAGTTAGACAGCCACATGCGATAACAATTTTTCCCTTTTGTCAACTAATAAGAACTTAAAGCTTATAAACTGAATATTGAAAATAGTCACATAAGGCTGTGGTGCTAAGAAACTCAAGGAATATATTCATGTTAGTTGTACCCTATTTGCCTTTGAAATGAATAATCAGCAATCCTGACCACTGTGAAATTATTAGACTATAGAGTTATGCCAACCATAAACTGTCTTGTCCCAAAGAGTTCTTCATCAGCAAGCAAAATTATTTGCCTGTTACTAAGAACTCATATGATTAGAAACACTATCATGAGCAGTGATTCTCTGATTCCACCAGTAAACTGTTATTTCCACCTTGATTTTTTTTAAAGCATAGACTAAGAGCGAACAAGGCAAAAGGGCAACAGCTATTCAAAGTAACACATCAATTCATCCTTCTGCTTAAATTGTACTGTAATCTGCTAAATTTTTGGAGGAAAGAAGCCCTATTACTTAATAGTTCCATTTCTCTAGCATTTTTCCTATCATATTTATGTAAGCCATTCTCCCTCTCTCTGGTTAATGTAATGAAGTGTATGATATTGAAAAAAATAAGTAGTAATATTTAATAATATATACTGTCCTCCTCCTACAAAAATATTTTCTTTTTAGCTATGGTATTTTTTTAGAAAGTACGTAGAGTGTTCAAAATCTATCTACAATCATATAACACAGGAATGGATGACGAAATACAAAATTTTCCCCAACAATGCCCAATTAAATTTCTGCTAATGCAATTTTAACCAGGGTCACTGAGTCAGAAGTCCAACTGTACACAATGTGCTTATTCACAAGAAAGCAATAATAGGTTTGCAGCAGCCTCCTTTAAGGGTAAAGAAATACAGGTCAGTATAATAACTGTTTGTTCTCTATGCTCCTAAGGTGCTGGCAGGCGTAAAATCTGGAAGCAGAGAAAATATTGTACAGAAATGTTTAGTCATATACTCACATGGTTCAAGTTAATATGAACAGAGTAAAGATGTTTTGACTAGCTCTGCAGTTAAATTACATGCACCTGTTGCAGTAGTATTAGTACTACCTAGACCTCACTGCAGAAATTAGCATGCTGGCCTACAGACATTAAACCCATACGGATTGCATTTCAAATGCTTAGCACTGGAACAGAGCAGATTTATGCACCAATTTCACAGTTTCCTTGGGGTAAACCATTTACATTAAAATAATTCCTCTTAATATACCATAAAAACAACATTTCTTAATTTAGGCTCTTTACTACAAATTTGTATAATTAACTTTATGATCTGCGTAAAAAGTGTTTTATCAGCTTTCTGTATGTTTTATGCATTTGCAATCTTGCACAGCCAAGTGATATGCATTAGAAGAAGAAAACCCCCCCTGCTATTAGCCTTCATATCAGTCATTAATAAATCCAGTTGTTTTACCCCACACAGCTTAAGAGGTCAAATTGTTGAATTAACACTGAAAACGCACACATCACTGTGTTTAAACTAAATTTCCTTCTCCAATCAATTTCTCATCCATCAGCTCTTGAAAAACTGGCTTGTTTTTGTAGAATTGTTAATCCAAGCAACAGCCTAAAGAAGTAGAATACATTTACTTTTTAAATATACTCTTATTCAGTTATAATCAGCTGAGCCATTTTGCTAATTTATATTTCCCTTGTACTACCCAATTTTTTTCTTTAATTTGTGCAAAATTATTATCTATCTTATCTGACACAAAGTGTAGTAGCAAGGAAAGTTCTATGCTAAGAAAATGAAAGACATCAGTGGGGGTAAAATACAAGAACAGACCAACAAAGAGGAGAGGTAAAGTAGATTATAATTATATTTATTTACTGTCCCACCCTATAGCCTAAGTCTCAGGACAGTTTATTATTGTTTCCAATACATAAAGGCATAGGAAACAGTAAAACACCAATTTGAAAATATTAGAATAAAAATTGCAGTTCAGTGCAATAAAGGGGAGGTTATTTCATCTTTACGACTCAACTGATAATATGCAATGATAGATATCAATTAGGCAATAGGGAGAGGACTAAATCCCCCAAATAAAGGCAGAAAGAAATAGTGGAACAGTTGCTTTGAAAAAACATCTTAACAAGACATGGATTACATTTACAAGAAGCAAACACACAAAAGTACTTTGAAGATTCAGGTCTCTAAGAGCTAAAAGAAATTTAAGATTTAAAAGAGATTGGATATATAAAAGATGTCACATTGGCTGCTGCAGTTCCAGGAACATCTTCATACTTCAATGGTAGGGCTGTTGCTGCTGCAGAATTGCCGGTAGTGATGAGAAATTACAAGATTGGGCCCAAGGAAGCACAGAACCATTAAAAACACATGATGGTCTCTGAAAGCTAATATATTATTTATTATTTACACCCGAAGGTCTCAGCGCTGGTTACAATATTATATTAATCTTAGACAGGTCTTTGCCCTTAGGTTTACAGTCTAAAGAGACAAGATACAAAAGGAAAATGGTGTGGGAGGGAACAGGGACACTTTGGCAGCAACAGTGTCCTTGCAATGGTAAAATACTTTTATTTTTCTCCTCCATTCCCAACAGGCAAAATGGCGCCTTCATAGCCTGTGTGGTGACAGTTGGGAGGGAGGGGTCAATGCTGGGAGCTTGATGGAAGGTGCTCACCCAGATTCCTTCTCTCTTCCACTCCATATAGGCCACTATATGAGAATGAGGGTGAAGGCCACTCTCCTTTGCAGAGATGGGGAACCCCTTGAGATGGTCCAGTCTCAAAGACTTACAAAATCTGAATGTTTCTTGAATCCTTTGGGAGACATTTGAGTTGATATGGATAGTGCTCCTACTGAGGTTTTATTCTTGCTGAGCAGGGCCATAAACTCAGTCACACACAAGAGTCCTTGAAAGAGCTGTGGATCCTGTAAAGCACCTTGATATTTCATGGAGCTACAAGCAGTAAAGTAGGAGGATCAACAGCTAGAGCACAGGTGACATCACTTGCACTGTGAGTCTGACTGAACATGGGTTACAGCTGATCATTATGACTACTATGTGGCTGTGAAAAGGACCTATTTCTCTATTACTATTTCATCTTTGAGTATCCATCTGGCAGAACTTTTCAGATTTTAAGATCTAGCCCAAGGAAGCAATGGTGGCTGCCACTTAACATCTGCTGTTACAAACTTCTAGGGCATTTCAAGAACAAAGTTGTTCAGATCCATAGGTCCGTGTGCGGATGGAAGAGGTGTTGGTAGATCTGTATCTAATAGAAACGGATCTACCTTCATCTGGATTTACTAAATCTAGAATTACAGCAAACCGGGGTTAGTAAATCCAGATCTACTGGAAACCAGATTTACTAAATCTGGATGTAGTAGATCCGGATTTAACCCGGTAAGTGCGGAAGCACCCTTCTTGTTTTTCACTAGGTAAGCAATTTTCACTTATAAGAATTGCAACATACCCAATGGCAACTCAGTTTTTCACTTACAAGCAGGATGAATTAAGCATGTACAACAAGGTATAGTACTGTATAGTACTATATAGAACTGTATAGTACTATTCTTTTTATTTACAGTTATATGAATGAATGAATAAAATTCATTGATCTCAATGAACATAAAAGCTAAGGCAACATAAAGTGGATGAAAGCAATAAAATAGGTTTAAATGAGCTAGTAGTCAATCTAAGTCAGCCTAATTTAAAATATCTCATCTGTTACATCTCTATCAATATACAAATTAGATCCCTGTAGAATAGCGTTTAACATTAGTGTCTTAAAAAGTCAAGCTTTAAAAAAGGTTTGAAACATGCCCACTTTCTGAGGAATAAAACTAGCAATGAAACAAAATGTAAGCAATGTTTTCAATGTCCGGAGCACCACATACACATGGCATGATAGGGAACTCAGCAGAATTGTATTCATGCTGCTATTTGTATCATTGTTACGGAGGGAATTCATTCCATTGTTTTTAATGTTTTCTACTGTATTTCTGATATAACAACTTGTTATAGAAAAAATTGAAACAGTGTTTGGGAATAAGTATACACACATGACTTTTTAGTTGTTTTGGTCAAAATCCTTAAACACTTTCCCTTTTTATGATTCCCTCTGTAAGAGGAAAATTATAGTACACTGGCACAATTAATTTTCTTAATACTGTACTATATTCAATACACACAATGGCTTTTCTGGTAGTTCCCCCTTACGAACTTATAGGGATGTTTTTCCACTAGCACTAAGTACCCGTTAAGTACCCATTAGGGACATTAGGCTCAGAGCAGGAAGAACCCATTTCCACTGCAGACCCCATTAG
>MTQE01002208.1:47604410-47638348 GCA_014337955.1 Aspidoscelis marmoratus | reverse complement strand
AGACCCCATTAGAGCCACATTTGTTTCCACCTGTTCTAGGGAAATCAGGACCTATAATCCAAATTTCCTGTAGTCCCCATTAAAGGGGTCTACAATGGAGTCTTCAGGCATCAAATCTGGATTATATGGAGCCTGTTTCTACCACAGTCGAGCATTGGGGTCTGGGGGGGGCACACGCATGGGGGGTGCCCCCAAAATCAAAGCTCCAAAGCCTGTGCAAAATCTCCTAAGCCAGCTCCAAAGAATAGCACAGGCTTCAAAGAGGACCCCAAGCTATAGCAATGCCATTCCTATGGACCTTTGTCAAAGGCTCCAGAGGATCTTCAGAGTTTGGGGAGAATCTTTGGAGTTTATGCCAAAGCTCCAGAGATTCTCCGGAGCCACTCTGGAAAACCTTTGAAGAATCTACAAAGCATCTATGGAGACTGCACCCGCTGTCCCCCAAAATACCTGGAGTGATGGACAGGCCCTACATTGGTAGATCTGGATTTGCCACATGGGTGCTCTGGCATTTCCAATGTGAGCAAGCTAGCACCCATTGCTATTGGGTGCTAGACCACATGTGGAAACACATTGGGTACTTTCCTTAATACAGATCTGGATTAGTTGAAGGACCCATTCCTTAGATCCAGATCATCTTAGGTCCGGATTAAGGGATGTCAGTGGAAAAATCCCCTAGATCTCAGTTCTGATGGAAGGAATCCCTGCCTCTGCGCTTTTTAAAAGAAATTCTATACGTACATAGAATAGTTAGACCTTTTCTCCAATTTTGGGTTTTTATTACTATGAAATTGTTTATCTTGGCTGCAACAGGATTTGACAGTTTTTTAAAATTACTTTTGATGTATTTTGGTAGTCATAATCTACTCTGTGCATCAATTGTCCCGAAAAATCAATATAACAAAATGTATGTATGTAACTGGCAAGTACTACAAAATGCAATTTTTCCCTGTTCATAAAGTGAACTTCTACAATATTATTTGTTTTGTTTGGATTGTGGACATGCATGGTTTTCTCTAAACTTCCCAATAGATGCTGCAATTTTAAGATCTCATAATTCAACCGCTTTCTATATGTAGAATACTGGAGTCAAAATCAAACAGATGATTTAATACAAAGATGCTATACAACACATCTGGCAAAGGAAAATAGTTAACTGAAAAGCTGCTTGAGAAATGTCTGTCGTTTTTGATAACTTTTACATCTGCCATTAATTTTCACTTGGCTTTATCTGCTCCCCCAGCACATATCCAATTTCACCTTGACTTGCATTTTACTGCAATATCAATGCTGAACCTGTCAAATGAAAACACCAATCACTGCCTAAGAAAGTATAGAAACCACCAAAGGTATTGTTTTCTAGAGCAAATGCAGTATATCTGAGTGATATGAATATAGTACTCAAACAGCTCTAAAAGTTGCATGTGTTTAATCACAACTGCCTTAGCAAGAGTTAATAAACTTATTTAAAAAAATAATTAGAGAATGACAACAGAAGATCTTTTTGGCACAATATACTGTAGGAACTTTCTCCTAACTATAATTTAAGCTTATCTTTAATGCTCCATACAGTGCTGAGTAGCAACTCTCTTAAATGTATCTCTTTGCATTCCCTGATGGAACATGCACTAACTATAAAGTGTTTCTTTTGACACTCAAGAGCCCTTCCTGTCTTTAAAGAATTTCTGTAAAGTAAATGCTGACCTGAGGGTATTGGGCTACTTTGTAGTAAGACATCAATGACAATTCGAAATATATTCCTTTGATCATATCACTACTTTCTTTTTTTAAGTATTTCACCTATGTTTAAGAGCCTTTATTACACTAAAATCTTTGGGTTTTAGGAGTGACAAATAGCAATATTTTCAGACAAGCACACACACATACACAAATTAACAATTAAATATTAAATAACTGTAATAACTATAGTGATAGATTAGTAAACTCACGGAATGGCAGACATTAATTCCTTCCTCTGCTATTCTGTTTTGCCAATAAAAGTTACTGATACATTAATTTCTGTATTTAGTGAAGGTAGGGTTTTCTTCTAAAATGATGAACTCTTCAAAATAGGAAACTTTTTATAAATGTTGGAAAGAAACAAAGCTACTTTCTAAGCTCTTATGCAGTACATCTGCATAAAACAAGTAGGGAAGGATGTCTGAGTTCTGCAGTGAAATCATTAGTTATATTAAGATATGAAGCAGATACCATAAGAATGGCATAAAATGTAAATGAACTTTGGAAGTATAGCTGGTTAATTTGGCAGCTGTTTGACAACTGCGAAATAGAAAATTGACCTCAGCCAACTGTGTATAAATGAAACTAGCAAGTCAAAGAATTTCCCATGGAATGATACAATATACACTACAGTATTTCTTCACATGGGAATAGATAAATGCAGGCTGGAATTTTTATTGTCTTTGAAGATGCTAGTGCTGAAATAGATTTAAGTTTCACTAAGTGACACTACAGGTTATATTCCTACAGATCACAGAACTTAGCATAATAGAGTTACATGTTTTTAGTGTAATCAAGAATTTTGAATTCATACTTTTAGTAACTTTTGGTGAAATTTAGAACATGGTTGGGTGATTTATAATGAAAATGAAGCCGTGCATTATGGCAACTCCTCATAGTGTGATAGATGGGCCCAGGATACCCCTGTAATCCAGAACCTTAAGGGCAAAAACCTTGCTCTTTCAGATGAACCTAATATCCAATGCTTCCTGTGGCCAAGGTCTACAGTGTGAAACTAGGGTCCTTTAAGGCTGGAGGTATACCCAGGTCTGGTTTTTTCTGCATCTACAAACGGTCCTAAGTTCTAACCATGCACTGCCAAGAACAAGATTGTATCACTAATGGCAGTGGACAGCCCTGTCTTCCAGAACCTCAGAGTGAGTCAAGAGAAGCTTTGATAAATGTGCCAGGATGAGAAACTCTTGAAACACTGTTGTTAAGTGCACCATGCAGGGTGTGCGTCTTCTGCCACATTTTGTACTTGTTCAATAAGAATATTTAGAAAAAAGTGACTGTTAACAGAATTTAAAGCTAAGAGCACAACAAGTGAAGTAGCATGACAGAGTATCTATAAAAGAAGAGACTTTAATAGAAAGTTGCAAGAAATGCTGACCAACAATATTAACCCATTTATTATATTTTAGTACATCTATAAATACAAAACAATATTGGAAGACATACATAAGGCTGAGAAGCAAGAAGTACATATTGGAAGTATTGATATGAAGGCATTATATTTAAAAATAGATAATGAGAGAGCAAGGAAAGTTTGAAATGCAAGACAAAAATTGAGGAAACATAAGATTCAGAAAAGAAAGTTACATACATAGCAAAAGAAACTGATCTATCTATTAAAGGAAAACTTGTATCAAGTTAACAGTAAGGGACTGACTAGCTTGGCTACTGTGTGTTTGCATATGGTATCTCTGAATTGATAATAAATGAGGGTTTGGAAAGTGTAACTGACTGGCACCTTTATAAGTGATACAGAAAACCTATGAAAAAGAAATTTTGATTAAAAGTCACACAGTTCACCCTCTAGTGATAAAAGAACAGACAGTGAGAAATAGCAATAGGAGTTATCTATAGACTGGAATGAAGAACAATCTAAAGAAATGGCAATGAACTTTGTCAGGTCAAATAGATATGTTTTACAATTGCCAAGCAACAGAAAAATGAAATTTGAAATCTCCTTTCCTAAAATCACTAAATTATTTATAATTGCAGATAGCTTTACTAAAGAAGTTAAAGGCATTTTGAAGAAACACAGTGTGAAGGGTAAAATAGCAGTCAAGCTTCCTAAAACACTGGGATTGCATTTGATAAAATCTCACCCCTAGGACGGAAGGAGTGAGGAAGAGAACCACAATGTTTCTACAGATAGAAAGGGATGTGTTCAACCAAAGGAGTTATTTAAAAGATAGAATGTAGAGAATGCAGAGGGTGTTTTATAGGGGAAACAGGGAAATCACTGAGGAAGAGATATAAGGAACATCTTTCAAATATATAGCATAATGAAACTAGGTAAGAAACTATGGGCAATACAAGTAAAGGATAAATATCCAAGGAGAGATGGTACAGACCAGGTATCAATACTTGCTATGGAAAACAACATTCAGAAGCTAAAAATAACAAGAAGAAATGTTAAAGGGGCAGAAAACAATTAATGAAGTACATTTGGTTATGATTGTTTAAAAAAGGGTTAAGAGTGGTTCATATGAAGGTCATAGGCATAAGGGTATAGATTACGCACAGCTGTTTGCGAATCTTGCAAGACATGCAACGAAGATGGCATGCTACATCAAAAGATTTATTGTTTATGTACTAAAATGTTCAAAGGAAAAAGAAAACAATGTAGTAGATATGCAACAGTGTCTTAAATTTGTAGTTCATCAATCAATACAACACTGAAATCGCTTTGGACTTACTTTTATTAACAAGAAAATGTGATCTTGCATCTCCTGTTTTCCCACTAAATTATGGCGACAGTAAACCCTTGACACTTGTGTGGTAGGTTCCTAAAAACCTTCAAATTTCAGAACTGTTCATGCTGAGGGCCACCAGAAAAACAAATGTACACACACACCAATTTTGGCAGTCAATGCAAGAAACAGAAAGAATATTCCACACTGGAAAAATCATGGATGACATGCATTGGTCTCCCAGAGGTAAAAGAAGTAAAGAAGAATTAAGTGGCCTGAAGTCTTTGGATTTCATGAAACAAGTAAATTAGCTTACTGTCTTTTTTAATCAACCCTTGTAAAACACTCTGAGGCTTCATGTTGAGTATACAAAAGTAAACAATAGACAAATTCACTATTTGTTTACTATTCATTCTGCAATATTGAACTTCTCTAGGAATTAATGACCTGTGCTACTTTCTTTCAAACTGTTCTTTAGAAAGAAACAAAAATGCCACCCATTATTTTGGTTCATTAAAATTAGCAATACAGAGAAAGGAATTTACGCATCATTTGAAACAGTTATATTCACTCCATCCCTCACTGTCATCTTTTTGCAAACAGCAATGTGATATGCAGGACTTTGCTAATTTTTTCAGATTGAACCATACATTTTTCAGGGGTACTGAACTTCAGGGAAAATGTAGCAAGTACAAAACAAAACAAGCTTTGTGGGGAAAAGATAATGAAAATGGGAACATGTAAGAATTGCAAAATGACTGTGCTTCAGCTACTGGAACCTATCAACAGTCTACGCAAATCACTAAGAAAAATGGACATACTTGCTTTTAGAAACTTTTTTTCCAAATGAACTAACTACAGCTACTTCAAAAAACTCCTATAGACCTTGGATACACATACAAACTGACACATCTACAAGGTGGCTTTGGGTCAAGACACATTTGGGCAAGAAACCATTTTCAGTATTGCATGCAAGCAGGAAAATGACACTCCTTTTTTGTAGATTGTAATTTACATTCCCCCCAAGACATAATTTTATATTATATATAAAGAACAAGTATTAATATGCTAACACCTCTAAAAATGTACAATATTGTTCTTAACGTGTCACTGACATATCTGCTGTAAAGGCCAACAAGCAAAATAAGCCAAGCAAAATCACAAAATTTAAAAATATGGTAGGAAATACAACATTCTTTATATATACCCAGCCTGGGCAAACACAAACTTGTAACTTGCCTACAGTGGGGGAGAGGGCAGCTTAAAATCATAGTGGAAACAGCCAGGAATAAGCAGGCTGTCCATTACTTAACACACCTCAGTTGTATGGGACTGTGAAGAGGTCTTGACAGAAATGCCCCCCAAAATCATGTTATACCTGTCACAAAGTGCTAAGTTAAATAGGGCAGATGCTCACTTTTGTACAGCTGCCTCCACCCCACGACATAGTTATTAACTATGTCTGTCTGGACAAAACCATTTCCCAAATATTTTTGTAAAAGGAAACATTTCCAAGGAACTGTTTTGTCTCCTGCACTATGTGATAAACATAGGGCTTACCTTCTGAAGCTGTTAATGTACCTTGTAAAAAAAAAATCACTCGGGAAAGAAAGCATATTTTAAAAGAAGAAGGAAAACTCTGTTTGCTATAAAATGTGATATATTACTGATAGTGTTGACTCCCCTTGAGCCCAAAAATCTACCAACCCGTATTTATTTCCAATTCATGAGTAAAGAAATTGTGTTCAAAAGTTGAAAGCGAAAAATTTGCTAAGTTGTCATGGATGGGTAGCATTGCAATATTCAGTAACAGCAACAACAGAGATCTTATTTTGAATCTAACTGAATTTTGTTAAAGATTTCATATAATCTCAAAAAAGAAGTGCTTAAAGCAAAATAGAGATCTTAGCTTAAAACAAAGTAAGTAAAATCACTGTTCCCTCATAAGCAAGTCTTTTTAGGAGAAAATGTTGTGAGGTATTTCCTTTTATGAAGCTTTTTAAAGTAAGAAAACAAAAAGAAACAAAAAGAAGGGGGCTATAAAGGGCTGGAGAAATGTTAAAATGAAGGGGGAGCAAAGGACAGCTTGCAGTGATTTAAATTCAAGCTTACATTCTGCAAAATTCTGAAGAAATTTTCTTCAGAACGGGAAGTGGAAACTGCACCTTTCACAGAGAAAGAAGTGCTTGGGGAAGTTTAGTGACAGCTTTTAAATAAGTTTTTTGTGTTTTGTTTTGTATTAATTTCTGTAAAAAATGACTTGGCATGACAGCAGTGTAGGAGGCAGTGTTTACATGAAAAGATACATTCTGCAATTCAGTGGTTAAGAAAACAGAAGCCCCCATAACTGTGAAATAAATTTGATGTCTCAACATTTTGCATTTGATGACAGCACTGTACATATTACATCAGTGCTGTGCTACAGTCTCAGGTATAATAGGTGAAAAATAGGTTGATTTGCATGAAAGTCTTTCCAGTCACTAAAATACTTTTTAGTTTTATGAGATATTATTGGCTGGTAGGATTCATTAAATATTAGAAAACTTATAAGCAATAATAGCTATTTATTTATGAACGTTACTAATAACTACAAAAAAGACATGCATTCCACAATTGGTCAGAACTGTTAAAAGACATCATACCAAAAAAATCCAAACAGTACTTATGATTGAAATACTTGCTCTTTGGTTTTTTTTTCTGGTGTGGCATAACAAAGCTGAGTTTTTAACATTTCTGAAACATTGAACAGTTATTACTATGAAAACTGATGCAAATTATTTCAAAGTTTCAGTTTTAAGAGGAATGCTACATTTGCAGATAAAAGAAGTATGATGATAGCAGATCCTATGAAATTCAAATTTGGTATAGTCACAATAGCACACTAAAATACATGACACCAAGTATTTGTCACAATACAAGAAACACACTTAATCTCAAAACAGCTTTTACATCCCACTCATTCTTGTATTTTAGGAGATAAAATGCTGTGCACTTGCTGATCACACACACAAATTATATTAACTGCTGTTTTTACTTCGTTTGATGCTATCGCTACTTTCACAACTGCAGTTATACCTTTGTTTTTCAACCCATCAAAGCTTCCAGAGGAAGTAATTTCCTTTTTGATAGATCTCTAAGAATATAATTGTGGTAACTCACTTTAGATGTCGTGCTGAATTGTTTTCCCACTTTTCAGATTTTTTTTCTTTTTTAAAAAAAGTTTGGTACATTGAAAATATCTCCCCAGTCTTTTAGAGCTTAAAAATATTCCTGGAGATAATAAGAGCTTAATCTTGGTTCTAAACCTGATATTGGAGATATTCCATATCAAAATCATAATACCGACCCATAGATATATTTGATTTCAGAGGGGTTTGCAACAAAGATCTGGCTCATAAACTACCCTGAACTGTTTTTATCACTCTTAAGCAACTTACATATTTCAGCAGCCACAATGTCCCACAGCTTCAGATATCACTGAAGTTAATGTAAGTAAGAACTAAGATTTATGACTTGCGTTAAATGCCCTGACCCAGCTTCCATGAGTGAAGAAAAACAGCCCAGGAAGCTTTGGTATTAATATGAACCTGAATTATTTCAGATGTGAAGGCAATATTGAGCTTGTTGGTATTCAAATCAATGTATTTCCATTTATTACTGTTTAAAAAGAGTTTTGTGATTTTTTTAAAGCCTGAGGGTGACATACATGTATGACTGTTCTGCTTTTAAGATTTTTGCATCATCAGATCTATAAAGTGAAGACTATCTTCACCCCTCATCCCACCCAAAAAATACATACGAGATCATTTTTTTCTCACTCATAGAGAAAGGAGATCTTGCAAACAGAAACTGAAAGTGCCAAGAGCCACTTTGTAAGTGTCTAATGTCACTTGTAAATACAGAAATCCATAACTGAGAAGAGTGTACAAATATGTACATAACAAATTAGGCCTAAGATTTACACAGCTTTATTGTTTGAATGAAGCATACATTTAAAATGTGCTGCTAATTGGCTGTGGCCTGATCCAGCAGGGCTCCTCTTATGTTCTTATGATACTGAAAGTCTTTTTAAAAAGTTGGAATAGGCTTCTACATAAACAACTAAAAAATGTTCCAAAACCAGCAACCAAATTAAGGGGTATAAAAATTAAATGGGACTGTCGTTACTAAAAATGACAACACATCTGGGTGTTGTCCTGCTGAAGATTGCATGGGAAGGAGGGAGCATAATATTTTACATATGTTTTAAAAGTTCTCGATATATTTTATCTTTTTATTGCTGTGACCTGCCCTGGGACACTTTGGTAAAGGATAGGAAATAAATAAAATAAATAAATTTTAGTTTCCCGTTAAATGGTTTCAAAAGAGAACAAAATAAACATTCATGGAACACCAAAACAAATAATCAAAAAGTTATTCTAAATTTTCAATATGAATTCTAAAATTTAGGAAGAGAAACAAAATAGTTTTATATACCTATAAAGAAACTTGGTATCATAATATCATAAAGTTAAACTATAATTAATGTATAAAATTAAAGTCTAAACTAATGTTGTTTATCATTTATAGCATTTTATTCTTAGAGGCTTTTCTGTGGGACAGTTATGATAAACAATGGAGGACGGCATTTGCCTGTCTCAAACCTGTTTGGAATATACCCTGCATCAGGGCAGAAGTACAAATGCTTCTGTGCGGCAGCATCTCCTTCAATGTACCACGCAACTGTGCAACAGCAGCTACGTTGCCCCCACACTGCCCTATACAGAAGTGGGTGCAAAGGCTGCAGCTGGGGCTCTACTGGGACAACCATCAGCACTCCTAGTATAGCCCTGGAGTTTTCATTGCTCCAGAGCAACCAAAGATGGAGATGGCCACATATACAGCGAGCCACCGAGACAGAAGCAGCTCTACTGTGTCTGTACATTCTGTACCAGAGCATGTCCTATCACCCCCATCTTGCAAGTGCAAAAATGCTCCTAGAAAATGGCTCTGCCAAATCCATCCTTTTTATTTTAATAGGTATCAGCTATAATAAGCAGTAAAATTTTCCCTGCATGGCAAAATGGCCTTTTTCTGTAAGATATTGCTTTAAAAGTGCAGTGGTGTTTCAATTATTCTCTTTTATTATAAAGTATAACATACTTTTCTAGTATGTTAAATAAGAACAATGAGTTCTACTGGAGGCTTCAGTGCTACATAACCAAAGGGAAACATTATTGTTAACACAGGAAAGAAATCTAACTGGACATGAGCAGAGTAATCAGGAGACAAATCTGTGCTTGGCAATGAAACCACAAAACCCTGTAGGGGGACGAGACCCCTGCCACCACAACGTCCCATCCTCTGCAGCAATTTTGG
This sequence comes from Aspidoscelis marmoratus, assembly GCA_014337955.1. Taxonomy (NCBI): domain Eukaryota; kingdom Metazoa; phylum Chordata; class Lepidosauria; order Squamata; family Teiidae; genus Aspidoscelis; species Aspidoscelis marmoratus. Next base: position 47,628,548 of record MTQE01002208.1, on the reverse strand, counting down.
GGGTGTTTTGGAAGTACTGCCACATTCCTAGAAAACTCTTGAGGAGTCAACCATGGAACCCCACGGATAGCTGCCAGCTGTGTCCTGGCTTCAGTCTTGCACCTGTGGGGATCTGAAAGGGAACAATGTAACTGTATTTCTATGTTTTTAATTTCAATTTCCTATTTTACCTTTGGAAAAATAACCAATAGTACCGTTACTGGTAAAAAATACCGTATTTTCCGGCGTATAAGACGACTGGGCGTATAAGACGACCTCCAACTTTCCAGTTAAAATATAGAGTTTGGGATATACTTGCCGTATAAGAAGACAACACCCGGCGTATAAGACGACCCCTGACTTTTGAGAATATTTTCTTGGGTTAAAAAGTAGTCTTATACGCCAGAAAATACAGTACCTAAGATGATTCTTACACCATACACATCTAAGCTGTATTTGTAATACCTCCCCCAACAAAAACTGCCAATCAGATTCCAGAGTCATTTTCTTATTTGCAATCAGTGTCGCCAGAATTTATTCGGTATGTCCAGCTTCACATAATAATTTCAGGCACTGATATTGTTTTAATATATACTGTTATTTTTTAACACTGTTACCTGCCCTGAGTATAAGGTGGGATAAAAATGCAAATTAATAAATAATCTTGTACTGGGCAATGTAATAAGGAATGAAGAACTGTTAACACATGAGATGAACAACAGAGAGACAAGTTATTCAAAGGGTTTTTACACAGAAACATATTAATTCTTCAGTTTCTGAACAGAAGATTTATTTTTTATAACTGGTAAATGACATAAAAATTAAAAACATTAATTACTGCAAAGAATTCTTAGTTTAGTCAACACTGCAGACAACACAAAGTTATATTAATACATAATATTAAAAATGGCCACCTGTTGTATGATAGAAAGTGGGTAAATCTATCACGCCTCTCCCCCAAAATACCACAGATTGGGCCCTTGCCAGTTACAGAGCTCAGCAAAATTGAAATTAAAACAGAGGTTCTTTAAAAACAAAAAAAGAACCAGCATGCATTTTTTGCTGACATTAAATTGCCTTTAAAGCGAGTGCCACTGGATATTACTGGATAATATCTGAATGCAGAGGCTGTTTTCAACACCATATGGTAATGGCAAAAAAAAAAAAATCATTCCCTATGCTTTGTTATTAAAGCTTGAAATTGCATTCCATTTTGAATGTTAAAGGCAATCAACATGGAATCTCTTTCCCCTCCCCCCCATGATATGGCCTCTCTAAAATTAGCCATATACTTTTATTTTCAAATTATGAAACAATATTTTCAAACTATCACTTCCTTTTCTTGCTGCATCCGGACGTTGCTTACTTATTCCACTATATTTGGGTATTTTGGAATATTCCAGACAATTATTGTTGTCTTGGAAAGTCATTCTTTGATCTCTTTCTTCCTTTGAAAAAAAATGCTGATGGGCAAATCTGTTGCCCATTGTTCTACTGTGACCGATAAGTGATCAGATTACTTTGTCTGGCATGAACCTAAATCTAAACAAGATAGATGTTTAACATGTCAAGGATATTCCATTATAGGAAGCAGGGAGGTGGCCTGTCCTTATGGAGTCACTTGAGGCTCAGCTTGCAGCACTGATCAGGATTAATTAGTTCTACCTTGGGTTGATCCATTAGCTATAGCATTTCTAGACAGAAATATTTTGAAAAGCAGTGTTACATTCTTCCAGACAGAACTACTATTATGAGCTCTACATGGAGCTACCCTTCACTATGGTTCAGAACCCTTAAGTTGTGCTGAATGCAGGAGCATGGCTGCTGATGAACACTGCTAGCCACATGCACTTCACTTTCATCAAAAAAACAGCATTGCTTCCTTAGTGAGCTGGAATGTTTAGCGAGCATTAATAATGTCTTACAAAATCCTAAATGAATTCAGCATCAAATATTTAAAGGTCCTCTTTAAATATTTGTGGGATGAGGACTCATGACATACCCTTTTGGGGTTAATATACCCTTTTTGGGAAAGGTATCAGAAAGAGTCATGGCCATGCAGTTGCAGCTGATCAGATTTACTGGCCAGTGAAGAAACACACTATATCAAACCAGCAAGTGTACTAGAAGTCTCCCTTCTGCAAGCTGGTGCAGTCTAACGGAGGCCCCAGGAAAGGACCTCTCTTAGACCATACTAGCATGCTGTATGGTCTTCCATTATGCTTCCATTATGCATATTCCATTATACTAACTAATGCAGAATTGTCCATAGTTATAGCACTGAAACCATTTTCACCACTCTGGCTGATAAAGTTCCACCTAAAGAATTGTCTGCTTTGGTTCTTTTTCTCTTAGACATTTTTGATTGCATTGACTATGGTATCCTTTGAAAAGAATATGGACGCTGGGAGTTGGGGGCATTGCACTGTGATAGTTCTGCTCCTATCTCCAGGGCCAATTCCAGACAATTGTGACTGACTCACCTGTGGGCTTATTGGAATTTTAATCTTCTCTCTCATGCTCTTTAGCATCTTTATGAAGCCACTAGAAAAGATTGTTATGAGATAGGTGTGAGGTGCCACCAGAGCCAGAGATTCTATCTGAATCAAAGGAAGTGGGGATATTTCTGGATTTCGTGCTAATACTTGAAGCTCAGCTGGAAGTGGTAGTTAAGAGTGCCTCCTTCCAGCTACAGCTGGTTTGCCAGCTACAGTCCTTCTTAGATAATTTTGTCACAATAATCCCCTGGTAATTTCTAGACTGAGCTACTGCAATGAGGTGCATCAGGCCCCTTCTTTGTTCTTATTCAGGAAGGCGGTGAAAATGTTCCTTTTCACACAGGCCTTTGGCTAAATGTCCCTCACACTTCCCCCACTGAAAATTACTGCTGTTTTTAACAATTCTTGTACTTTTAACACCGCATTTTTAAACTTGTTTTGATATTGTTTTTATACGTCTGTTTTTTAAATGCTGTGAGCTGCCCAGAGACCCTCGGGTATGGGGCGGCATATAAATGTAAATATAAATAAATAAATGTACTGTAAGTGGGACTGTCCTCATGGATGGCTCTGAAGCTGCAGCTGGTGCGGAATGCAGCAGAAACTGCTGAATGAAACTGCTGAACGAATAAATATCTCCTGGACCAAGGTCCTTTCAAGATGTTAACCTTAACCTATAAATGCCTTGCCCCACAATAACTAAAAGGAAAGTGTTCTCCCATATAGAACTACCTGTGCCTTAAGATCTGCCAGGGAGTCCTCTAGGCTGTGCCACCACTGACAGATGTTAAAAAAGGGTATGCAGGAGAGAGCCTTCTCCATTATTGTGGAAAAGCCTCCTATCAGATGCCTTCATTACACGTTTAGATGTTTGAAGACCCACCTCTTTACTCACATGCGACTAGTATAACCCCCTTCCCAAGCAGGGCAAATTAACATTTTTCTAACCGCTATTTTAGTGAAATTTTAATCAGCTTTTGCCCTTAATCACTTTCTTACTATTATCATTTGTAACCTCTGCAAGACCACTGATATAGCATGGAATATAAAAGTGATAAATCAATAAATAAAATGCAGCCCCCAAGTTTAGGAAGTTACCTACCATGTAAGCAAAATGACTTACACCCTCTGTTTTCTTTACATGATTACGGAAATGTATCTCCTTAGTTTGGGGTTTAATTAAAGAGAAAATTTGTAATAGTTTTTGTCTCCATTTTGTTAATATTTTAATAATTTATTATTTTGTTTTGTGTATTTTGTTTTACAGTGTAAACTGCCTTGGTGTTGTTTGGTAAAGGATGGAAAATAAATGCAACAAATGAATAAATAATAATATTTATGAAGGAACACTGAATTCCATTGCTGTGAATAGTAAAGAAGGCTCAGTTCTATGCCAACTTTTTAGTTAAAGTGTTTACTTCTCTACTATAAAGCTAACATGACTATAAGCTTATCTACTTTGGTTCTACTGCTATTTAATCTTTAACCTTACCAGGTCATTTCACTTATAATATGCTAATGCCACCGCCCAAGGACTACGAAGGGGTGTCCTCTCCCTCCACTTGTTATTTCCTTATGCTGCACATTCACCATTGGCTAGGCGTATAATCTGAGACATTCTCCGAACAACAGCACACACTAATTTATAACATTCTTTCCAAGATCCTTTATCAAGTTTCAGCCACAGGTCAAATAATTTATGCTTTGGAAAGATGATCTCTGCATTTAAAATTTATTGTTCTTGTGGAGGTTGGGTCTCTAAGTGCTCATCATTTTCACTGCTCATGAAATATACCATCACTGTCTGAGCCATTCCTTCTTAATACTGAGGTTTTCTTCATGCTCATTTGATCTAGCAGAGTTACAATTATGAATCATCTGACTAGCAATAACTTATGATCCTCGTAGTAACCACTAATGAAGGTTGCCAAGCAGTTAAAATATCAAAACGGCATATATCAGAACATTTTTGAGCACAGAGATAGACTTCCAGCATTGCACTTCCCGTATATTTATTATGTACTGTAAATTACATCATCGACTGCCTTCTACACTGACAGCCTTGCACTCCAGAGCTTAACCACCAGGTTTTAATAACTACTACTTGGCAATCTTTTGATCATCAGAGGAAGATGAAAGGAAACGCTGCCTGCTGCAGGCTGTCTGCTCAGTCAAAACAAAAGGAAACTTCAGAGAAAGGCAGACAGAGATGCATCAGGTGTTAATCTCAATGAGTTATACAGAAGTTAAATGTCCTGGCTTCCTGTTCTCTGTTCATTTAAAAGAATTCCAAGCAGCCATTATTGATCACACAGTACTGCATGCAGGACAAAAGTGCTTTCTCCTAGGGAGGAGGGACAGCAATATTGAATAGTTTAATAGTATTGAGACTTTCTAGAAGTTGATTTCAGATACCTGTGCCTGTCCAAACATTTAAAGCATGAGATGAAACTTTTAAAGAGGAAATGAAAGACAGAGAGCAGTGAAATACAAGTTCTTCCCATGATCTCTTAAAGGCAAAAAGCAACTGACTGACCCACTGTCTCTTAATCAATGCAATATGGATGGCTGTGTGGATGGCACTTTCCAACACTCCAGCTAGTATGGACAGATAAGGCTTAAGACCAATAGGCAGCCCCTTAGGTTTTCACTGGTTTCTTGTTTCACTGGCATCTTTCCCAAAGGAAACCAAAACCATGCTACAGGCTCATAACTTTGATCTCTCTCTCTCTCTCTATGTTCTGGCAGGTGGCAAGACACAAAAGAATAAACACCACTAACTAAACATTCTTTCTGCATTTTTCTGAGCTGCAGCTCAAGGAAGTCCAGCAAGACACTGTCTTGATCCAAGGAAAACTCACTATGTCACAGTATAAGAATCCTAGTCAAGTTGAGAACAAAAATTAAGTCGTACTGTGAAGGCCAAAAGAAACTAAATGAGAATGTACAGGGGTGGTAATGTTATGTTTTCACGTGTATCTGGGTGGACAAATCACAAGTGAACTGGAAAATGATGTCTGGATGAATTATAATTATCTGTTTAAAATTATTTATTAACTGCCTCTCAGCCACAGCTATCACAGCAAACTGAAAAAAAATGCATTAAAACAAACAAGAAAACAAACAGAAAAGATACCAGGCATATTAAAAGACCCCCGCAAATAAATTCCTTTTCAGGTACCATAAGAAAGAAAAATCAAGATGACAATCCATAAAGTTCCCTTGGGAGGGAGTTCCCAAAGATGAATTATCCCATCCACCACTGCCAACATCAAGGTGTATCTATTTGTAGAGTTAGAAAATACTCCTTCTCCAAGCTAGATTTGCAGCAGCTGTAAAGGAACTTTGCTGTTTACTCTCACGTACCTAATGAACTGTTAGTACTAGAGATGTGTACAAATCTAAATTTACCTGTTCAGTTTGACTCTGTTCCTAAAGGAAAAATTTGTGGGAAAAGCCCTTTAAAAAGAGCTAAAAGGTTAAGAGCTTGACTGCTTCAAATTCTAACTGGGTGGTTCACCAGGTTTGTTTAAAAACCCTTTGGTTCCATTTAAATTCGAACCTGCCCAGTCAAACTGGCAGCCTGTTTCGTTCAAATACAGGTCAGTCGAAACCCCAAGATTGAACTGAATTAGCCAGAAAACAAAACATTTCAGTACATCATACTTAAGAAAGGCCAGTCAGCTTTCTTGTAAAAAGAGGGACACAATTTACGACCTTGTTCAAACTGACCAAATTTTGCAGGAAGACTGCAGAAAAATCTAATGAAGTTCTCAAAAAATTAGACATCTAGAGTGCCTAAATCTGTGCATAAATTCCTTTACTCTAAACAAAACCTCAAGCAGATAATGGCTGCAGCACTCTACACAGTCACACATTCTTAGTTAAAGCTATAAAAGGGAATACATGGCTTCACCCTTTAGTTGCAAGATGGAAAACATACCTATGTCATATTTACAATGGAGGAATTATTTAGCAGGAAAAAAAGCCAGTTGTCTGAAGGACATTTTAAAGTAACAGTTCAAAATCTGCATGTTCATTTTTGGCTAACAACTGTCACTGTTTGATGTATGCTAGATACAAAAGAGTCCTAAAAAAAGTCTTGTTTCAATGTATTTCAGTAGTGTAATTAAGAAAATACAGACACGCATAGCTATGCTAGAATACAGTATCTAAGTCATCCTCTATTTGCCTATGATTTCCGTATACTAAATATCCATGTAATTCTGAATGGGAAAAATGTATCATTTAACACACTTTGGATCTTTTCCAGTCTTTCAAATCCATCTAATTTATTCTGGTAGCAGAAGGGCATCAAACAAACCCTTCTTAAAATGCATATTCACCTAAAATCCACTCAGGAATGTTTTCGTTCTGATTCTCTAGCATGACCATAGCTATGGGGCAGTTCTTTAAATCCAGGTTTTCTGGACAGCACTCCAACCGGTAGCAAATCTGCACTTCCACTCCAATCTGTGGGACAGAAACGGTGAACCTGCCCCGGTGTGTATTAGCATTCGCACTTGTGAATTCTAGTACTGGCCAACCCAACCCACAATGTGCCCAGACACTAACCTTAGTGTGGACACATGTCCGGGTGCTGTCATTTTGTTCCCGGCTGCTGGCACCAGAACAGCAGTGATGCGACACGTATGTGCACTTGTGTCACAGGTCACCTGACACATCAGCACACTTGCACGGTGACCTTACAACATCCGGTTCTGGCACTAGTACAGGCATGTGCATATGTGGAGCACAAAATAGCACTTTTTGGAAATACCACTGAGTTGAGAATGGCCCCTTCCAGTGCAGATGCTCTGTCTGGAAGCACACTGGAAGCCAACTACGGGGCAAAGTGCAGAAAAGCCCCTGGTTTCATATTGCCCTAGCTAACAAATGAGGAGAAAGAGATCGGAAGAGTTGATTCACTTCAACATACTATCTTTAGGAAACAAAAGGAAAAGAAAAAGGGGGAAGGGAGACATCTCATCTGGTCCTGGCCTCCCTCTGGCTTGTATCTGCAGCATGCCTGACTTAGGAGCAAGCAAGAGTAAGAGACAAAAAGATATAACATCCCCTCTCCATGCTCACTATAATGACAACCCTAAGCAGGAGCTTAGGGCAGAAAAAAGACTCAGTCAACCTCCTTTCCTCTCTCTCCCATGATCAGGACATGCTCAACTGGCTCTTCTTTTGGTCTGAAGCATAGGGGAAATGAGGGAAGGGCACTTGTTTTGAAGCTTTACTGCCAAAATGAGTCACTGAAAGATAAAATAAAGCACCTAGCATGGACCTAGTGGAGAATCCTAGGCCTCCAAGACTTCTTCTCTGGCTCCTTCAACACAGCTGCCATCCCTCCTTATGGCTGGGTTTGTGGACAAGGGCTTGCTAATATTTACCAGCCTTAGACACTTCACCCAACTGTGTCCAGCACTTCCTTAATCCATATATTTCTCCTCTCTAATCCTGGCTTCTTTCCTTTGTACAGGAACTCTCAGAAGAACACCAACAAATTTTCCATGCCCATCCAGATGTTTACTGATATTTTCTATAAGATTTCTAAAGCCTGTTTCCTTAACCTTTATTTTTCTCTGAGTAGTTTGCAAACACCAGCAGTTTACAAGGGTTTTCATGAACCTAATAAAACAAACAGTGAGAACTACCACAGCTCAGAAACACAACTTCTTTAAAAATATGTCATGTGAATCTTAATTTTAGAAATTAACTTTTACAACAAATGTCAAGTATACAGCTATTTAGAATGTTCAGTGCAATCATAACTTCCATTTCCTACATATTAAATCTGACAGATTCCTTATTTTTATCTATTTTCCTATACTAGCATGACTTTTAAATTTCTACTGATTGTTTTATACTTTGAATACAAAATATGCAATTCCATATTCTTTTTTCAAGACATTATCAGTCAAACTTAACCACAGCACTTGATCTTTTCAGCTTCTAAATTCAAACCATTTTAAACATTATACTTTCATCTTTACAATCCTCTTCCACTTTGAATCACTCTACAGTCTAAAAAAAATGCTTGACTTCTAAGAGGTGTGTGCAATCTTTTAACATTTCAACATTGTAGATTTTCATGTAAGCAACACTCCATGTTTTATCTGCATGGCAGTGCCATAAATCAAAGGTTAGCATCATTGAACTCCAAAAAAGCGGTATTTCCACAAAGATCTGATACTGAACTACAAAAAGCTTGATTTTCAATCTTCCTAAGAAGATCAGACAACAGGCTTACAATTCTAAAAGAGGTATTCAGATAAATCAAAAGCATATTAAGAAATGACTGATGCTGTAACAAAAAGTCCTGCCTCTGGGAGACAAGGGTGGGATTTCCACTTCCTTTTACTATTTAATTGTACACTAAAAAGCAAAGATGCTCACTTCTCATTGAATTGCTTTCTCTACCAACTCAGATGGCTTTAGAGAAGCATTTTTGTGTGGTATTAGATTTATACAGATTTAAGCACACATGCATGTACATACAACACATACACTTCTATTTCATCTTTCAGTTGTCCCATAAAGCAGATCCCATCTTAATTCTGAGAAGTTACATTGTTGCATTATACAACATCAATACTGCACAAAATAACATTTGGAGTCTACATACTTCTAACTCTTGTTTTTGTTCTACAGTAGTCAGGATCTTACTTAGTCAAACCATAAGTGTGTAGATACTTACCATATAAGTCATTCTTTAAGCAGGTGTCCCAACTCCATACTCTGTAAAATATTCTGTGAATGGGTGTTTTTACACTAGCACTAGAGTACCCATGAAGGACCCATTAAGGGCCCTTAAGTTTTCCACAGTGGACCGGTATATCAGTCTAATGGACATGCTAGGCTGCCTTATGTTGTAGACCACGGTGTGGAAATGGAACAGCCAAGCAGAGGCCATGTTCTCCATTAGTATGTTTCATTCACACCTGATGGAAGTTTGGAATTTGATATGGTACCATAATGGACTATACCCCACTCTAACTATGCTTACAGACAGTGCACAAGCATCCTACTGTGGTATACCAGTCTGTGGCCTGCATCTGAATAGTACATGGCTGTGGGATGGTATATCAAGCCCAGTACCATCACAACTAGGCATCTAGAAGTAACACATTCTAGACTGTTGGCTGAAAAAGCCCTAGCCAGCAACTTCAAACGCTAAAAGCTTTTATTTCCACTCTGAAGCTGGACTACTTTGTCTACACTACACAACTCAGGAGCAGCCAATTCCACTTTGGGATCAGTTGCTTATTCTGAGTTTCTCCAGTCCACAGTAGCAGTGCAGGAAGGGGCTTGGATGCCAAAGTTTAATTAAAAAGTGAAGCAAGACAAATAACTTTTCAGTATAGCTGAAAATCTATTGCTACACAATGTCTTGTGCTAATACATATGTTAGAAATAAAAAAAACTGAAATAAACAAAAATGCAATTATAGTATTTATTTCACGTCAGTTTATATAAATATCATGGTCACATCCCAACGCTGGATAGTATCAATATGCAGTTCATTTATGGATAGTGAAGTTAATAAAAATAGGTTATGGTGATGTACAATCTGGGAACTTGGGGGGGGGGGTCTATGCTGCTGCAGCAGTTGGACACGAGAAAGAGGGGAAGGCTAAGCAGCAGTTCACCATTAGCCTTTTATCTCCTTAAACCATTACAGACTGGGCTTCAATTCAATGTGGAAGTAAGGCCAGTTTGTCATGAACTACAGAAAATGAACATTAACACCAAACTGATATTTTTTCCAGTGCAATAGCTCCTAGTGTGGTGCCCTGTCATCTTGAGGAACAGCCTCTCTAAAATTAAGGATGTGCTTATGGTATGAGCTTGACTGAGGGAACAGATGCTCTTCAAATGCAGACACTATTACTATTTTAGCCAACTTATTTTACTGTTTTTATAGTAATTTTATTGTGAACTGTTCTGAGACCTTCAGGTATAGGCGGGATAAAAATACAAACCAACAAGTGAGTTAAGAAGTGCAGAAGTGAAAACTGGTTTTTGAAGAGACAGAAGAACTAGAGACCAAATTGCCAATATTCAATGCATTAGGGAAAAAGCAACCGAGTTCCAGAAAAACATCTACTTTTGCTTCCTTGACTATGCTAAATCCTCCAATTGTTTGATCACAACAAATTGTCACGAGGTTTTGAAGAGATGGAAGTACCAGACAATCTTACTTGCCTCCTGTTAACTGCTCTGAGACTAAGTTATAATGTGGTACATAATTTCTATAAATACAACAAAACAGAGCAGTCTGATTATCATTCATTCTTCATCTACACTACCACCAGAAACTGCAACAGACTTTTCTATACTTTTATTGAGCAGAAGGTGGTCTTCCCTAGAAAAAGACAATATTCTAAGGCCTGCTGTTAAAATTTTACACCATAATTATGCTTCTACCATGAACATGCAGATTTATTCCTCCTCACTAAAGCAGAAGAACTACAATGCACAAACTATGGCTGGGTGTTACTTTCAATCTGGAAACTTCAGTTGTATTCACTCTCAACAAACCAAGATATATATTAGTGTTTTGTTCTCATTCTTATGTATCACAGGCTTTTTTTAAAAAAAGTAAAACCAAGCATAAATGACCTGGATTGTTCCTCACAATAAAAATAAGAAACAAAAACAAACACAAAACAAGTCAGGAATGTTTTATCTGGATTTTAGTCTCTTGGTAGATGCATATCAGGAGTAGGAATATCTTTAAAAACGGATGGAAAGATTTTACCTCCTGACAAGGAAGGGACAGCATTCTGAACAGATTTAAATTCAATAATCATTATTATATTTAAGTTTGGTAATGAAAATCAGACTCTAGGCTTTAATGATACTGAGTAAACAAGCACTACAGAAATATTTGAAGAACTGTATGCAGGTAAGAATTTTCAAATAATAATCCATTGAACACATACAGTAATTAAAACATGTTATTAAATAGGTCAACAGATGAACCCAATACCCATGCATAGCACTTAAACATATTCATAAGGTGGGGGACCACAGGGACAATAGATAAAAAAGATTAAAGAGAAGAGACCAGAATGGTATATGTGATAAACAGATTTTGTTGTTGTTATATTATTACTTTGTTTGGTATTTTTATTGTAAGTCTTCTTCTAATACCTACTACCGTCAGTAAGTGCAAATAAATTTATGATTCTATTACATAGTGAAAACAGAAGCAGGTGAACATATTTGGATTTGCGACAATCACAGACTTAAGAACACTGTCCAAAAGACTTGACTGAAATGTAACCACCACAGAGGTCAACATTTTTCAGATGCAACCTTAATTGATAGTAAACATGTGAAGTGAGAAGTTCATATTTTGAGGACCACAGCCTAAGAGTTGAAAAGAACAACTTCTGTTCATCTGTGACACTGAATTGTAAAGGCAAATTAAATGATGAAGCACCAACCTGGTTGATAGAATTAGCAGCACATGAAGAAAGGCCTGTCCCAAGGGATGCAAGCAGGAAACAGGGTAGGTCAAAAGGCACTGGTGCCAGTGCAAATCCAGCTGATGCAGTACTTACGACCAAGGCTGCAAAAACAAACACACGCTTTAGCACTTAACATGTTAACAAAATAAATAAAATACGCTTTCATTGTACATATCAATTACACTTTTCTAAAAAATGAAAACTTCATCGTAAGCACAGAGCTCTTATTTTACCCAGTCCTGTGACATCTTTCCTGTGAAAGTTGACTCCCCACTGCATATGCCTCAAATCTACTAGTATAGCTCTCTGATGGTTAAACATGTTAGTTCAGCTACATCTGTACCTAAATAACCTGGATAACTACAATGCATTATAAAGTACACGAGGTGCCCAGAAATCAGTCTTCAAACATGTGATTCGTAGACCTTCCAATTACTTTCAAGTCCAACTCAAGGTGGCAGCTTTAATCTATAGCACCTCTACGCTGTCTGGAACTTCAACACCTCCTGTTCCTATCAACACTATAAGATCACCACCAGGGGCCTTTTCAGTGATCCCCAAGTCTAAGATATTATCAAAGAAGTCCGATTTCTACCCAAGCTAAAGTAATTTCAGTGCTATACATCTTTCTCTCCTTGTCTTTTAAAACAAGTTTCCTTTCAAAAAGTTACTTTATTATTTTTGTCTTGCTTCCTTTGGTAAGACTTATATTGGTTCTGCTAGAACAGGCAACCAAAGCAGCACCAAGGAGCGGTGGCTGAATCTGACATCATACTGCCAGTGCAACAGTGTCTCATCACCACACTTTTAGAAGCAAGCTAGTTTGGATGTGAAGATAGATGATGATGGGGAATTTACACAATTCCACCTTTCAATAAATGGAAAAAATCACAAGAAATAAGGAGGAATCTTTTCCACCTAAGGTAGCTGTCTTCCTTTGATCAACAACAAACCAGACTTGTCTGGCAGCTAATAAACTTAAAACAATTAGTCCACTTTTTGATATGCACTGAAATGTACCCTTGGACTGACAAACTAGATTATTCTGGCATCCAAAGGACATCTACCATACTTATTTATTTGTATTTCTATCCCACCCATATCTAAAGGTCTCATGGAGGGTCACATACCTCAGAAGGCAAACTACTGCATAATCTGGGTGCTATCATTGCAAAGGTCTTCTCACGTCTCCCCATCCCATTTAACTTCTGTCAGTGGCTGAACAGCCAAGAGGCCCCCACTGGGAGATCTTAAGGCATAGCCAGGTCTACGTGGGAGGAGTTATACGGCCCAAGCCGTTTAGAGTCTTACGCATTAATGGCAAAATCTTGAATTGGGATCATTAACAAATCAGGTGACAGTGCAATTCTTTTTTGAGCAATGTGATATTAGTGCAGTCTGGAAGTTACTATGACATGGATGACGATCTCTGTACAGAAAGGGCTGTAGCTGGAAAAATACCCAGAGCTGGAAGCAAGCACTCCTGGTGAACAACTCCATCTGACATTATATGGCAATCACTGGCCCAGGCAGGACACAACCAGTTTCACTGTATTTGCAGCTCATCAGGTGCCCACAGCCTGTGTTCCGAGTTCTATTCCCTTATTCTCCATCTGAGCTTCAAGATTCAGCACAGACCCAAGGTGCACCCCCATATTTTGGACCTATCCCTTCCAGGGCACTGCAATTCTACTGAGAACAGAACATCTCCGTTTCACAGACCTGAGCCTTTGTGACACAGCATCAGTCCTGTCCGGACTCAGCTTCAATTTACTGTCCCCTATCCAGCATATTACTGACTCCAAGCATCACAATCACTTCACCCGATCCAGATGGCACAGAGAGACAGAGTTGGATGTCATGCATACTGATAGCACCTTACCCTTGATCTCCCAAGGACTTCATATAGGTCTAAAAGATCATATATGTTTGATCCCTGAAGCACCCCACAAGTGGATTTCCAAAGTGTTGTACAAGAAATGCTACCTCAACCACTTTTTGAGTTTGGAGACAGGAGTGTTTTTGCTCATGATATGTAATCATTCTGCCCATTTAATACATTTTTCAGCTGCATTTTATGGGTGTTTTTCCACCGTGCTCCTTTAATCCGGATCTAAGAAGATCTGTATTTAAGGAATCTGGATCTATTAGATCCAGATTAAGGGAAGTACCCAACGTGTTTCCATGGGTGGTCTAGCACCCAAGAGCAATGGGTGCTAGCCTGCCTGCTGTGGAAACACTGGAGCATCCATTTGCAAATCCGGATCTACCCACAAGGGGTCTGCCTGTCACTCCTGGTGTTTTGGGGGACAGGGGGTGCAATCTCTGAAGTTGCCTTCGGAGATTAGCAAAGGCTCCAAAGTCCCTCCAAAGTCATTCCGAAGTTGCCTTTCTATGCAGAAAATCCCCTTCGGAGCCTTTGCTAATCTCCAAAGGCAACTTCAGAATGACTTCAGAGGGACTTTGGAGTTTTGATTTTGGGGCACCCTCCATGGGTGCCCCCTCCCTGAGCCTCCTGTAGACCCCATTGCCCAATTGCAGTGGAAACAGGCTCCCTATAATCTGGATTTTATGGCTGAAGACCCCATTGTAGACCCCTTTAATGGGGTCTACAGGAAATCTGGATTATAGGTCCTGAAGGACTCATATTATCCGGATTTCCCAAGCTGTGGTGGAAACAGATGTGTCCCTAACTGGGTCCGTGATGGAAATGGGGTCATCCAGCTCTCAGCCAAATGGGTCCTTAACGGGTGCTAAAATGGGTACTTTCTGCCAGTGGAAAAACACCTTATGATAGAATAATAATTTTAAAATAATTTTGGTAATCTTCATGCCCTTGTTTCTCTTTCAAAGCTCTGCTATCTCTACTTGACCCTTGTTATAAAAATCCAAATATTTATAAATGTTACAGTTCAACTAATCTTATCAAATTTTATAGTGAAAGTCATGCATTTCAGAGCTTCTCCACTAAAACTACAACGAAAAGAGTGTGTTTCTTACTATAATTTAGAGGGTGGGATTTGATCACATTACTGAAAATTGTAATATTCCCCCAAGGATAGCTAGCATTTTCCTAAAGTGCTTGCATGAATACTTTTCTCCTTACATTCTCACATTTTGTTAACTGAAACATTAAATGCTACCAGTAACGCTAGTGGTAAGAAACTCACTAGTTTGTTTACTTAGTAAGTCTAGATTTGTTTGGAGTAGTTATATATGTTTCATTAGAGGTTACATAAGAAGTTACAATGTGAACATTAAAAGAAGGTTATGCTCTGAGCATTCTTGCACTTAACAGTAATTTGAAACAAATGTTGTTAACGCTTCTTGAAGAAACAAAAAAGGTAGTTAAATTACTATGCGATATCATGGTATATCATTTGAACTTTTGAAGGAAGAAGCTCAATCTGCAGAATGTTTATGACTTTGTCCACATATGAAAACAATTACCTTCAATATAAACTACAGCTATGTATCAAGAACTTATGGATGCTTTTAACGGAATGTCTAAAAAATAACTGCACTGTATTTTGCAGGAAGAGCAATATTAGACAGAGCTACAAAATGTAGCCATTTAGGATTTCTGCTCTTAATGACTTAACTGAAAAAAAAATGAAATTCTAAAACTCAATAAATATTGAAATTTTTAATGTAAGTAATCCAGATTTCTAAAAGTAAAGACACAATTATGTCAAACTTCAAAACAATCATGCCTTTTTGGAAGTGTCATTTGTTACAAGAAGAAGAGTTTGCTTTTCCACCGCACTTTTCTCACCCATTTAAGGGGACTCAAAGCGGCTGACAAAACTTTATATTCTACTACCCATAACAGACACCCTAGGAGGGAGGTTGAGCTCTGAGAGCTCAGAAAGACAGCTGGGAGTAGCCTAAGGTCACCTAGCTGGCTTCATGGAGGAGTGCAGAATCAAATCCTGTGACTGTGTGATACAAGTCCAACACTCTAAAAACAAGACTAAATTGGCTCACAAGTCCTGTTCCACTGCAATATACAAATATCATCCACTATGTAGCAAGTATTTTTATTTTTCAAATTAAGGCTCTGCAAATACTTTCATTTCATTTTTTTCTCTGCCCAACTGTGCCAAAGGTCTTCTGCTCAATTTCTTGTATTTACACATTCACATTTCTCTTCCTTAACCTTTTACACACAGGCACATACCATTTAGAAAGAGCCAGGTAACTTTTAGAAAGATACATTTGGCCCATACCCAAAGTGTAAGACATACAGTGGTACCATGGCATGCTTTCCATTTCTGCAACTGCTGAATACAACCCAACTTAACACATTTCTTATTTAGAAGGTTGTCTGAAAAATGATTATCAAGGTTTGGATTTATTAATATAATTGTAGTAAAGCTGTAAAAAAAATAGCAAGAGATATAAGTAATTTCATTATTTTGGGCCCATTACAAGGGGATCTGTAACCACTTCTATTTTTGCACTTGGACCTACTCTTGTCAGTCAAGAGGTTCAGGACAAAGAACTTTCCTGAGGTGATACAATATCAAAGAAAATAATGTTTTTCCTCACTTCTATCACCTTTTTCTGGAATATGAAACAAGGAATGCTTTATTTTGAAATAGCTGGGAAGGGCAAACCATCAATTCATGATTCATAAGGACTTCTTTTTATATTTATTCAAAGATGACTAGCTAAGTATGAAACATTTATTTTTTACTGAATTTAAAACTCACTCAGAGCAGTGAAAAACAGAAAACTAGTGTACTTATTTCTTCCATTTTTAACCCACAAAAGGCTGTATTCCTAATCGTAGGTGTTCTGCAATGACACATAAAACACTAGCATATCTCAGTGTTGAGGGTAACATCAGAAAGAGGGGAACTCTGAAATGTGTTTGTGGTGACAATCTTATAGTCTTGATAGGAACAGGAGATGCTGAGGTTCCAGGCAGTACAGAGGTGCTATAGGGTGTTTAATGGGTACTTAATGGGTACTTCTAGTGACAGTGGAAAAACACCCATGGACTGAAGTCATCTTGAATTGTACTGGAAAATAATAAGAAGGTGATGCATCCAGCACACAGCCACGAGACATGGAGTAAGACTGACCATACATACTGAGTTAGATTTTCTTCACTGCTCCTAGCTGTATTAAATATCGCAAGAGTCAAAGGCGTGTTTTAAATTAAAGTATTCCTAAAGAGTTCAGTAGAAAGACAAGAGAAATGCCTTTCTTTCACCTCCTCCTATTCTGCCTTCAAAATCACAAAGAAACATAAGACTTTTACTAACTCTGCAGTCAATTACCACACACCAATAGTGGTATATAAATCCACTCAGAAAACCCATATCTCAAACAGGCTATATTACTCTCTCCAGATGTCTGATATTCTGTGTGCTTTTAAATCCAGACTTTTCCTCTGCTGTCATATACCTTTCAAAGGCACTATAGCTCTGCAAGCACAAAATCACCAAGATAAATAGTGGTACATATGCTTAAGAAATAAGACATCTAAAAATAATGAAGTTTCTTAGTGCAGTATGGACACACCGCAACCACAGCAGTTAATAAATGCCTTCAGTGGGCTCAGAGGCCATGTTTAATTTTAAATGGAAAGTACTCCAAATTGTGCTATGCAAAAAATATGGAGAAGTTAATATCTATGTCCAGAGGGTGCCTTGTGATGAATCCCCTCCTAGTGATGTTGAATAAAAACCTGAAACCTCAGTAACAGATTTTTAATACTAAATTTTCTTATACGAAATGACTAATACAGGTAAAGAGCCTAGGAATAATATAATCTAAACATATTTATTCTGGAGTAAATACAGTGTACTCAGAATCCAATTACATTCTACTAATAATGTGAAATATCAAAACAGGATATTTTCTCTGAAGGAAAAAACAGTAATACCTGTAAGTTTGATTTTTGACAAACGAGCCAAAATGCCTGGTAGGTCATCCAGCTGTAGCTTCATTTCTTTCCATTGTTTGTCTTCTGCAGATCTAGATTCTATCATAGTTTTTGGCCTTTCAGTGATTCCTAGCGACTTCTGTACTTCAGATTCATTATTTGCTGCTTTCTCAGATGATGGTGGAAAAAGTGATGAAACCGGTCTGACTTCACAAATCACTTCTTTTTCTGGACCTGTATGCTGTCCTTCAAAAGGGGATACAGTTGATTCTGGTTTCAGCTTTGCTCGTTGACACTGTACTTTGTTATGTTGTGTGATGTACTGAAATATCAAAATAATTTTGTAAAATAAATATATGAATAATAAGGTTAGCAGACCAGTCTACAACAAGGTTCTCATATGAACTGAACATTAGCTATCCACCCATATATCTGATAAAGGGTAACCTAATTGATTTTGCTAGTGATACTTCCATTCACCAACACCACTTCATCACACAGTGTTTGTGCTTTAAAAAGTTAACAAATTTATTTTTACTTTTGTGAAAATATGTGGCTTCATGTTGTTTAATTTCCATGTAACAATGAGCTAAAAAGTATTTGTTAAGAGTAGAATAAACTTTATTGATTAGTCACTTGACCATATCAAGTATCAAGAGTACAAAGATAAAACCATACAAGAATAAAATCAGTATAAGCAAGAGTAAGATCAGGTCTGTACTATTTGTTAAGAGTTACTAGGACTCTTTCCCACATTTTATAAGGGAAAAAAATAAGTGACAAGAGGAAACTAACAATGCTGGAGTTACAACATAATCCTGCAGAAACTTTACTATGTTGAATGAAAGAACAAAACTTTGCAATATTTATTTGATTTATATACCACAGATTTCTTTAGACTCTATAGGGCTTTACAAGGAATAAAACAAAAACAAACATTACAAATAAAAATAAGCATTGTTGAAAGCAAAGGTAAAAAAGTGGATTTTTAATACTTTTTTAAAAAACCACAGTGATAGACCTGCTTGAATTTCAGAGTTTGCAGTAATTTATTCACAGGAATATAGTGACATTCTCACTAATATTCCTATGATGGAAATGCTAGGGAAGATGTAAACAATGCTCAAACCATGCTGCTCCTCC
Source organism: Aspidoscelis marmoratus (assembly GCA_014337955.1). Taxonomy (NCBI): domain Eukaryota; kingdom Metazoa; phylum Chordata; class Lepidosauria; order Squamata; family Teiidae; genus Aspidoscelis; species Aspidoscelis marmoratus. The sequence continues at coordinate 47,609,547 of MTQE01002208.1, read as the reverse complement.
CAAATTTCTCTACAGTCCGACAGACATTTCTTTGATATGTCCAGTTTTAACACCCCTCCATTTTATCTATCAGCCACCAAATTCTACCATAAATGAGGTTTCTACTTATTTATTTAACTGTTCATTCCTTACCGGCATCTGGCAGCTCTTCACATTACTGTTCCTAGTTAAAATACTAAGATGAAACCGAGGCACAGGAAAAACATAAAGAGACATGGGTGGGCATATGAACTGGGAATAGTAATGCAAAGCGTGGACAAGCAGAGGGAATAAGTCAGGATTCTGCTGTTTTACTGTCTGGAGGCATCCTCAAATACTACTAAAGCTTGAGTATAACACCAGAAAGAAAATTTGGCAGGGGACTTTCCAAAATATTTAGGCACTTTTAGTCAGCTATGGGTTAGGTGATTAGATACACCTGAGCACATGAAAAGCATCACTACATAAAACGGACATAGCTAATCAAATACTCCTCTACAGCAATGATCCCCTAAATGCCTCCTAGAATCTCTCATCAGGGAAAGACTAGCAAACCCAGGTACTACACTTTCTCCTCAGATCTAGATCTCTTCACAAGTAAGGCAAAGGAAAGTAATGCCTGAATTTTCTTTTCCTCCTTTGTCTAAATTCTTGTCCCTCTACTGTCGCTTCATTTAGATGGAAAACCCAAAAGCAAAACCTAAGCAAGGACTTATATTACCAATTATTTTGTAAACTCCACTGGGAGTATTTCAAAGACTTAAGAAACAGGGGAAAAAAAGCATACTAAATGTTTTACATAGATCCCACCATTCCCAGCATCAGGAATAGAATCTGAAGCTGACTTATTCAACCACCAGCAAGTGTATGTCTAAACAGAATTTCAAAGCCCAAATACCAGAGGATGACAATCACACAAAAACATCTTGAGCCATCATCTGCTGGAGCTGTAAGAGTTCCAACACATATGCAGTCTAGAAAGAATTTATCCTATCTCTTCAATTGATTAAGCGTGTATGCGCTAACACACACACACACACAAATATATAAATGAAGAATTTATTTTGGCACCAATATACATCCAAAGAACTTTGAATTATGAAGCAGAACTGAAACATAAGAAATCAGGAAGAAGTTTCCCATTTTTGGTTAGCGGGTTTGTTCTTTTTTATAAACTGCCATGCAGAGATGATAGAAAGGCTATCTAAGAATGAACTCAGTACTTAAAGGTTTTGACATCCTTTCAGTGAATGTAAAACGTCATGGTATGATAACATTTTTTCTTATTTTTCAGTTATAATTCATTTCAGGCACATTATGTAAAAAAGGAATATACAAATTATTAAGCAGGTTATATGAGTTGAATGTTTATTATGATTATTATTTCTCTTGAATACAAATGATTATCTTAAAAAAAAATCCAATTGCCATTAAAAGAAAACCCATACAAAAAAATATTAATATTAACTTATTCTTGCTTTCAGTATGTTATTAAAAAGCCTTACCATTCGTTTGAAAAAATTTAACCGCTGAAATGAAACCCCCCTTCTTTTGGTGACTCTAATAAAACATGCTAATTTGCACGGTGCTTGCTGCATGACTTTCTTTTGGAAGATGCTGGAGCAAGTTCTTCCTGTAAGTGAGGAGAGAAAGCAAAAGAAGTGAGAGCTTAGCTAACATATTGCCTGTAACATCCAAAGGAAAGGTTTATTTATTTATTTATTTCAAAGAAATGATGAACCTAAACTCTGAAACATCTCTATGTATAAAACTATTTATACCTAAACAAGAATCAGAAAAATGGAAGATTTATTTAAAAGATGATTTACTTATTACCAGAGTTGAACATTCACAGCAGGGGCAGGCTCACGTTTTGCATCAACTGCAATATGTCTGTTTATTACAGATCTTAAAAACTACCAACTATGATATAATACAGCTATAAAACTTCATTTTTAATTGTCACAATAAAAAGAGTCTCATGACAATAAAGGAAAACACTGAAGCAATGTTTATGAGCCTAGAGGACGTGCTTCATTTCCTCAAGCTGAAACTGCAACAACTGTACTGAACACTAACTATAGCATAGCTTTTCTGTCTGAAACAGTTTCTTGTATTTCTTTGAAAGATTACTAGGTAAAAAACCACCAGTAAACCTCTTACCATATATTTTAAAAAGGAATGAAGATAATGATGAGAAAACTAGAATATTTCTACAAAAATAAAGTGTTTCTTCAAAAGAGGCCTCATTTTGAAACACTAAAAAGTAAAATATTGAAAAGAAAGGTATGTTTTATTTCTTATAAATGTCTGTTTTTAATTATTCTATGCTTTCCTCACTGCTAAAAATCTATGGAGAAGGTATGCATCTTCTAAACACCAACATATTTCATTTAAAATTATTTAGAGAGTTTGGTCATGTAGGTGTTTCAAAAGAAACCAGAAAAAAGTGAGGAAACAACAGACATATGAGACTAAAGAAAGTGTGTGCTTAATAAAAACACATGACGTTGTCCAAGACTAAATCATACCATTTTTATGTATTTGTTTTTGACTAATAGTGTTTTCCACTGCCTGAAAGAAGAACTCCAACATCAAGAAGTTTTTTTAGATTTATTTGAAGACAAAAAAGATTGAACCCAGCATAATTTTTGCATTTAAAGCATGTGCTATAGCTCTAGGCTACAGCTCACTCCCTTAGCAGTTTGGGAGTGTAACTCAAGTCTTGTTCCCTAACAGTTTAATTCCTCTAATAATGAATTTCATTAAAGAATTTAAAGCTAACTCCTCTACCTGTGCCACTTCAAAACATGATCTAGCACATTTTTATATACGAAAAGGAAAAAGCAAATTGCTGTTAATTCCCTCTAGTATACCTTCACTGACTGAATGAATTCTGTAGTTGGCTGTTCATCCTATTTGTCTCCCACTCCCAATGTGATGGTTATTAAATTATGTAATTTAAACTCCAGGGAAAGTTTTGTCCCCCTATTCAACTCACAGCATAAAGAGCACATATATAACTTCTCACCTTTTCAACAACAATCAATTATAGCTAGATTCCAAAAAAACGACAAATCCAAAGAGAGATAGATTTCCCTTCCCTCTTTATAACAGCATTACAAATATAGTGTTTTTCCAGAACAGATGTAAATGGTTCTGTACTTCCAAAGTAAATTCATTATAACTAACATAATTTGGCAGCAAAAAATGTTTATTATCTGCTTATTTAAAATTTTTATATACTGCTTCTTATTACTAATTATCTCAGAGCAGGTTACCAAAAGGATAAAAAATAAGGGCCCACATTTCCATTATGCAACTTCTAATACAGAGTGATTGGCAAATAAGAGGATACAATATCCCTCTTTAAACGTCTGTATATCACAGAAAAGCAGACTCTTTCCTTTCATGCAGAAAGGTAGGTCATGCAACAGTGGAGTTCAGTTACTAAAAGGTAAATATTGGCCATCAGAAAAACTTGCTCAGAAGGACAACTCAGAAGTGGGACTGAAGTATTTAGTCAGAAAGGTGTTGGGATTTTCCTGACTGGATGTATTCAAAAAGATGCTGATTGAATCCAGTGCTTGATTTAGAGTCCTGGACAGAACTGGAGAAGGGAGGGACTCAATGGCAACTAGGAAACAGGCTGTAAACGTAAACAACTGTATGATTCGAGGTGGTGCTTTTCGTCTAAAAACGCAAACAAGGTAGGTGCTTTCTCTCCTCTAGCTTTACTCAACAAGGATCAGATTTACGGGGGGGGGCGGGATCGAGGGAGGAAGTTTGGTCTAGTGGTTAAGGAACCGGACTATCATCTGGGTATACCAGGTTTGAGTCCACACTCCTCCACGAAGCCAGCTGGGTGGTGACCTTGGGTTAGCCACAGCTCTCTCCTCAGCTCTCACAGCCCCGTCTACCTCACGAGGTTGGGAGAAAAACAGAAAGCTTTGTCAGCCGCTTTGAGTCCCCTTAAATGGGTGAGAAAAGCAGGTAGGAAAGCCAACCCTTCTTTCTCCTCCTCCTCTATCTGTAGTGTTTCCGCAATCGCCTGAGGAGCAGCCTGCAACCCGCAAAAGCAGCTAACCATACGGAGCCAAGGGCAGCCTTCCTTCTTCCTTCCCCTGTGAAATACCAGCGAGGGATATGATGGAAATGAAAGGAGATAAATAAATAGTGCTTTAAATAGTGAAGGCGCCATAGCAGCGGTCAGGGTTGGCACCTGTCACCCAGGGAGTTTCCCCACCTGCCGAAGATAAGCCGGGCATCTATCTATCTATCTGACGGGTCGATACCTGTGAAAATCGGTGGCGGGGCGGGTGCGTGGTAAGGACGACGACCAAAGCCGCCCAGCACCCACCCTGCCCTTCGTCCCCCTCAGCACGGCTTCCTGGGCGCCGCCATCATACCCGGCTTGACCCCTGCGCCTCGTCCCCTTTCCTTCCGCGGAACGAGGCGGGACTTCCGAGAGGGCGGCCCTGAAGCGTGTGACGTAACACCTCGAGGAGGGAGAGGTTCGGAGCTCGCTCTGACTCCTTGGTGCTTTCAAGGCTTCATTAGCGAAGCTGCGTGAAGCTGCACCTGTGGGACGTCCGGTGATTGCAGACGTCACAGGTTCTAAAGCGGGAGAGGTGACGCTCTTCTGCCTCTGGGTCTTCCTTGGCAGTCATTCAAAGGGTGTGCATGCGCACCGCAGGTCAACACAGCTGCAAGGTGGCTTACATAGAGAAATAATAGGCTTTTCCTTTTAAACGAATTTCCAAGCCTTTGGTGTCGGTGCAGTAGCCCAAGACAGGCTGTGCGTGCGGTAAAGAGGGTGCAGGACTGGAGTCGTTTAGCTATCCTTAGGGCGCAGTGGGAGAGGCAGTAGCTCAATGGTAATGCAAGCAGCCTGGAAAGCAAAAGGTTGTCGGTTCGATTGCCAATTTCTCGCTGGAAGTAGGCGATGGCGAACCGCTTCTACGTTTCTGCCAGGCAAACTGTATGGAGGTGCTCATGCGGTCGACCCAAGAGTTGGCCACGACTCAGTAGTACCCAACAACAAGGGTGCAGCAACAAGGATCTCGAGTCCTTCTGCTACTGCCAAGGTGAGTGAGGCAGATACATGCCAGTTAGAAAAAGAGTTGGCTTTTATCCGCTGCTTTTCTCACTCATTTAA
>MTQE01002208.1:47562659-47601862 GCA_014337955.1 Aspidoscelis marmoratus | reverse complement strand
GGGGAGGGCAGAATCAAACCTGGTATTCCCAGATAAGAGTTCGGCTCCCTTACCCTCTAGACCAAACTGACTTTCTGACTAGGCTAATTTTCCCACATAAACATGTGACAAGACTACAACCCTAAACAAAGCTGCCGTGGTGACTCGAGTGTCATGAAAGAACCCATTGAGAGAATCTGTCTTCAGAGACTTACAGAATTGAATGGATTCCTGGACACATCTTGCATTTTGCCTCTTGAAGTATCCAGAACCAATTACTACTCCTCACATCAGCCTACACTTCCCAGATTCCAACACATTCTGCAGAAATACCTGTCAAAGAAGGAATCTGGAGCCACATAAGAGGACAGGATCCTCTGCCCTCCACATACATAGTGAATGTTTTCCATAGTCTGAGAGGTTGAAAACTTGTTGTGTTCCCTGCCCTGTCTCTCTCTCTTGGGACTGTCCCCTCCACCTCCCTCCTGCTTTATGAATCCTACAGGCCCCTCTAAGAAAATCCATAAGACAGATATATATCTTTTACTTCTGCCTTTCTGAAGTGTTCTGCACTGATTCTTCTTTCCTATGTTTTGTAGTTGTGGAACGCGTTAGAATCTTTCCATTCCTCCTCATCTCTCCTACTTCTCCAAAGCAAACCTACGATAGCTTTCCATAGTAGATATTTTTGGCATGATGTGTTATCTAGTTGACATGCCTGTGGCCTAATAAAAAGTTCCCCATAGTAGCATATGTGGTTTGTATATTTGTGATTTCTGGGCCAAACTTTCAGAATGTGCCAAGCACACTGTGTGAAAGATCACTTGTAGTGGAACAAGTGCCAAGTTGCCAGAGCATATGTTATAACAACTTGCTCAAATCAGTGTTACAGATCAAGAAAATGGTACAATTAAGCAGCCTGAAGTTACAAAGGCACTTGTTTCTTTGGGCATCTGTTGTGATGGCTCAGACTATGTGATAGATGAAATTGTTGAGGTTTTTGCAGACTTTCCCTTGCCAGGGCTACTTATGGTTGGTGCTTTAGATTGTAGTAATCTTTGTAAACTTTCCCCCTAATCGGTTGTCTCCTGTTTCAAGAGCAGTGAACCACATGCAGAATAAAAATATACCAGACTTCCCTCATTGTTACTGGTTCTGATGCTGCCTCTAAACCTGGCCTATTGACAGACTTCATGCACCCAAACTAACACTGCTAATTCATCAGTATTGTGGCAGTAAATACTGTTAATTCCTTAAATGATCAGTTAATTGCGGTATGAGTAGAAATACCTGATTTTGCTAGGGCTGCATCTCCTGCAGTTATGTTAGGGGCTGTCCCCAAGGAATAAAAAGTCTGCCAAGACTCTCCTTTTGCTTCTGAGCGTCCCCAAGCCAGGGTTTTTAACGAGGTTCCAGCGCTACAAAACGTGGAAATCGCGCGACAAAATACATGCACTTTAAACAACTCTTCCAGCGCTCTTTCTGTAAGTCGTGGGTTTTCCTCGCTACATTTACCTTGAGGACGCTCCGTGGCAAAAGGGGTGGGGATTGCCGCCTGCACACACAGCAGAAACACAAGCAGCTTCACTTTGTAAAGCTCAGAACTAAAGAGCCAGAATCACGCAGAATTGCAACATTGTTGCAATCGCTGTGAGGTGTGAAATGGGTGGATTATTGCTAGGGGTGGATTATAAAGCGATAACAGGGAAAGTGATGAGTGAATGAGCGATCGTGCGCTGGACAGGGTGGATTTTTGAAAGCAATAACAGGGAAAGTGGTGAGAGTGAATGTTTTCCAGCATGAGAAGCCATTTCGGGGGGTGGGGGAGATCTGGGAGACGAACAGAGAGCCGATCGCTGTTTCTCCTTTGCACTTGTCAGGGATTGTCTTCCTGGTTGTGGCCACACTGAGCGCAGTCCCTCCCCATTCCCGCTGGCACCCTATGAACAAGAGCAGGGGCGGGGAGAAAAAGATGCGCGCAAAGAAAACAGGGATCCTATGGGGACGGAAGGTGTGTTAAAAACACGCATTTTCCTGAGCCTCATGCGGACGCTTATTCCTGATTTGCATGGCACTTTTAAAGTCCACTTCAATAGAGTGACAGTACAGTGACAGTGGAGAAGTAAATAAGTCTTTTGGGGATGCAGCCTTAGAGAATTCCAAGTATATGTTTTAAAAGAGAAACAGGAACACCTATGTCCACACTGTGCTTTATTGCTAGTATTATGAATAGAAAGCTTAAAAATTCATGGCTTGTATTTTTAAAACACATCGCTATTCTCTTTTTGTAGGGTTAAAAAAACATCAATAAGCAACTATGGCTTTTAGGTTTTATTTGGTCCAAATCCCAATGATTGGTCTTTCTAGCTTTCAGTGGTATGCTGGGAAGCCTTCTCCAGCACCAAAGTTTAAAAGAGTCTCCATGTTTCCTGTCTTGCCTTTGTCATTGTCCAGTTCTTGCATCTACACAATACAAAAATACTGAAACCGACATTAACCGTTCGGCCCTTTTTGTTCAGTTGAGACATCATAGCATTTAAGGATCTTCTCTAAATCTTTCATTGCTCCTCTTTCATAGACTTTCATTCCCAGTCTAGTACTTCTGGAGTGGTAGGATTCCAGAAGGTGAAAGTCATCAACTCTTTCTGCAGCTTTATGATCTTATAGCACAACAAACGATTAAAAAAACCTGTCCACTGGTTGATCTGAAGGTATGTATCCCATGTGGATAGCAAGCAAAACAGAAATGCAAACTTAATGTTCACCCTAATTTGCTGAATTGTGTCTACTTTTTATATATAAAACATGCATATTTTATGTATAACATGCATGTTACTGCGCATTGCATAATAGCTCAAACAATGTATAGTGCCACATTTGCAATCATCTATTGTTTATCACTCTTTTTGGTAAAACCTTCTGTTTTTCACCAACTCTGTATTGTTATAAATGTGGCTAGTATGCCTGGGCAACAGTGAAGGAGGCTTGCGGTACAAGAAAACCAGTTCCAATGCCAAATACCCAGTGACCAAGGCAGGTGCACAGGAGGTTAGCATTTGACAAGGAGATGGTTGAGCCATGCAAATGACACTTTTCAGCCTGCTTATGTAGGAGGGAAGCTTGTGTAGACAAAGGTTATAAACTTACATATTCACATATGGTTAACAGATTACATTACAAAGATGCAAAGAAGGTGTAACATCACTTAAGACAAATTTCATTCTAAATTTTGTGCAGTACAGGGTCTCTCCACTTATGAACTCAAAGCCAAATTCCTAACTTTGCAACTATGCCCATTCCTTATCTGCCTCTTTCTTATCTCTGCCTCAGAACTGCATTTGGCTTAAACGCACATACTCCAATAACTGTATGGATGTAAAGATATATTCCCCATAATCCTCTGTTTCACAATTCTCCATTTTAACCTCACAGTTCTGACAGGTTCTACATATTTTTGTGATCTAGCTTTAAAGAGCCTGCACGGGATATGTGTCAGCTTGCTGGAATATGTCCAAGATTCTGCAGTTTCTCTAAGGCTATTTTTATTTTATTTTGCTTTTTCCAGATCATATTCCAAGTCGTACTGAGGCCGTTTATGCACTTACCTGCTGTGAATCAAGATTAATGAGTCTGATCCTGACCACCAGAAGGCATGAGCAGGATCAGCACCATCTGCACCGACAGTGCTGATCCAAATTAACCTACTCCATGGCAGTGGAGCTTACTCAAACTTCATGGCTGCACCCTCAAACCTCCTGAAGGCCTTCCCAGTAGTCTTGAACATGGAATGTATGTTGTCTGCATGCTGCCTGTGTTCTAGCTCATGGCTGTCTTGGTAAACTGGTAGACCAATAAAAAACAGATCTACTGGTGAGCCAGATTAAGTCTTCCTTAATCTAGACCAGGCTCCATCGAAAGCAGACAGAGCTGTACCAGTGGTGGTTGGGGAGGGGGCAGATCTGGAGCCCTAGATGGACCCTTAATCTGCATTAAGGTCTGTGCTGAAAGGGCCTTTATTTCAGTCTTTCCCAAGGTGTGCTATCCATACCCCTTGTGATACATGAAGTGATTTTATAACTATTTTTTTTAATTTTTAAACAAATTTATCAACGTTTTTAAAACGTGTGTTGATTTAAATATTAAGTAATAATAGTATAGGTGTTAACACAGATTTGGTAGAAATTCTAATCCTGGTATGTAGTCTGGGATACACTGGCCTATTTTTTCCTCCTCCTTCGGAAACAGATTGTTGCTTCTGAAAGCAGACAAGTTCTATAACATATGTTCAGTTTCCTGTTTGACTTTGATGGTTTAGTACTAATAGTCTCCTTGAGTTCATGGCCAGATATAATTTAAACGTTTTTGTGATGTCTATATTTTACTAAGGTAAATGCTGTGATGTGCAATTTTTATTGCATATGTTTTAGTAACTTCTGTATGCACTATACATTCCACTGTGTGTGTGTGTATGTATGTATGTATATATATTCAGGGTGCTGTGTGAAGTATTTAATAATGGGAATCCATTAATGTTAATCACAACAACATATTAAAACATTGTGCAAACTTTTTTTCTTATTAGACTCAATAATAACTATGAACTTGGGTGTTTAAATGTATTAAAGTCATACGACTAATGACTTAATTTAGAAGCAGTGTGTGGTTCTCACGTGGTGAGACAAAATGATATCTGTTTATGTATCAAAAATACTAGATTTTTTTTTGTATCACATAATAAGACACCTAGGTTATCACCTCACAGAGGCATGACATACTTTCCAGTGCTGGATGTAGAAGAGACCAAATACAAAAAAGAAAGAAAGAAGTGGAGCAGAGAGGCACCTGCTGTTAGTTTGATAACCTTTTACTGATTGTTTCAGAAATGTAGCTGCCAGGTTATTTACCTTAATACTGTTCTACGGCAGGAAACATTTCTGAGGTACAGCATGCTCGTTCTGTGTCTGTTCTGGTGAACTAGATTAAGGATTTTTCTGTTGGTATCCAATATGAAATATTCAGATAGACATGGTAAACAGAGGACTGTGGCATTTATTGTAGCAAATTATTGCAAGTGTTTCCCTCAAATGGAGAGAGCAACAGAAAAACAGAATTAAGCCATTTTTCTCAGTATTAAAATACTTGTAAATATATTTGGATGGATTCATAAGCAGCCTGTATTTCCATTTACTACAGCTTGTGTCGTTAACTGTAGCCATCCACATATCATCTTGTCCATACATTTATCCGCCCTTTCTCTTTTTCCTCTGTTTATTCATAGGCACTTTATATTTATCTAGCATTGTCTAAAAATGAACTCCATTCAAGCCTGCCTGTGTATAAGCTGCTTCTCCCTATTTCTCCATCAACATAATGTATCCATTCATCCATGTTTTAGGATGAAATCAAATCAGTGTTTGAATGGCTGCTAACCCACGATAAGCTTATTGTATCTCAATATACATTCTATTATCATCATTCATGTTGCAGGAAGAAGGTTCTGTTGTAGCTGATCTGCAAAGGAGATTTCAAGAAACCAAGACATTACTTGATAATTATCACAGAGGAAAAATGTGCTATATATCTTCCTCTATTTATCTAACTTTATCTAGAAATCCAGCCCATGTATCATTCTGTGGCATCTAAGCATTAAGAGTTGTCTTTCTTTTTCTTTTTCTTTTGACATTGTATTTCATCTCTCAAGCCCTTTCCATGAGATTATTTTATTGATCAAATGTTTTTGTTAAGCTAATATGAGTTTTTCAAAGAAAATAAACTGAACTTTTTGGAACTTATTTTATCTTGTCTAGAACACTGGACTTCCCATTGATATTCCAGCCAAAAGCTACTTTAGCTGTATTAGTGACTGACTTATAAGGGTAATATCGCTCCAGAGTATTGTAATTAGGCATAGTGATACTGTTATATCACTGATCCAGGGGTTCATAAATAATCCATTTTATAGAGCTGAGGACATCCAAGGTTAGATTAAGGGCAGCTTTAATTTATGCTTCACTTATTTTGCTAGGTGGGTACAATTTCATATTGGTTGAGCTAAATCACTTGGAATTTTTTACCCCATGAATGTCCTAAACTATGCACGTATTTTTAAATATGTATACAGTATATGTTGACAATCTCCTTGTTATTTTAATGAGCATAAATGAAATTGCATTTTGAAGTTCCTACCTTTTAATATATTAAAGACTGTGCTCTTCTGGTTTTTCCTGTGACACAGCCTGAGTACTACAAAGTGTTGCTTTTCAGTGAAGTTTGAAGAACTCCAGAACCTACAGCTTTGCCTTCACTGTGCATGGAATATATTCTTTCTGCTAATTTTACACTCAGAATGATTTAATGTTTAGTTTGATAATGAAGTAAGGCTAGGCATGGCAACACTACCAAAAGTCATAGAAAATAAATGAGCTGGTCTCTGCTAATACAGAAAATATAGATATAACAAGCTTTCCCCCCCCCCTAAATTGTTGGACAAGGCAGGGAAGCAGGGAAGACCTTGAGAACATCACTTACTTTGTCTTCATTATGAGCTATGATGTTAAGAATTCAATGGATTGATCAGGAAGTTGAGAAATCCTGTCCAGGGAAGCTTTTTTTTAAAAAAAAATGCATATATATGTAAAAAATAGCATAATTAGAAATGAAAAAAGACTACAGTTTTCCAGGGCTTTATACTCAAATCTACTTTCTAGTCACTGTAGATTCAAAAATAGATCCAGAGCAGAATCCATTGCATCTGTTTGTAGCCAGTGTTCCTTTTATAAATCCAGGGTAATCAAGGATACCAGAAGTATTTCAAGACGTTAAGACCAGACACTTTTTAGTCAAAACTGAATAGTGCAATTGTGAGCTAGTAAGGTATATTTTATAGGACTGAAGAGAGTAAAACCAAAATTCCTTTACAATCATCAAGCTCACTAGGTAGTTTAGGCCTTCAGCTTAAGATTTAACACATATACGATAGAGTTGTGAAACTAAAAACATAGATAATAAAAGAGTGGCATATAACCAAGTAGTACTGTATGGGGAAATGCAAATTATTGCCACACAGAGTTGTCACTGACTCTTTTCATAGTAAGATTCAAAATAAGTTTAGGAATTCCTACTTGGATGGACTACTTCAGAAATTTTGAGAAAAATCTTCACTAAAATATTTTTACCTAACTAATACTTGAATCCACTTCTTTAGGTAAAAAAATTATTCCATCAGTTTTGAGGCTGGGGGCGAAGGGAACTTACTAAACGCTTAAAACCTTTTCAAAGTTTTTCCAAAATCCATTAGATGTACTGTAACTAGATTTTTATAGTAAAATATGTAGTGAATTGGAATGTATTTCTGTGAGAGCAGCAGAAAATATCAAGAGGTTTTTTTTAAAGTGAAACTTCTCACATCAGTATTTCCACAGTTATCAACTTAGCAAACCTGAGAAGAAAATTCCATCCACTTGACCTTTTTAAATGTATATAGTAGTTTTGAAATATCACCTGGCTAAAGTAAGATCTTGGAACAGAAGAGTCCTTTGTATAGAGATAAAATGAAAAAAGAATTAGGGAGTGTTGCACATTTGCAAATACATTCCTACTAACAAAGTGGCCTAAGAAATCCTTAACATAAATCAGAGTATCTTATTTGCACTCTTGCAGCCTGTTTTGAACAGACTGGCTCCCATTTTCTTTCCTTTTCTTTTTTAAAGGATGCCCCTTCAGGGCAATTTTTCTCATTCATCAGCCAGTTGTTAACACACAGGGCCATTGAATTATTTGATAAATTTGCAGTATATTGGATAGGATCCAGAAACTGAGCTAGTGAAAAATATTTATTTGTATCTACACACAATAATTCATGTCTGCTCTCAAAATTTGGATTTTCCCCCTAATCCACATGGCATTTCAAAAACATTTGCAGTTTTCTTGGCTGATTAGCATTGGCTTTCCTTGGCTCAACCTTTTAGTGAGAAATGTAAGAGGCTGAAAATAGCTGAATGCTTTAATTCAGTGACAAGGGGAGAAAAGTTCCTTTACTGCCTGTTCTGCCAGTTCATAATTCAAAGATTCTTCTATAGCACATGGGGCCATCCATCCATCCATCCATCCATCCATTTATTGCTTCTCTTCTTATGACACTGCTGGGGCATTTCTTGGTACATACAGGCAAGAGTTTTCCTGGCACTTTCAATGTTACAGAAATATTTTCCATGCATCATTAAGCCAATTCATACTATTTTGCTCCCTTTCTGTGCCCCTTTCTTTGCTCTCTTAAAGCCTATTTCAGACAGCATTTGCCTTTTCATAAGCATCAACGGGATTCAGAGTATTTGTGGAAATGAACTCCATAGTAAACATGTTGATCTTTCTAGTTTCTCATTCTTATTTTCTATATAACCTTTGGAACACCTCCCAAATGAGAAAATTATATAGGGATTAGTCCCAAGTTTTAAGTAATCTGGTTAGTAACACTTGTCTCCTTTTAAAGCTAAAATTGGGGTATTTAAAGCTTTCCAACCATTGCTGGTGTACAGCTCCCTTTGTCTTTGGTCTCTGATCATGTATGTTCTCTGATCATAAATGGAGATTGGTACTAACTGGAGTGACTCAAGTAGTATCTGAAGGGTCAGATGGTAGATTCCTTATCCTGTTTTAAACCAGTCCACCTCATTCTGGCTGTAGCGCTGCACTTGCCATCCTAGTATGGTATAACCATACCATACTAGGTTGTAAAGACCCAGCAGGGCAGCATCTCCCACTCCACTTTGAATGCCAGAAAATCCCCATACCAGACCAGCAGCACTACAGCCAGAATGAGGTGGACTGACAAGTGTGAATGACAAGGGCAGAGCAGGCTGATTCCAAAGGCAATGTTTGAGGCAACATTTGACATGTGCCTGGACTGCACAGCCACAGTTGCATAGGCAGAAGAGGGTGTGGATGCAGCATTCAGAAGAAATGTAGCTGCTTTTTGCAGTCTGCAACTGGATGGCTCTGGGGGAGCCTGCAGAAACTTCTAGTGAGTTGCTGCAGCTCCCCAGTGTGGATTCACTTCACTAGCAAGCAGACCAGAGCTCACTAGGCAGTAAGTACAAATAGACCCCTTGAATTCTATAGCTTACTTTGCAAGAATTGACTGTAACTCACAAAGTGAGTAAAGTATAAAGAAAACTCTTCTGATATTCCAAGTTGCTTGTGAAGTACTAAGTTCTGTTCATGTGGAATAGAGTTTAGGGCACTTGTCCATAAGGTTGTAGAAGCCAGCAGCAGAGTTTGAGCTAATCCAGAGATGGGTAATGTATGTATGTGTGTGTGGGTCAGGAAATGCCCTGGAAAAAGAGAAAACCCACTTCCGTGTCTGCCAAGAAATGTGTACGGATGTCTACATGTTGTCATTAGGAATTGTCTCTGACTCAGTAGTATTGAACAACAAGAGCAGATGAACCCATTCGTGAGTGGATGGAACAGCTCTAACTGGTAAGTGTGAACAGGCACTAACAGTACTTTTGTCTTGCCTGGCATGAGTTTCAGTTTGTTCATCCTTACCTAATCTACAGGTGCATACAAGCCCAGTTGAGGACATTCCTTCCTCAGGCCTGAAGAATATGAGACATGTAGCTACATATTGATATCTCAAGCCAAATTATAGGATGGTCTTCCCAAGCAGTTTCACAGAGGAAGGAACAGGATTGGACCTGTGCAATCCTGAAGGATAACTGCAAAGAGATTGAGTAAAGCAATAATGGGCTATTGAGGCAGATAGGGACACCTTTTTTAATTGAAGTAATATTAATTTTTTTAATCTGTCAAATTTAAGGCTGTAGTATTCCCACACTTTCTTGGTCTGTATTAATCATAAATAGCGTGTTTTTAAAGGCCTCTAGATTTTCTTTTTCATTTTCTTCATTTTCCTTTTATCTTCGTCAGTTATGAAGAGTAATCATTCATTTAATCTGCTCTTTATTTATTGATAGAGCCACTTTCTGAATGCTTTTCTTTTCTGTATTTCTAAAAGCAATTCTTAATACCTATGGGAGCATTATGCTGCAAGCTCTTGGCGTCCTTCTGAAAGCACTGCAAGTCTGAGTTCTTAGCATGGTTTCTTGATTTTTCTTTTCTTTCCTCCACCCTCAAGTAGAAAAATCTTTTCTTTCCCTGACAGGGTCACGTGTAGCAAATTTGCTGAGAAATAACCCCAGTTGTTTCTATGGTTGGTCAAAAGTCATCCAGAGTATTATCCTTTTGGCATTATCACTTGCTAACGTGACACAACCATGCCCAGTGCAGTCTTGCACTTTTTAGTGACACCTGTGTCTGGGTATTAGGGTGGTATGGAATACCTAGAAGTGTGGATCATCACTTTCACACATGTGCGACCATCTCTTTTGACCCCCCACGCATGCGCATTGGCTAGAGTACTGATGGTGGCTCTGTCCAAAAGATAAATAAATTGCAATTGCTGAAAAACCAGTGCTGGGTTTTCCAGCAATAGGCTTTTGCTCTTTTTAGGGAGGGGAGATATAGCGGAACCATGGTGAGGTTGCCACCTATACACGTAGCAGCTTCATCATAACACAGACATAATGGTACTATATTCCCTCTGTCTGGATGGGGAGTATGTTATGAAACTTAATAGCTAGCATGCATTAGCTCAGGTATTCATAATGTCATGTAGCTATCTCATTCTACAAATGTACTCTTGAATCCAAATTGGAAATATGTCACAAATGCACCAAAGGACTGGACACTTTCTTTTCCTTTTGTTGTGGCTTAGTTGTGAACATAGCATGCCAGGCCCTCTGCTGTCTCCTGGAGTTTGTCGAAATTCATATTTGATGCCCCGATAACTCTATCTACCTTATCCTCTACCATCTCTATCTCCCTTTGCCTTTAATCTTTCCCAGCATCAGGGTCTTTTCCAGTGAGTCCATTCTTCTCATTATGTGGTCAAGGTATCTGAGCCTCAGCTTCAGCATTTGTCTTTCCAATGAACAGCCAGGGTTGATTTCTTTTAGTATTGACTTATTTGATCTTCTTGCAGTCCAATGGACTTTCAGTTGTTTCTTCCAGCACCACAGGAAGATCATAGCAGTCTGAATAATGTATCTGCTTTTTAATATGGTGTCCTGGTTTGCCATAGCTTTCTTTTAAAGAAGCAAGTGTCTTTTAATTTTATGGCTGCAGCCAGCATCTGCTGTGATCTTTGAGTCTAGGAGAGTAAAATATGTCACTGTTTCCATTTATTCTCTCTCTGTTTGCAAAGAAGTGATGGGTGCAGATGCCATGATCTTCATTTTTTAATGTTGAACTTCAAACCAAAATTTGCACTCTTCTTTCACCTTCATCAGGAAGTTCTTTAGTTTACTTTCTGCTATTAGAGTGATATTATCCACGTATCTTAGGTTATTAATATTTGTCTCAGCAATCTCAGTTCCAGCTTTTGATTTATCCAACCTGGCATTTTGCATGATTTACTCTACATATAAGATATAAAAAGGCAACAGTATAAAGCCTTGTTTCATTCTTTTCTCAGTGTAACCAATCACTTGTTCCATGTTTGGTTATCACTGTTGCTTCTTTATCCACTTTCAGATTCCTTTGGAGACATATAAGGTGTTCTGGTACTCCCATCTCTTTAAGAACTTTCCACAATTGTTGTGATCCACATAACCAAAGCTTTAGTATAATCAATGAAGGAAAATTATGTTTCTGAACTCCCCTGCTTTCTCCCTAATCCAGCAAATTTTGGCAATTTGATCTCCTATTCTTCTGCCTCTTTGAAAACCAGCTTGCACTTTTAGCCATTCTCGGTCCACTTATTGCTGCAGCCTGGCTTGCAGGACCGTGAACATTACCTGGGTAGTATGTGAAATGAATGCAATTGTTTGATAGTTTGAACATTCCTTGGGATCGCCCTTCTTTGGGATTGGTAAACAGACTTTTTCTAACTCTGTTTCCACTGCTGTTTTTAAATTTGCTGGCATATACAGTGCAGCATCTGTTAGGATTTTAAATGGTTCAGCTGGAATTCCATCAGCTTCATGGATGGCAGTTCTTCCTAAGGTCCTAAGGCTTCACTCTCCAAGATATCTAACTCTATGTTGGTGACTTCACCATCACATTTATAAAGGATGGTAAGATCTTTCTTTTATTGTTTAATTCTGTGGATTTTTGCTATCTTTTTGTCATTTCTTCTGCTTCTGTTAGGACCATACTGTTTTTGTGTCTTATCATTCCCATTCTTGCATGGAACATTCCCTTGATATCTTCATACCACCCTTGGGAGAAGCAACTGTAAAATGTCTGTTCACCTGTGGTAAATAACACATGTTGTACAAGATGTAGATGGAATTGCTACAGCAGACATGGAAAGTCAATTGTTGTTGCATGTATATTTTATATTTATTTTGAAATTGTCTATTTTAAGCACTCAAACCTCTGCTTATTTTACTTGTTTGGAGCAAGAGAGGAAATGTACTAAACTATAATTCCTATTTTTCATTGCCATTGGCCAGGATGAAAGAGGATAGTGGGAGTTGTAGTTGCACATAATCTAGCTTCCTTTCCCAGTTTAGTGTATTTATATTTTGCCTTTCAGCTTAATTTTTTTCAAGAATAGTACACAGAAGTTTCAATTCATGAAATAATAAAGTTTCAAAATACAATTATACAAAGAAAATAAGTTATGAAGCAATCTGGTCTTCAGCCCAACAGAACGAAAGGTTAATTATAAATTACATCATAATAGTTGTGACATTCCCCTAGCCTATTTCTGATCCACTGTAGTCTTCAATGAGATTAAGGCTGGACTGCTAATCTTAGTTTTACAACGCGCCCACTGCTCTTCCTTCTCGGAAAAAAAATGCTTGTATGTACTCTTGTTTGGCACAATGTACTCTTCCACACGGACTTTGTTTAGTTAGGCTAATGAGTTACTCAACATATATCTTAACCACTTCCTGGGAAATATCATCATCATCATCATTATTAAGAGAAAATTCTTCAGTCTTCAAATCTCTTCAAGCAAAAGGTTACTAAATATCAATGATCCCTTGTATAAAGCACTGGTTTGGTTTCCACATACCATCCTAGTGTAAATCCACAATATACAAATCATTGCCACCTGAGAAACTGGGTGTTACATTGGTAGAGTGGGCCTCCATGGTTGTAAGTCAATAGCACTGCAGAGTTAAGATCAAGCTGACTAAGGTAACTGAATAACAGTCAAAGGTGTTGTTCAAAGTATCAATAGGTCAGTGTTATTTTGAATGGAGGTCCAGTTTACCAATCTAAATCAGTGGCACCTTAGAGTCACTATATAAAATTTAAGGGTTGGATTAACAAAATCACACTTGAAATCAACCATTTAAAAGCAAAAGAGTTGTACAATGGAAATTACTTTTAGCCAACTATGTAAAGACAGGTATGTTTTTCAAAACTAACAGCAGAATTTTCTGACAAGGTTTCTGCTGAGAGTGTTGGAGCACTCCAATGAAATAAAAGAATGGATCTTCTCTGAAGGCTGTGGACGACAGGTATTATTGAATGGGAAACATATGGCCCTTAAACAGATACATTTGATATCCTCTGCTGTGGGAAGTGGGCCACAGGAAAAACAACAAGGGGTTTGGCTTCAAAAGGCTATTGATGCTGATTTGTTATATATAAAAAAGTATTGGGGTGAGTGACTGGTGTGCAGGTATATGAACCAGCAATTTAAGAATACTGTAGTATTCTGTATTTATGATTCTTTATCTTTAAACTGAACTGGAAAACACATTAAATAGAGAAAAATACCTAATAGAGAAGGCAAAAGAGTAACCTAAACAGAGCCTTAAAAAACTCAAACGCAGAATGAGATGATGTCAGAAAATCATTTATTAGATCACATCATTTGGCTTTCATTTGGGCAGTTAACAACTTTAACAAAAAACACAACTTTAAACAATTAATCCTTAAAACCTAAAAGAATAAATACCGCCAATAGAGAGGAGCACACTTTTTTTCTTTGAATAGGCAAGATGTTTGGTTTTATTTGAACACTTTTGAATTTGGATCAAACAGGGTGTGTTTGGCAGGTTCGTTTGCACCCTCCTTTGCTAGGTTTGGATTTGAACACTATTTTGACCTTGAACCTTTCAAATGTCCCATTTGGTCTGAACTGGTTTAAATCTGAACCAGTTCAGTACACATCTACCTGTCAGCAGTGCAGCTATTTCAGCAATGCATACTTGTTATTCCTATAGTCAGTTCTAGTTAGCATCTTAGCAATTACATTTTAAACTATGTAGAGTTTTCAAAAATGGGTCATGTATAATGCAGTTAGAAGTTGCTAAAGTCTAGACTAAAGGAAATCAACTGTGACGGTTCATTGGAAGGAGATATACTGAAGCTGAAGCTCAGATGCTTTAGTGACATAATGAGAAATCAGAACTCATTGGAAAATACCCTGATGCTGGGATGGTAGAGGATGAGATGGATAGATCACAAACATGAGCTTGGGAAAACCTCTGGAAACAGTAGAGGACAGAAGGGCCTAGTGTGGTGGGTGTCATGGTCAGCCTGGTGGAGGACTCAGAGGATGAGGAGGACTCACTTCCTCAGGTACAGGAGGAACCTGAGGTGATGCCAGGACCCAGTTCTGACCCCCCAGCCCCATTGGAGCCTGGGGTTCAACAGCCCAGCCTTGCCACAGCAGAAGTGCAGGATGGGGAAGACATGGAACAGCAGAGCCTAGAGATCCCCAGCTTTAAGCAAAGGAGAGCAGAGAAGCAAGGATTAAGAAGATCAAAAAGGCTTGCCCAGAGACATGTGGATCACCTGCACCTGTGAACTCAATCTGCAAAGTTAAAACATGGGGCAGACACCCAAGCCCTTTGTCAGAAACTATTCATTTATCTTAAGAGAAAGCTGCTGTATCTGATTCCTGGACTGCTTGGAAACCCTAGACCTTGGAACGTACCTGCTGACCATCCTTCTGGCTGCCCTGACCTCAGACTGGACTGTTTGTATGACTCTCGTTGACCCTGGACTTGGACTGTTTCTGGATTTCTTCTTTTCGGATGTCGTTTGGGCTGTACCTTTGCAGAGCAATCTCTTACCAGCTGTGTGTTTGTATGTGAGCTGGCAGCTTTCGTGGACAGTGGGGTCCATGAGGTCACAAAGAATTGGACATAACTTAATGATTGATTAACAACAATACCTTATTGGACTTTAACATGCATAGAGGGAAATGTGAGGGTTTTCTTCAGTGCATGCAGGAGGCCCATACAGGGGTCTCTGGGGTCAAAAGAATGGGGATTTCCATGATGCCTGAGATGCTGAGACAGCAATGAGTTAAGAGTTCGGAAGTGAATGCTGCCAGTGACATTGAGTGAATGGTATAGCTGGAAATGTGTGGCAGCAGTTCAAGAAGCTGCCAGATTTGAATGCCAGTGTACAGTCAGGAAAAGGGCAAAATCCAAAACCCTGCAGGCAGCTGTGGAAGTAAGGGGAAATCTCATGGATACAAAAGGATTGTTGTGTTATACCAATGCAAGCCTGTTTCAGTTTCAAGATAGATGTGGATAAAACAGGATTTGGATCAAATGGAAGACATGAACCAATGGCATGTTGATTTATGCGATGTGGAATAATGAAGAGGTTGCTTTTCACTGTATGACAGGCCACCAAAATATTAAGTTTATGATAGAATAGCTCCTACTACAGAAGTAAGTAGAAAGCTGAGGGTGGAGATGACATGGAAAGAAACTGGACCGACCAAACCATGATTATTCAGATAAAAATGACTGGATTTTTAGTACCATGAGAATAAAATAAGGTTGAGAAAATGAGAAAGGTAGAGGAACAATGAGAGGCAGCTATTGACTTGAGGATGAGAGAGAAGAAGAAAGTGGGGAAAGACTTACTGGTATGTAATTCTGGCTATATATCATGGTTCAGTTTGGTCTAGTGGTTAGGGAGTCAGATTCCTATTTGGGAATACCAAGTTTGATTCCACCCTCCCCCACAAAGCCAGCTGGGTGACCTTGAGCTAGTCACAGCTGTCTTCTGAGCTCTCACGGCCCCACCTATCTCATAGGGGAGAAGAATAGAAACTTCGTCAGCTGTTTTGACTCCCCTTAAATGGGTGAGAAAAGCAGGGTAGAAAAGCCAACTCTTCTTCTTCTTCATAGGGGCAGGGCATTAATTCTCTGGAGGCTAAGTGAATAAGACACAAAATGAATGAGAACTGTATTTGGTCAGTGCTGTTCACTTCTGCAGAGTCTGTGAAGGACAATTTCACAATAAATTATGACTTGGTTGTAGAGGCAAGAATGATGTGAATTCTAGGCTCATAGGTAAGTTCCATTCCCCCGCCCCCAATATATCTTCGTGTTTCTTGAACAACCCGTCTGAAAGGAGTCCATCTTGCTGTTTAATTAAATGTTTTCACGTGCCTGTTCTTGATGGCCAATGGGTGGGAGAATTAAATCTGCAAGAACAGTGAAAGGCTTTCATATGATTTTATATGAGAAGGCATTGCTGCCTCTTGTAACACAGAGACTACTGTGACCTTCCTGAAAAACAAGGAAGCTGAGCCAGATGCATAAAGCAGTTCTTTATCAGTCTAACTGCAAACTTCCTTCTCAAAACTGTTGGTGCGAAACTTCATGCAAACTCCTACATTAGTCACAGAATCTGTGGCTCACACCAAGGGAGTCATTTATGCTTGGATATCAGAGGATCCAAAGAATGTTTGTTGGAACTCAAGAGCAACATCTTGATGAGTTCATGCCACAGTTTAAGAAAGAATTATGTCAATTCGATACAAGAACTTTCAACAATGGCCATCCATTCGGAATCCTGCCAAACTGTAAACCCACATTAATTGAAACCTAATATTTGACAATTCACTTTTGCTAGTGCGCGCTTCTGGGCCTTTGCCCAAACTGGCCCAAGGCTAACCATGAATTGCTTGCATCTGTCCACACTGAGACAGCTGGCCAGTGTCCTCCTGCCAGAGGGAACATTCTGTTCTGCCATTAGTATTACCAGTTGTCAAACTGGAGATCATGCCTAGGTTTTTCAAAAGGTCAAATGCAGCCAAGAAAGGGATACAGCTGCTGCATCAGCCCCTTAGTTGTTGACTACTGTGCTAGAAATAGCATTACAAAGATAAATGTTAGTAGTAGGGCTAGTTATACTGGCATTAAGACAAGGACCAGGGCTGGCTGGGGATTTTTTTTCTGTTGGAAGTGCAAACGAGTGCTCCTCTAAGACTAGGTTAGGATTCTAGGTCAGCTATGTTATATAATTATAAGCTAAGGGTCCCTCCTCCCTGGCAATATATATATATATATACAAAGTAGTAATGTGTTGCCAATCAGCTGTCTGAGGAGATTGCCTCATCTGGTCTAATGATAGGGTAAGCTGTGACTAGGAACAATTGCAATTGTATTTCTTATGTGCATTTTTGACTTTCAGATATTGTAATAAGCATTCTGTTGCCAGGGATGACATAACAGCCAGTATGGGTGGTTTTGCACATGGAATGCAGGCTTGTTTACATAGAGCCAGTATTAAAGGGAGAACAAAGAAGCCAAGGACATTCAGGTTTAAGTAATGATGATAGAGGTAATGATAATGGTTGTGCGGAGTCGCAGAGATGAGATGAGTAGCAATTAACGCTCCCTTCACTTTGATGTTGCCAAATCATCCTGAGATGTGTGGAGGATAAAAGTGTAGTCCAGTGTTACCAAAGGTGCTCGGTCGATTGCATGTTTGCCTTCCCCTCAGTCCATTGTGCTATTCATAGCTAATGTCAAGGAAAAGATGTTCATTAGGGGAAAGTTTGGGATTGTGGAGCAGTTTATCTTTAGTGGTCTTCCAGGCCATGGAATATTAGTCTTCCTGGAACCTTGGGACCATCATAGGCATCGCCAGTGGGGTAGAAGGTTTACAGCAGTAACTGGTTTGCAATTTCTGAGTTCTCTAATTCCAGTGCTACCCATTGGTTGCAATAACAGTGATGGTTTCATGAGTGGAAAATACTTTACAGGGCTGGCTTTAGGTTGTGTGCCCCTAAAACCAAAACATGGAGACGGAGCCATGAGATGATGGGGGGAGCAACTGAGGGTTTCAACAAGGGCCAAAGCAGGAGGGAACAGAAGCAGCAGCACCCCTGTTCCTATCCCATTTCCATAAAAAAAAAGACAAACTAATACCCGTATAAGACTCCTCTTTCAGTCACCAGCAGGGGTGGGATTTGTCATATCCCCTCCAGCTGTTCCAGCTGTGGTAGTTCACTTGCATTCTCTGACCATCCTCTTGGCCCACATTCACCTAATCCTGGGTGCATTGGGGCTTCAATCTTTGTCACCAGCAGTTCCTCTGTACACAGCTGCAGCTCATCAGGCTCCTGCTTCTGCTGTCTGGGACAGATTTGGTCTTTACTTCCTGCTGCTGTCTTCTACTCCATCTCTCCATTTCACAGGTAGGATGAGAACTGCTGCGTTCTGGGACTTGTAGTTCTGTTTAGTATTCTAAGCCAGTGGTCCTGTTGACATGTTGCTGAAGTTTGCTCTAGCAGTTTATGTGCCAAACATTCCTCTTCCTTCCTCTGTATAACAGGGTCTCATACTGTTTACACTTTAGTTTTTCTGAGTGGTTTGGAAGTTCCTGAGGGCTGAAGAAGGCAAGAGGAAATTTGTAAGCTGCCTTACATTCACTCCATTGCTGCTGAGCATGGATGGGTATACATAGTTTGTTAAGTCTAGCTCAGTCTTCATATCCATTTGTATTTGTATTTTCTTCCTGGTCTGTAGAACCAAAAGCTTCAACAAGATGGATGTAGTTATGTCAGTATGCAGGATGGACACAACATGAAATAGCCCCAAACTCATTCTGTCACTTGTTGCTATCAGCAATTTCTGCAAAGACATTATTAAAAATGTTAAATCATTTGTTTGCTGTCATATGTGGACAAAGACAGCATGTGTTCTGAGCATAACTGAAGAAGTGATGTTTGTTTGTTTGAATTTATAGTCTGCCCTTACATCCTAAAATCCTAGGAGGGATTTATAAAAGTAAGTAAAAAACAAATCAAAACCATCAAAGTGTTGTTAGACCAATACAGAAATTATTTCACACCAAGTCTTTCCAGTTATATAGAATGAAGGAAAGATGGAAGCAAAAGCCACCACGAAGAAATGGCAAAGAGAATTCCCAGGAGAAGCTGATATGTGCCCATTAAAGTACCCGAAAGGTGCCACTGGTGATTACTGAGCTGCATAATCAAGGATTAAAAGATGCCCAGGGAAGTGTGTGATGCCCTTGACCACTTTAGCATTCAAGGCCAAGATAGGAAAGAGGAGGAGGACATATAAGGCTAAAGTATTTACACGGAACAGAGAGGTCATATGGGATTTAAATGGGGGTGGGTGGGATTTCAGGCTGAGCTTTGGTCATGCATAAAAATTCTGAAAGGATTAAAATGCTTTAGTGTGATAATAATGAATACTATTCTATTTAAGCTGAGTGAAGATAACAGAAGTGGCAGGTCATGTCCCTGAAGGAGCTTCCAGAAAATGAATTTAAAAGTTG
Source organism: Aspidoscelis marmoratus (assembly GCA_014337955.1). Classification (NCBI taxonomy): domain Eukaryota; kingdom Metazoa; phylum Chordata; class Lepidosauria; order Squamata; family Teiidae; genus Aspidoscelis; species Aspidoscelis marmoratus. The sequence goes on along the minus strand of MTQE01002208.1, from coordinate 47,582,299 downwards.
AGGTGCTTTGCAGTCAGTCCAGGAGGATTTATTTCAGACTTAATGAAAGAAGCAATATCCTGTAGTGCACCAGTTGTCTAGGGAAGGACCATCTCTCCCATTGTAGTTGTCACAAATAGTTGTCATAAATACCCTTCCATGCACCCAGAGAAAAAGAAAGGTAAGTACATTATAGAGAACACCAAATATGACAATAACCAAATGGAAAACAAAAGCAAAAACAACCCCAGAGATGGTCATTTCCTCTCAACCTCTGTCCAAAACAGCTATAATTCTTATAGGTGCCTGGGGGAAGGTGTGATAAAGGTTAATTGTCTCCAATGCAGCTCCAACCAGAGATGGTGGTCTTCTACATTTCATGCAGTGTTTCAAAGCTTATCTGGGACCACTATGGTAAATCAAATAATGCTGCAAGTTGCTGATTCAAAATTGGGCCTGAAAAGTTAGGCATTTAAAAAGGGATCAAGCAGGCAGAGCCAGCATGGGAGACCCTGAGTTTCTGGGAACATGGGAGGTCATATAGGATAGCCTATAGTGACTCTAGTAGCTTCCATATAATGTGCATCAGCATGTGATGTGGATGCTGCTCCTGGCCTTGATAGATTAATCTGGAACAAAGTTGGGTGAGTGGAGTGTACCAGTGGTCACCTGTATTGATCATCCTGGCCTTCACTGAAGCTCCCAAAGCTGCAAGCCAGGATAATTTCAGGAACACACTGCAAATGGCCCAGTTCCAGGGCCATTTCCAGAGTCTAGCAAGATGGCTTCCTCCATCTTAATGTTCACTTTACAGGAATGCTATTATAACTGTGAACTGGCCCTTAGTCTTTGTGTTTTATCATATGTTGTGACCAGCCCTGGGACCTCTAGGTGAAGGATGGGATACAAATGTATAAATAAATGTTATAAACAGACAAACATAATATATGGCTTTAAGCAAAGTGCAGTTTTAATTCACCTTTAATCTACCTTACAGATCTATTGAGATCTATATAATGTAAATCACTTTTCAACTGCTAAATTTCTGTTATTTGGCACTTGCTGTTATATAGCAGTTTTGTCAATAATTGTACAATTTTATTATTTAAATATCTTATATGTGCCTTGGCCTGCCAACTACTAAATAAAACTATCATGTTAAAACCAAGAAAAAATCATATGAGATCATTCTCAGGCAGCTGAGAGTCTTTGAAATGCTACAGAGAAAAAGTAATTTTACCTGAAAGAAGATGATGATTGACATTTAGAACCTCAATATGATTTTACTGAATAAAGATCAATAGTGCTGTTTGGCAACTGCTGCTCAAAAAAGAAATATTTTCAATTGATATAGCAATTTTATATTAATATATGTTGTTGATTCTAACAGATTAATGGCATTTATTTAAAAATACTTCTACTGCTACTTTCATCTACAGACAAAGAAATGAAATAAATCATCTAATGAATGACTGAATTGCATTATGGTGACAGAGCTTCTGTGGTCCCCTTTGGGGAGCATTGGATTCCATTTGTTACCCTTTATGGCTTTTGAATGGTTTAAGGCAGCTTTAGCATAAATGAGAATTAGGCTCCAGATCTTCTTGGCTGTCAGCTGGAAGAGGTCTGCCGAGTGATTTGATGCTGAGGTCAGTTTTGAAACTGGTCCATAAAGTGGTTGAGGTGCCATGGTGTCTGCAGATGGGCAGAAGGTTGTTTAAGCTTTTTCTTTTTCTTTAACTGTTGTGTGACTGTTATGATCAATCAAGCTGTTCCGTGGTAATTCAGTTATGAACCATATCTCTTCTGAATGGTCACCCCAGGCCTCGTGTGCCATCCATTTATGGGATGAGGCTTCCTGTAACCTTTTGTAGAATATGCAGTTCATAAATTAAATGCTTGATGGAGATAAGCAAAGCAGAGCCAAACAACTTGAGAGAGAAACAGCAGAATTCCACTGGAGAGCTCTGTGGGAGGAAACAAACATCAGCCTCATGGAAACAAAAACACTCAATCTTGTGTGAAACGGTACACTGCTGAGTTCAGAGGCACACTAGTCAGAAAGCAAAGAAAGTTACAAAGAAAACCGAGACTTAAAGGGTTCCAAGTCTGTCACCTTTCTCATTGCACAAGTGTTTTCAAACACAAGTTTTCTGAATGTTCGGCCCTTTCTGCATTAGGCCTTATTCAGGATTATATCCAGAAATGCCATTTGCATGCTGGTGCAGGCTAGGGCTGGCTCTTCCAGGTCCCTGCATGCAGATGTAAGGTCTCTGTTCTGGGATGTAATCTTGAGGTAGGCCCAGTGCAGAAGGGCTCTTAATCTGCAAAACTTCTAGATGTAGTAGAATGTGCTATTGGCTCAGGGCTGGCCCTACTAGTGAGCTATTGATATGCTGACTAGAGATGCCATTGGTTTAGGGGGTACCAAAACTGGGGTGTGGGAGCCAGGGTCTCTCAGAGACTCTCCCTCTTTTCCTGCATGTCTACAGTACACTATGCTTGGCCAGTACACTATGCTTGGGACATGCACATCCTCCTTTGGCTTACCCGCTTCTCCTAAGGTGCCACCTTCCCCCCTCCTCAAACTGCCTTTTTCCTGTTTGTATGCCCACCCCCCTTCATCTTCTTGACATCTGTCTCAGCTGGCTATCCTCCTGGTGAAACATTTCTCAGGGCAAAGGAGGGTAGCACTCCCTCGGAGGATCACAGCTAGAATCTCCCCTCATTTGCTAAACATCACCATGCAACATGCTTCATATGTCCATAGACTGAGGCAAATATTGTGCTAAATTGCTACTTTGAAAAAAGGAAACGCAGTGGAGTTTTGGGAAGCAGGCGAAGGCTCTGAGGAAATAAAAGACGGTGAAACACATCTGGGGCTGGGAAGTGTGCAAAACTAGTGCCCTAAAAAGCTGCACAGTGACTAATCTATCCGCCCTCATATTGATGCAAAGAAGCAGTTCTGGGCTTCATTAACCATTAGGAAAATGTGGTGGAACAATGGGAGATGGAAGAAGGTTCAAAAATTTGGGGGGGGGGGAGTACTGGATGCAAGTAACCCCATTGCAGTGAATGAGAAATCCACCACCACCCCTCATGTGTAGGACTGTTTCCCTCTGGAGGCTGAGCAGACAGCTAAGTCAGTGAACTGATGATGACTAGCTAGAAATTATTTTCTTCACTATGTAATCGCATCCTTAATAATACAGATTGAAACATTTTAACAGTTTCAGTTCTGTGTTAATTAGAATAGAAGAAAGTCCCAAAAGGAGGAGAGAAAGTCTAGAAAATTTTTTTAAAGGTGTAAGTGATCAGAGGAGATGTGTACATAAAGCATTTTCCATAGCATTAGGAGGAATATTAACATATGCAATCACCTTTCATATGCAATTTTCTTAGACTTGCAGAGTCAAGAAAATTGTTCCTTGCTATTGATCTTCAGTTCATTGACCGCAGTCCTCGACTTTGTCCTGATCTAAGGCTGCTTCCGAAGAGCAAGAGGCAATGTGGGATCTAAAAAGGACTCCACAATTCCCACTTGCTGCCCCTCTCAGATATGAGGAGCAGTTCTTGTCTTACTTCTGTGTCTGTCAGCCCACACTGCTATAGTCTTGCATGGAGGTACCTGGAAGCCAGTTAAGCACCCACCTACTTCTTCTCTGGTTGTTTTTACCTGGCCTGGGTGACTTCCAGATATCCCCAAGTACGATAATGATGAAATGGTCAGCAGATACTAACTAAGTATCACTATTATGGAAAATTCTGTATTACTGCCAGATTTGCTGTAATAGCGATATTACATTTTACTAACCTCAATAACTGTAGAGATGTGCTCAGAATAAACAATTAAGTTCAGTCCAAACTGAACTGAACCACATGATCTTTGGTTCAAAATTTAAATGGGTTGAACAGACTCAACCAGATTCAAGTTTGAACCTCAAACAGATTCAAACATGTTGATTTTGTAAGAATACATTAAAACCAGTGTAAAAAGCTTCCTTTAGGGGATACTGCTGTCAAACATGAACTGCTTTGAATTGAACCAGATGGTTTGGTTGGATTGGACAAATTCCCCAGGTTCAGTTTGAGTTTGAACTGATCCCCTCAAATGAATATTTTTTGGGGGGGGGGTTCAGGTTCAAATCAGTAAACCAGCTCACATCACTAATCCTGACTTTAGATGTGTTGCAGCAACAAAAATGGTCTAAGGGCAAGTTCCCATCACCACTTTAAAACTGTTTCAAAACAGTTTGGATCCTCGTCGTTCCCACTCACAATCAGTTTCAGGGGTTTTTGAGGATTATTTGGCTTTAAAACAGAATAAAGAAACTCCTGATTTTTCAGGTGTTTTTTCTGGTTATTGCTGTGGGAAATGCTATAGCAGTATCTGGGCAATTACATCATGAAATGGATGGGGTTTCACCCTGCAGGGCAGCCCCTTTCAGTTAAAATGCCAGGTTTCCCTGTACAGCAGCCAGTTTCATTGTAACAATCCACCCACTTCACACCTTATAACAATGTTTCCTTTCCAACCCACACATTTTGCAGAGTCAAAGGTTGCACATGTGGAAAACTGGGTTACATTAAAAGGTTTACTTCTGGCAGCTCTCAGTCCATTTCTCCCTCTCACCTGCCTGCCGCGGCGGCAGCACTGCTCGCTCACTTGCTCGCTCACTCACTTGCGCAGCTCCCAAGGGGGAGTGTGCAAGTGTGCAGGTGGCAGCAGCAGCAGAGTGAGCGCTGCGTTGATCCGGGGGGGGGGGCTCGCCTTGCCCAGGAGGAGGAGGAGGTCGCCCAGCCTCCGCTTGGTCTTTCTAACTGGTTAATAGATCCAGTGAAGTGAGCGGGCATCCCTCCCTTCTTCCTCTTTCTCCCCCAACAAGCCAGCCAGCCAGGGTGCTTTTTTCAGAGGGACCCCCTGCTGGGGATGGTGGTTGTGGAGATGAATGGGTGAACGGGGCTTGAGTTGCACCCTGAGCAATGGAGAGAGAGGGGTAGGGAAAGGCTGAGGAAGGGAAAGAATCGCTTTCCCCAATCTGTTTTTGGAAGCATTTTAGTGGTTAAGAGTGGGGACACAAAATCGGGGTTGAATCCGATTGCCAGATGTTCCTTGCTTCCTTTTAACGTGCATTACATATCGATGTAAATCCCAATATAAATCTCGTTGTATATTGTGCTTTATTCCTTGAATGGGAACTTGCCCTAAAAGTGCCTGTTTTAGCTGGGCAAGAAGCAAACTCTTCCAACCTAATATTTGCATCTTTAAAAAGCTATGTAATATTTGCATTTATTACATAATTCCTTTTTTATAACTAGATCTTTGTTACTGAACTAAATGTCATACACCAGTTAAAGAGGGATTTGAATTGTTTATTATTACTTCTTAATTTTCAGTCTTCATTGGGGACTGTAAAGTCCTTGCTTTCTCTGGGAACTTTGTACTAGTGAAAAAATGCAATGATTGGACAGCAAACAGTTTCAGATAAGAGAGAAACTGTGGCTGCAGAACAAACAGATCCTCAAGAGGGAATCGAGAGCTATGAAAAAACAGTTGGCAAAGAGGCAACAGATGTTCTCTCCCAAGGACAATGGTAAAAGAGTAATTACAGGCAGAGATGGCATCTTCATGTTTGTGAATGTGTATGGGTTTTTTCTTTTTTTTCTTTTTTTTGAAGACTAGATCTTAAATATTTTGGCAGGAGATTGTGTAAGCAATTTCCTCCCTGTGCTTGCTTTATGGCAGCTCATTTGCTGTTTGTGAGCAGCAGTTAATAGTCCCTCTGTTCCTGTGGGGGCTGGTATCATACTCCAGATACACCTTCATAATGGGACCTTGCAACCAGCAAAGAGAGAGAGGCAGGCAGTACATTAGCTGCACTGCAAAGGAAAATATGCAAATTTGAAGGGTTCATAAATTACAAGCTGAAAGCCCATCAAGCAGCAAATGAATAAGCATGTGCAGGTACAGAGGGTATAAAGATGCCAGCTCAGTCTTGTCATTGCTCAGGAAACACAAAGGCAAGCTTGTTACTAGCAATAAAATGCGGACCCTGAAGTGCAAGATATCAAATTAAAAGATACTCTGAAACTAGGTACATTTAAAATGTAAAGAAAAAATAAGACTCCTACCAGCAGTCTTCTGTGTATAAAAACAGAAGAACAATCCCTTCCTTTATCCAAAATATTACAAAATTTCTTCAATTTCTACAAATATGATAATACACAATACAAAAGATACAAAATAAATCTTTCAACTTCAGATTGTCCCTCAGAGTTACAGAATCTGGTTTCCATAACCATCCAGGGTGGTGTATTCATGCAGGTTGCCTGTCAGTTTATTCTCACACAAGACATTTTGGGGGGAAACTATAAGGGATAGGCATCTGAAATTGGTATATCTAATCTGTTTGAGTCGTATACTAAAAAGATGTTTAGATGTTTGATAAAAGCTTTCATTCCAATGTGCTCCTTGAATCCGTCTTAATTGGCATGTTAGGTATCCTGTAGCCGTGGTTTTCTGCAAATGGAAATACTTGTTTATGATTGCCAGCGGTGCTAGAAGCTTCCAATTTTGTGCAATTATTTGTTTTGCTGTAACTAAGAAAAAGTGTAATAGTGTTTTGATTGAGTACAGAAAATTATTGTCCTGGAAAACATAAAAAAGACATAAACTTGGATGAAACACTAGAAAGAACAATACTTAGGCTGCATCCACATGGCTGATTTTTTTCTGGCCTCTGAATATCTGGAGGGAAGGAGCAGGGAGGGATGCATGAGTAGGTCTTTCCGTTTAGCAAGTTAAAGCTGTGTTGTGTTCAGAGACAATAAACGGAGAACCATAGACAGAGAAATAGTGTGTGTTCCTTGTGTTCCCAACACTACTCTTAACCACCTTTTCTAGCACAGAATGTTCAGGAGAGGGGAAGGGGCAGATTGGTGTGGAAAATCCCACCTCAAAGCTGCTGCAGACAGTTCTGAGGAACCTCAGATATGCTTTTTTTTTTCTTTTGAACTGTTTCTGATCACAGCCTAAGACTATGCTTTGACAGAAGTGTGGCACAAATAAACTATGTAGGGAGGCCAAGGGCTGCCAAGCGCTTAACCCAACAAGCCAAGCTTCTTTAATAGCATCTAGGTACCTGCAGAGGGCAAGTAAGCACTGTGGAAATTGTGCAGAGAACTCCACCACACAACCTCTGTCACTGTTTTTGGGTTTTGGGGTGAGACAATGATATCAGTGTGTGTACTTCCACCGTACATGATATCAGTGTGCCTGCACTATAACATCAAGTGTTATACACTATGCATAGATTTTTTTTCCTCTCACAATCTACCCTATATTTTAATAACACTATTGCAAAGATTGAAGCTATTTACATTGGTGTCAGTTCTGTACACAAGAACTGATCAACAAAGAATTAAAAGATAGGCGCGTTCACTGCAGTCCTGTGGGACGTTTCAGCTAATCTGTACTTCCTGACTGTAGACCCCACTGCCCTTCTAATTTCTGGGGTGCAAAGGGGATAATCTACAGAAAGAGTGAGAGAGTTAAAAAATATATTCAGCATGGAGTAAAATGGAAATAAGTCCCAATAACCTAGAGGTTTACATGCATATAAAAATATCCAAGTCTAAGTAAATTTGTTAGTATTTTACACACACATCTCAGTATTTGCTTCCATATAAGCCCTCACTAGATTTCTGTCAATGTATAGGGTAACTGCTTACCCTTTTCTTGCATCTTCATTCTGCAAATGTAACAAAATTGTTGCTACAGGAAAAAAGGGAGAAAAAAGGGTTATTTATACAGTATGAAAAGTTACCCACCTGCAACTTGTAAACTATACTTCAAAGACGAGCACATCTGGATTTATGTAGGTATGAACTTAATAATGAGGCTGAGATCTAATTTTGGAACCCAGTTGTATTTTATCACTTTTTTCTTTCAGAAACAAGTCCCCAAATACTGTAACATATAAAATTATAGTTAACATAGTAGTGCCGGGGAAGATATCCTGATTATAGCATGACCGGCAGAGACAAATAGCATTGCCTACTTTGTTTTTCTCCAGTCTGTCTTTAATTTTGACTACATTGCTCATTTGCTCTTTATTCCTTTTGTACATAGTACTGTACCTTTGCTTATTTTCCTTGCCCTATGCTGCATTTTTCCACTCTACCACTATCCTTATTGAGGCAGGACTACTAACTACATAAGGATTTTGTGAGCTGTGTATACACTCTTTGTTTACCTTTCTCTTTTTTTCTTAAAGGTCTCATTAGTACTTCGTGTGATTTCTCTTCAAACCATCTAGGACAATGATCTCCAAACTTTTTTCATCTACGTACTCCTTGGCAGCCTGTTACCATAAACTGCACCCTTCATAATCATTTGTGTGATGTAACTGAAAGTGCCTTTCACTTACTGCTGGAGATATGTGTATCCCAGATGGGGAATCACTAATCTGGAGAATAAACTCAGTAAAGCCAACGATGAGTAAAGTTTTGCCTACTAAGTAATACTTTTCTTGATCTCTTCTTATGAAGCTCCTAGCCAGATCATTTTAATCACTGGGCGTGGTAAGCAGAACAAAATAATAGAGGAGACTGGATCAAGAGTCAGGGGAGAATCACAGAAGTAGCACAGCAAATGGGGAAAAGGTGAAGAAGCTAGTGTCTGTAGCTCAGTGGTAGAGCAAAGTGCCTGGAAAGCAAAGGGTCACTGGTTTGATCCCGACTGCCTGCCTGGCAGTAGGTAATGGCAAAAACCTTTGTATCTTCACCAAGAAAACTGTGTGCAGTCATCCAGGGGTGAGTCACAACTCATTTGTTCTCAACAACAACATAGAAAGGGTACTGTATGGACATAGGAGTTTAAAAGTTTTGCTGGAATTATTAACTACTATAGAGAGGTCTTGGAAGGTGTTCAGAACACCAGAACTCTGTAAATCTTCCCCTCTCTGCACACAAACCTCCAAACATTGGTTAGCAATCATAAGGGCTAGAAAGTTGTTTTTGTTTTGTTGAAATATGAGATTCTTTTGAAGCTTAATCCTGTGACAGAATGTTTAGGCTACAGTGATGCCTGGAATATAGACGGCTCTAGATTATATAAATGCTTTGAATATAAATGACTTGGATAACAGTCTGTATTGCAACGAGGAAAATGAGCCACTCTTGAGATGGTTTTGCATGCTAAAAGCATCATAAAATTATAATCATCATATAGAGTTAATCCTTTAATAGACACATGCATGTATTCAGAAAAAAATGTTGCCAGTGTTACAAACGGAAAGGTATACCACCTCGTTTTATGAGATTTGTTGGGTCAAACTAACAAATGAATCATTTTACACTGCCCTTGGGTAACTGGTTTTGGCATTTGGCCACCAATTCACTAAGCAAGTTGACCTCTACTTTCCATCTCATTTCGGGTGAAACAGATTTATTCTCAGCTCACCCATGGAGCCACGACTCTATTTATTTGTGAGATTCCTGACTGGTTGGCCAGAAACCCTGGAGGGAGAGTGTGTGCTGAAGGTTTGTTTTGGATCAGGGTGTGCAGCAAAGAAGGATTTGTTCCATCAGATTCCTTCTGTAAAGCAAAATCACTATGTGGGATACACAAGAGCCATCTCTGTTTTAAGTAAAAGAAAATCCCAGTGAAAGGCTGTAGAAACATATCTAATAACTGTGTTAATAAACTTCATGCACGTAATGAAAATAATAAAACAGAAGGAACTATTTGAACACACGCTAGAGCCGGAACCAGATTGAAAGGTAGGTGAAAATGAATTTTATTAATTAAACACATGGCCAGAGTGAATGGAGTCTTTTAAAGGAACACCGAAACCTCTTCTTGACACCAAGTCTCTTTATTAGAAATGTGTCACTTTTGCAAGATAGCAGCTGAGTTCCATTAAATCTACTCAGGGTTGGTTTGTCACATGAAACATAATTTAAAACTTTTTTATTCACATGAGAAAGATAGATTCTGCATCATGGGACATAGACCACAGACCCAGAAGGAGTGTGCTTGATTTAAAGCCTATTCACACTAGTCAAGTTTTGTGAATGAGAAGGTGGAATTTGAAGGCAATCATTCTATCATGCAAGTTGCTTCACCAAATGTATACTAAGAAGAAATGAATATGACCAAGCACAAATCTTGCGTACATGAGAAGTGGTTCCCGACTTTGGATAGGCATATTTCAGTATCAGAATTCTGCCTTATTTTCACAGAACAAGGGGAATTTTTTTGGAAAAGATGAAGGGGTTATATACAGTAGGAGTGAAGGGTAAGGTTATTTTAAAATGTTTAGCTTCTAAATAGAAAATATAATGACTATTAAATATTCTTTATACCAGGACCACTGGCACCCGAGATGGTGTCCTAAGTTCCAGGACATCATTGACCTACAGTTTTAATCATTTCTGAACATTCTCTGGATGGGGTGGTGTTGGTACTGTAGTTCAGCAATATATGTGAACCAAAATTAGAGAAAAGTAGTGCAGATGATTTTGTTTGGTTTTGCTTGAAAATCTGGCCTCTACAAAGCACACTTTCAAAGTCCTCAAAGTAATGCATGCATGTATCATTCTAGTAGCTGTACCACCACAAATACATTTATAAGAGTAAGTTTGACCATCCTTTAGAAATCCTTGCATTAATATGAACTAATGAGTAGGAGTGTGCACGAACCCCATTTCTACCCTTTGATTCAATATTTGGCTTTATATGAAGTCTCACAGCAAATGTCAAATGCCTTTGTGCATGAACATCCATCAAATGTTTGTGCACAAAAGGAACTCCTATCCCCTCCCTTTCCCCATCTTGCCCACCAGCTTTTGCCACTGCTGCAGCTTCCCACACCACCACACCCTCCTCTGAGGCTCAACTAGATCTTCTGGAGGTATGTGTGCAAGTATAGAGACCACCACCATCTGGGAATCATGGAAAGTCTCGTAAGGTTTTACACAATTGGGATGGCCTCTAAACCTGCATGTACATCTCCAGAAGGGCTAGTTGAGCCTTGGAGGAGGGTTCAGTGGTGGCAAATGTGGCAGTGGCTGGATTTTCAGGTAGGGGCACAGCCAGGGGGGATAGGAGTCCAGGGATAGAAAGATTTGGTCCTCATCAAAGCTTCTATGAAGCTTCTACAAAGGCCGGATACATTAGATTCACCAGCAAAGAGGGGCTATGAATTCACCTGCGAATGAATTTGTATGAATTGTAACATGATGAATATTTTCTCCCATCCCTAGTAATGAACAGATCTTCACTGTTGTAATAACAAAGAGAAGTTGATTAAACAAATATTGTAGTGCCAAAAAAAGAGTACTTCTGCATGTTTTTTTGTTCAACAAGTCCATCCAGCAAGCACTGCCTTTGTTGGAAAATGTGAACATCTAGAATAATCAGCTTTATTAAGAGTAATGTGAATCAGATGTTCCAATCAATAAGGAGATACCGTGTGAGTTTGAAGGGCCTCTGTGCAAGAAAACACAACAGTTACATTGTGGTAGATTAGCCTGTGCAAAGTTACATTGACTTGAATGGGTAGGGTGACCCGGTGCAAGTTCATGGAGTAAATTAACTTGCTGTCAAAGAGGCACAGTACCTTCCAGAACATAGTGCCATGTCTGAAATCTCCACCACACAGATAGCAGTCAAGATGCTCCCACCCAGACAAAGTCTTTTATAGACTGCAATCCAGAACACATCCAGAGAAGGACTTTTCATAATCATCAATGCTGAATCCATTAATGCCAGATGGAATGCCAACCTCCTAGATTCAAACAACATTATTGCACATTCTGCAGTGTTGAACACACTGATCCCACATGAAATGCCCTCTTTCCCTATCCTGAAAAGCATTCCTCACATCCTGCAGTGCTGAACCCACTGAAATACCATTTCTTACACCTGATGTTTCTTCACGTAGTCTGTGGGCACACGAGGATTGTTCTGCATCTCATCTTGTCTTTTACTGCATGGCACATGAAGCATAGGTCTGTGATGCTCTGTATAGTAAGCACAGCACAACCATTCCTATCCCTTTTCATTGTTCTTCATAGATAATTCTAGTGGGGGGTGAATATAATTTAGTGTATGAATGCTCTGGCAGTTCCTTTCCTCTTAAGCCATCCTAGCCTGGTGTGTCCTGTGGGCTAAGTGATATGAGTGAAATATGGAAGCAGACAGGGAGGAAGTATAGTTAGTATTCATTCATTGCTTATGTTGTACAGGCTGTCAGAACTAATGAAATTTTATGACAGACGGGCAACGATCAGCTTCCTGGTGTTATTTATCTTTCTTGCTCCTGGCTCCATGCTCCTGATGATTTTTCATTTGTCTTTAAAAAAGAGAAGAAAAAAAAGCCAAGATGACGAACCGCAGACTTCACCTATCTATACAAAAGCAGCAAACTGTATCGGGGCATAAATACAATTAGCAGTCACCTGATGTGAGTAATGTGTGAAAGCTGCGAGGAACGCTTTATCTGAGAAAATTCTTCAGACGACTTCAGTGAAACAGACTGCTGTCCTTCTGTTCTTAATGCCTTTGCAAAAGCTTCTAGAACTGTTCCATGACTGAGACTTCTCACCCCCATTTCTTTCCCCAGCATAACAGATGTTTTATTCAGATTAAGGAATCTGCTGCCTCCCATTTTTACCATTAATTATCAGAAGCATCGCTAAAGGATGACACATTCATTCGTAAAAGCTTCAAAGTAAATTATCCAAACAGATCCGAAGCATGTGAGTAAAGCTAACCCTAATCTCCACCTATTAATAAGAAGAGTTATGGGTGGTGTGGAAGAAATTCATTTCATGAAAATCTAGTGCGGAAGGCTGTTGCACCTATAGAGGTGATGGCCTTTGGTTTTGAACAGATATGTTAAGTTGTTTTGTTTTGGGTCTATCTGAATAAAAAACTATGTAATAAAAACTGGAGTTACATTGCAGGGTCATAATTTTATTGTCACACCTATGGACCCACTTTAGAATCCCAGAGTGCCATTGCTAAAAAAAAGTTTCACTGTCAACAACCTAAGTGAAATTAATGGTAGGGCAGTTATTTTGAAGATCCTGATATTTTTAGGACATTTGAGCAGTTGATAATCACCTCCCCCTCATGTGATCTGAGTATTAGGATTTATTTCCTGACCTGAGAAATGAATCAGGTCTTTTTTTTTAACCTTCCCTCTGTATATTTGACCCATCATATCTTATATAGCTTAACTGTGAATAAATCAACATGTATCTGAGGACTTCAATCTCATTATCGTAAATAAATAAAATATTACTTATATCTAATAATAATTTAAATTTAAAACACCATGGAAACACTAAACTTGGATGACTGGTATTTCACTTAACAAAGGCTGTGTTCAGCCATAACAAGAGGTCATTGACATTGTGTGGCCCTTGTGTTCCTAATGCTTCTCTATTCCACCTTTTCTTGGCACAGAATTTTCGGGAGAGGGGGAGGGCAAACTGGTGTGTGAACATTCCCACCTCCAAGTCTTCTCGGAGATGCTTTGTTTTTGCACTGTCTGATCACAGCCTAAGAATTTTGCCTTGCCACCTATAGCTCTATGGATCAGAAGAATATTATACTCAAACCACAGAAAAAGTAGTTTCAGCAGAGGTTTAGCAGTAGTTTTAGCAGATTCTGTGTTGCAAAGACTGTATAATCAGTTGACTTAAAGATGCCATGGTAAATGTAGCAAACAGGTACAGACCTGGCCCCAAATCTCAGCTTCCCAGGCTGGTAGGCTGTAACTGGCTAGTCCAATCAGGATGCATCAAAGGCCTTTGAAGTCTTCAATTCACAGACATAGCTATACTCCCCCCCCCCCCAGTTATATTCCTTGGCTACTAGACAACAATTCACCCTTAAAATATCAGAAACTAAGACAATATCAAGACTTGCCATAAATGAGTGCACATCAGTAGTGAGAGTGTGGAATCTATCGCAGGGGCAAGATATGTTTCATTTGCCTTTGTCTTCAGCTGTGGGAACTACGTCTTAGATATCCCAATACATGGATGGATGGATGGATGGATGGATGGGTGGGTGGGTGGGTGTATTACATGGCCACAAGTGCCTCTTGGCCTCTGGAGCTTTGAATCTGCCAAATGAAAAATCCTCAGCTATGAAGTGTTCCCCTAGCCAGTGATCTGCCAGACTAGAAATTACTTTAGAAATTACCTCTTTTTTTTAACTGATGGATAACTGTACCAAGTAGAAATTGTCCCTAGAAAGTTTAATACACTCTGCTCTCAAATCTGTACTGCTCAGGAACATTCTAGGAGTGCTCATTTTCTATGGTGTAGATATATACAGATGGTAAATATGAATGATCAGTATGCTTTAAAACAGATGTTATTAGCTGCACAAGTGGCAATAGTTAAAAATTAGAATATGCCAAAAGAAAGAACAATATTGTATAATTATTTAGGAGACCAATTATTGTTTGACTTTATTAGAGAATATAGGGTGTGTTGTACTGGTGTTTTACAGAAATATTCTATGATACATAAATGGAAAAAAGGTGTATAATGAGATATAGTAAATATAATCTACAAGTTAATTTCAATGGGAAGTTAAGATGCAGGCCAATCTAGCTTAGGGGTGGGGTTTATGGGTGTGGGAGAGAGGGGGAATTAAGCAATGGATGTGAGCATTGCTATAATGTGGAATGGTGGAATGATCTATGGTCAGTATTGTGAGCCAGTTTGGTCTTGCAGTTAGGATGTCAGACTCTTAGCTGATAGTCCCCCAGTTTGATTCTGCACTCCTCCACAAAGCCAGCTGGGTGACCTTGAGTTAGTCACAGCTCTTTCTGAGCATTCACAGCTCCAACTACTGCACAGGGTGTCTGTTGTGGAGAACAGGTTTGTCAACCGCTTTGAGTCCCCTTAAATGGGTGAGGAAAGCAGGGTAGAAAAGCCAAGTCTCCTCCTCCTCCTCCTCCTCCTCCACTAAAGTTAATAAAGATATTTGAAACAAACACACACCCAATTCTATGGTGTAGAAGACATCTGAGACTATTCATTGAATGTGTCTTGATATTTCTTTATCATGAAACCCATACCATCCCTAAGGTGGTATTTTGAGAAGTGTATTGACATTCTTGGGTGTAGTAGTGTGAGGCTCTCTCTGGAAACTTCCTCTGATGTTATGGCACCCCATTTTGATCTTCAGGAAATGAGTTTGGAAGAAGCAAGAAAAATGCTTCTGCAAGCCTGTTTCTACCACTGTTTTAGAAGCACTTTGTGACCCATCACTAAATAATATCTAGTGAGTCAAAAGAGGTAGGACAGTGGCAGCTAATCCACCAGACAGAAAAATGTGAAATACAATTAGTCTTATCATACTTTTGGCTCTGCTTCCATTGCACATTAAAGATTCCTTAATTGGGCCCTCACAGCAGCTGGTCCCCATGAAGAGCAATGAAGTCTGGCCTCACTTAAGTTTCCTTTGCGGAATAATGGAGGCTTAGCCTTTTCAGGGAAGACCAACTTAATGTTCTGAACCAAACATCTGTAACATTTATCAAGGCCCCTGCTTCCAGGCCATCCGCATCCTACGCCAAATGCTGAAGGGTGTGTTGTTGAGTGGTTACTAAGGTCATGCATAAGAACATAAGAGGAGCCTTGCTGGATCAGGGTACAGCCTGTCTAGTCTAGTATCCTTGTCTCACAGCCCGTCTAGTCTAGTATCCTTGGACAGCTCAAGCAGAAGAAAAAAGCAAAACCTTCACCTGCTCTAAAATATATGCAAATGGTTATTAGAGAGGCATCTTGACTGTGTCTCCAACCTGGAGGCAGTACCTAGGCATCCATTCTTGTAGCCATTGACACTCCGGTCCTCTATTAATTTAACACTTTCTTAAAGCTATCTACACTGGCTGCTGTCATCACCTCTTCTGGTAGTATGGATGTAGGCATATAAGCATGTATGGGACAACATTTATGTACATGGCTGGATCACCCACAGAGATGTTTGTGCATGTGGCCAGAGTTTTACCACCATATCTGTTCTTGGCAGCCTTGAGGGGCTCCTTCAGAACTCTCCCACTCCCACTGTGGTGCCAGAGTAGGAGGAAACTGAAGTCTTGGTAAAAGTGAACCTTTTTCTTGGACAGATAATAAAGAAAGATGTCTCAGTAAAGAAAGAAATAACTGGATTTAATTGCTTCTCAGATCTGCCTTGTCATCCTTGCCTCCAAGCATCCACTAAGGTTTAATGCTCTAATTGACATTTCATGGAAAGCCTTCACCTTTCCTACTAGTCAGCTTCAGAGCAAATGTGCTCTCATAACATAGACATCTGCCCTCTGGACTAACCTTTCCTGAAGCCGCATCAACCGAGTAATGCTAATAAAAATATCCATCTGTGCTTCAAGATAAACAAAGCATTAATACACCAAACAGTGGCTTAGATTATATGAGAGCCAGCTTTAATGATATTGCACATCTGTTAGGGTGCATTTCCAACCCAGGCAGGCTCCCTCTGTCTGGTTCTTTCTTGTGATGTCTTTATATGGGAAAAAGTGAGCCCCATTCCTTTGGTCAGTTGAGCTTCTGTCACAGAAGCAATAGGCTTTCTTCCTAAAAGCCTTTTGCCCAACAGTATCCCATACAAGGTCCTCAGAATTAGGTCCTTAGGATTACAGTCAGTAATCAAAGCATAATGGTACTTAAATGTTCATTTTTTTCCTCCCTTCGGGTTTCAGAAATTATTGAAAGGCTGTTTTCTCCTTTGCTTGGCTTGTGGGTTAAAGCATATTTCAGGACACAAAGTAAAACTCTACCACCCATAGTAGGAAGAGAGAAAGGGAAGATGGTGTTTATACCAAATGGGAATTGCACGTAGTCTACAAACAGCAAACCACAGTAGTAAACAGTATGGCTTCAGCGAAGCATAGATAGGAGGCGGTATGCTTCTGAAGGCCAGCTAATGGGAGATTTGTAACTACTGAAAAGTTTGCATGTATGCCTTGTTTGGGGGCTTCTGTAGTTTCTACTGTGAAAACAGATGGATTTGATGAGCCCCCAATCCAGTACAGCAAGACACTTCTTATATTCTCAAGGTTGGACAGCACTTCTAGAATCCTACTGTAAAGACTATTTACAAAGTTTCTCAACCCAAGAAGTGGCAGGTTTTGAGGTCCATAGGCACATGGGGAGAAGGCAATGGAAAGGCTGTATTGAAAACTCTCCCTTTTCTATTGCAAATGCTTTCTGAAGGGGCACAGTGAAAAACCAGGACTTAGAGTTAGGTACCCCGTCTGCCATTCATATGTAAGAGTGAGCTGGTTGGGCACATCGTAGATCTGGCCAGGCCAAAGATAATGGGCCTTTTTGCAGTTGGCCTTTGGGAATGACCAGGGACCTTTCAGCATGGAGCATGCACACCCCGTAGAGGTGCTTCCTTCTTGGAGAGAAGTACAAACTACTCCATAGCTGCAGTAGGAGAGCCACTAGAACTCCTAATACAATCCCACCTGCAGTCTTCATACTACTGTCTGTGTTGGTAGGTCTCGATGAAGTTCAGGCAAGAACTGGTCACAGAGGTTGCGTACAAAAAGGCCCAGAGTCTCTGGATGTATCCACATGCAGTAAAAAAGAAGTGACTCAAAAGCAGTGTCTGCATTCTAGTGCTCTCAACCACATTAAAAGCTAGAAAATCAACTTCCAAAGAGCATTCTCTAGCTTTTACTGTGGATTATAGGTGGGGAAAGAACACTAGCATCCACATGCTACCACTTCTAAGTCACCTTTGAACTCCTTAAAAAAAATGTATGCAGACCTAGCCTTTGTGTATTTTCAGTCTGGAATATTGCTTGCACTAAATTGGCTCTATGGAACTGACTGAACAGTGGGGGTCCCCGATGTTGCACTAGATATCATTGGACTCCAGGTCCCATAGTTTCTGATAATTGAGGTGCTGGCTGAAAGTATCAGCTGGAGGGCACCACATTGGTCATCACTGAAAAGGAACAGGCCTCACCATTATGAAACACTTTTATGGATATGCACACTTACGGTATCAATCACATCATATACTATGCAGCTCAAGCTAAAAACTATTCCTGGGTCGTGCTGCTTCATGTTCAGGATTACAGTGATAGTGGACAGGGTTTTGTCATGTGACTAATGTTCCCTCAAAATAGTGTTCTTCAATTAATAATAATAATAAGCATGGGAGGAATAAAATATTTGCTTCTCTAATGTTCTCCATGCATTTTTTAAATTTAAATGAGGGGAAGCTTATTATTCTTCTCCTTGGAATGACCCAGGGGCAACAGGATAGATGAAGTATTTTATTCATGTACACTAATGTGCAGGAAGCAAACTCTTCCACATCAAATACATTGCAAGAACTATTGTTCCATCTTTCCAGATACATGACAATGGACCCACAAAGACCATGCTACACTAGGTGACACAGTGATGCTTATGCATTGTTCGCCATCACAAAAGGACTATGGTATTTTAATGCACAAGAGGAGAAACAGTCAAGCCATTCTTACAGAACTTGGCTAATAGCAGGTGGTTAAGAATTGCCCATTCCTCATCCCAGACAGTTCAAAAACCGCCTGCTCCTGCCTTTCCGGGTAGGTTGTCTTTCCCTTCCCTCCTGTCAAGCACTAATTAACCCACACCCATGCCAGGGCTCCGTGGAGTGCTGATAAGGCACTTAACTGCTGATAAGCCAATCCTACTGGTATTTGTTTGGAATACAAAAGGAAGTTCATTCTGGTACAAAATCCACCACAGATGTGCTGCAAAGGATCATTATACAAACGGTGGAACATGATGAATTGGGCTTCTTGTGCCCAGCCAAAGTGGGAGATTTCACATTTAATTAGAGGGCCACCCTGTGCTGCCCTGAAAGCATGCCACAAATTGCTGAGCATCAAAGGCATCTTGGGCTAGGCTGCTTGCAAAATGGGATGACAGGGCAAGGCTACTCCTCTTTGCCATGCTCTTGTGCTGGAGATAAAATGACCTCCTGCTGGGCATCACTTTCCTCTGAGCATTCCAGCAATACTTTTTTCAGAGAAACATAATGACAGTGGAACTTCATCTTCCCTTTCATGCTGAAAGAGTGCACCGTCCAAGGCTTCCTCCAGACAAAGCTAGAGTTCTGATTGTTCCACTTTATATTCCTTAAAACGGAATAGCATTTCGTAAAGCAGACATTTCTCACCAGGTTTATACAGAAGGTACCTTATTTCCCCATGTTTTCCAGGAAAAGGTCTGAACCAAAGAGTAGGGGTGTGCACAAATGCAATTTTTGGGATTTGATGCAATTTGATTTGAATATCCAGAAATCCGATTCTAATTTGTTTGAATTTTTACTTCAAATTTGCACTTACGAATGTTGGCAACATTCATATGTGCCCGTATGCATCGTTACACATCCTGTAAACATCCATACACATTTGTACATGTCCATATGCATCTTGTAGTTATTCTGTATGCAACCTGGATCCGTACAAATGCGTACACATGCAGGAAAGAAGCGAATCTGCAAGTACATACTGCATTCAAACCCATGCACATGAGAATGTCCGGATAATTCGAATGAATAGATCTGAAATTTGAAATTTGTTCAAATCTTTAAATTTGAATTTATG
>MTQE01002208.1:47519262-47555637 GCA_014337955.1 Aspidoscelis marmoratus | reverse complement strand
TTTCAAATTCTTTAAACTGAAATAACACATGCCATGAAGACGCGCCCTGACAGTCTAACCACAAGACCAAAAGTGTATGGCTAACTGCCTTTTATTTCACTTTACACTTGTATATCTCCTGTCCATCTGATGATAGGTTACATGAAAGGAAACATGTCAATTAAAAAACATATTAAAAAAACAAAACGAAACACCATTCCCCAATATGAAAAGAACTTTTATATAAAAGGACTGGAGGAGGAGGAGGCACCTTTTAACCAGGCAACAAAATCTCTGTGACAAATATTTTGATGATCCACATTTGGGGTGCCTACTTTTTGCTTTACATAAATTAATACAGACAATTTTTCCAAAAAATGGAAAGAAGGATTTTCCTTAAAAACAACATCAGTGAGGGCAGCATTTTAGGCAGGACCCACACAGGGCTTGGTGAACTCCTTATTCCCATTGAAGACTGTTCTAGAAGGAGGCCATGCCTCCCATGGAAATTTCATGTTCATGTGGGACATGGTAATGGAGTGGGTCCAAGTGAGAAAATGCCTCTGGAGCCCAATCCAATTTTGTAACAATGTCCTTTGTGTTTTCAGTAGTCAACTGAGTCAGAAGTTTGTATGCAGATGGCAGGGGCTTGAAGCTTAATCCTAACTCTAGTATCATTTTGTGTGCCACTTCAGGGTGCTCAGCTAAAATAACCCTGACTGGCAGCTGTTCACATTGCAGATAAGTTTGGGGAGGGATTGGGAAGGGTTGGAATGCACTAGGTATCTGCAAGTGCAGATTCCTAGTGCATTTGAGGCTGTTTCACCCAAGGTTTTGCATGGCTGGGAACCAAGTGCGAAAAGGCCCAAAGTCACAGTCTGGGATATGGCGTATATTGAAATGTGGATTCTGTGGTCCCAGAACATATTTAAACTCATTTCAATCTGGCTTCAGGCCCAGTTATGGCACCAAAACTTGGTCACTCACATTGATGACCGTCTCTTGGACATAAGGAGTATCACTCTGTTGCTTCTTCTGGATCTCTCATTAGCTTTTGATACCATTGACCATGGTATCCTTCTGAAAAGGCTAGTGAATTTGGGAAGTGAAGACTGAATTGCTGTGGGAGATTTCTGCTCAAAACCTTGAAAACTTGCTTGTGGGGCTCCTCAGGGATCTATCTTCCATGCTTTTTAACATCTATATGAAGCCACTCAGAGAGGTAACCAGTTTTGAGGTAAGATGTCATCAGTAAGCAGAAGACACCCAGGTCTATGTTTCCAGGTCATCAGAATCAGAAGAGGCATTCAAAGTATTTCAGGGCAGTAATGGGCCAAATGGACACCAATAAACTGAAACTAAATCTACACAAGGCAGAGTTGCTATGTGTCCCTGAGTCTCATGTCCATGAAGAACTGAACCAATTTGTTCTTTATGGGGTTGCTTTACTATAGAAGGGACATGTGTTTTAATTCAGAGGTGCTTTTGGACTCTGCACTGAGATTTGAGACTTCCAACGATGCCTGGTTTACCAACTGGACAGAGATAGTCTGGTCACAGTAATTAATTTATAAGATTCTAAATGGCTTAGGTCTGAAATGTCTAAAAGAAGGAACCTTTCCTCCTATATAAGCCTACCCATGCCCTAAGATCTTGATGGTCCCACCATCTTCAGCTGTTAAGGAAGTGGAGATACATGGAAAGGCATCCTTGGTGATAGTCCCCTGACTGTGTAACCAACTAGCTTTTGACATATGGCAGGTACCCTTACTGTATGTATTTAGACATTTGTTGAAAATGCACCTCTTTACTCTGGACTTCGGCTGAGAGAGAGAACAGCATCTCTTTGCAGTTCAGGCATTGGTTTGAAATAATTATTTTATCTACTTTTATAGTGATTTTATAGAGATCTAGACAGACAGACATTGTGCAGGGGCCCATGTGGATTTTGTCTTCATTGCTAACTTGAAGGGCTTCCTGCAGTATTTCACTAAGAATGTGAATCTGTACAAGGGCTTCAATCAAAATTGTGCACTTTCATCTGACTTATTTTTAATGAAATTACACAGTTGAGAAATTCTGGAAATGTTGGAGATGGATACGTTGCAGAGGTCACGTGTCTATTAACGTATCAAACTGAAACATGGAAGGCTGCAAGGAAACAAAAATGCAGAAATGGAGTCTTTTTCCATTAAGTACCCATTAATGGGTACCTTAGAAGTACCCATAATGGGTACTTAATGGGTACTTCTAGTGACAGTGGAAAAACACCCAATTATCAGTTTTGGTGATATGGAAGATAGCTGTAGACTTGGGATGTGCACAAATATTTGAAACATTCAAAATTTGATCAAATTTGTTCAAATTTGAACATTCAAATTCAAATTGAAAGTCCATAAATTCAAAATTAAACATTTCGGGCACATACCAATGCTGTAGACATTTGTATTTGCAAATTCAAAATGAAAATTCGCACAAATAGATTTGAATTGATTCGAATCAAAACGAATGTGAATACATTCAAATTTTAAACATTCAAATCTATTCAAATTTTTGGATATTCGAATCGAATCCTGAAAATTGCATTTGTGCACACCCCCACTGTAGCCTGACTTTATTCCAAAGATAGTCCTTCCAGTACCCTTCAGTAATTATGGGCCACATTCTTATTGTTCAAGGTGTCTGGAGGGCATCATTTTAGCTTTCTATAGAAAGACAGTGCTTACTACCTATAACCAGATATTGTCATTACTGTTGCCTTTAAGAGTCCTTGATTGCACTTAGTTCTCTAAGACAGGAGTGGCAGATCAACTTTCTGAGTCTGGAAGTGAAAGCAGCAGATCAACTTTCAGTGTGCTGAAAGGGATTAAGCAGCATTTCCGTGGCTCTGTCTGTAGGCTGGTAGATTGTTTAAAGTTGCAGATTTGAAATGCTAGGTTTCTTCAAAGGATTAATTCATCTTTTGATCCAATGAGCACTCTGACGAATGCTTCTTTCCCTATCACATTCAAACACATGGTCCCCTTTAGAAGCTAATAAACCCATTTGCTGCCAAATAACAGGTTTTTCCAATATTGCTTTATCAGGAAGAGGATAAGAAGGTTTAATGTCTTGGGTATTTTTCTTCTTCCTTTAAAAGCTAAATCAGGTGTATCTGGCCCTGGAAAGAGCAACTCTTTCCTTTATTGCATAAGCATTCTTCTAAAATTTCTGTAACAGCCTTTGCTGATTCCAACAATCCATTATTGCATTAATAATATGGATAATTTATGATCCTGCATCTTTTCTGGTGGTCAAGATCAGAGATGGCCTAAGGATACAAATTATTATTTCTAAAAATGCGCATACTGTCTACTAAGGCATGTTCATCCCATACCAATAATTGAAATAGTGAATTATTACCTCCAATAAGGAATGAGAAGGAAGAGTAAAACCTCAAATAGTCAAAGCCACAGGAATCTAACTCCTACATAAGTTCATTTACCAGTCTAAAAAGCCTCTTTTTTCCTGTAAGTCATGACCTTTCTATACTGGGTCTTATTGTGGATTATATTCCAGAATAAGAGTAGACCTCACCTGTGACCTGGCATAGTCTGCACACGCATGTAGATGATGACGGGACCTCTATTCCAGAATATATATGAGGAATAATATCCAGTGCAGAAAGGGGCTGAGTCAATGAAAAAGATTTGGGACCTAGTGATACCACCCTGCATTGGTGGCCATCGTCTTAGATCCAGCCAGACCAAGTACTGTTTCCAGACTACAGCTTCCAGACTGGGATCAACAGGAATCAAAAGTGGATTGCAATTTAAAGCTTCCCTTTCACACACTGGCATGGAAAAGTCCTGGCTCTGGTTTGGCCTGGCAAAAAAATGAGACTTTTGGTCCATGGTCTGTTCTGTTTTTGCTGTCCTGTCATCCCTTTCCATGAGCCACCACTGGGATGTGCCCCTAAATTCCATTGATTTCATATAGAGAGTCTGATCCTTTCTGCACTGAGCCTTATTCCAGATTATATCTCAGGATAGAGCTCTACCATCCATATGCTAGTGCAGACTATGGGAGGTATCAAGCAGGGCTTACTGCAGTCTGCACCAGCACGTGGATGGCAAGTCCACATTCTGGGATATAATCTGGAATCTGAAGAAATGGCCTCTGACTTAGCTTGAGAATTGAATCTCGTGCAGTGGAGCTTAATACCAGGATTGTAGCCATATTTCTCCATTCACTTTGATGGAATTGGAAGTGCCCATATTGGACAATTATATTCTTCCAATTTTGCAGATGAGGTAAAAAGAGATTGATTATACTAGTCAGCCATATATTACATGATGGTAGAAATGTATGAAGGCAGACCTAGGAATAGCACTTTCCCAGCAAACAAAGCTATTATGAAAACAGAAGGTCACAAGTAAGCTAGGCTGCTATGATGTTGATAATCACTTTAAAATAACTCTTTGAATAAACATTTGCTTGATTGCTCTCTTCTATGGTAGATATATTTACTATGGTTAAGTAGATGAGGGCTTGCCTCCTAAACTGCTTTATTTATTTAGGAAATAATGCCAATCTCTGCCTTTGTAAGCCAGTTTGGTCTAGTGATTAGGGAGCCGGACTCTTATCTGGGAATACCAGGTTCGATTCCGCCCTCCCCCATGAAGCCAGCTAGGTGACCTTGGGCTAGTCACAGCTGTCTTGTGAGTTCTCACAGCCCCACCTACCTCACAGGGTGTTCTGTTGGGGTGAGAAGAATAGAAAAGCTTTGTCAGCTGCTTTGAGTCCCCTTAAATGGGTGAGAAAAGTGGGGTGGAAAAGCCAACTGTTCTTCTTCTTTGTAGCAATATAGGAGTGTCCCTGCTAAGGCTGTGTTGTGGGTGAGGAATGGGTAAGCCCAAGGACATGGCAGATCCATCATGTGTCAACCTCATTCGAACTGGGTTGCCATGTGGGGCTGTTGCAGAATGTCCACCACAGGCACAATTGATGCAGGAAAGCTTTTTTTTATACCAAAGGTCTTCAGAAAAGCCTTAAGTGTCCTTCTCAAATAGTACCAACACCAGCAAATTTGAAGGAAGTGTTCCCTTCCAGTCAGAAATGGCTAGGAAGAGAGCAGCACATTCAAAGGACTTAGTTAATGTTGAATTCTTTATATATTTGTTTTGAACTACAGCATTAGGCCTAGCTACCTCCCAACTTGTGTACGTTTGAGACTGTAGCTTTGTTTTATACTGACAAAAGTTATTATTTATTCTCCCTATCTGGAAGATAGAAACTTCCAGATAGATATGGCAATGATACCCATCTTCAGAGGATCTTCTGGCTGCTCAAGAGTGGGTGACAAAGTCCATGAGACAATCATTTGTGTTGGTTTCTTCAAGCGGTCATATCCTCTGAAGATGGCTATTAGAGCCATATCCAGATGCTTAGGTTCAAAGCCGACCTATGGCATAACAACCCCTAGACTGCAAGAAGTGCGATGAAAATCAGCCGTGGAAGACTCCATTCCTCTAATATTATTTCTTTTTACTTCATTGATGTCAGCATTAAGATTTGAGAGACCTCAGATATCTTTTACACAAGCTTGGAAGTGTAGCTAGTAAGATCAGTGCAGAGAAAATGATAGGGTCAAAAGCAGCGAAAGGACTGTGACTAAGGACTATTAAACCTGAGAGCCTTCTCGTTTTGACTGCTTGGTAACTTTACCCAGCACCCTGGGCTTGCATCTGGATATGGCATCTTCTCCCTCCAGCAAAACAGTGGTTTCCCAAGTCGGAATTTTCCTGTATCCCCCCTTTGTTTGCTTCATTCCAGCATGCACAGTCATCTCATTTTTCATCCATCACATGTGATGAATCCTGAAACAGTAATCTCTTTTTGCATGGTTCATTTCCAGATTCAGAGCTACGAAAGTGTTTCAGTCATCTGAACAAAGATCACAGCTAGGCACTTGGAAAAGGATTTTTGAGCATCGCTGAGGTAAAGTGTCATTTCCATCATTGGAGCAATCAACAGTTATAGGAAGAGACTTCGACAGTAAAAAATAGAGCCCCTCTTGCATGCACACACACACACACATTTATGTATATTCACACTCAAAAATTCTTATAACTACATTTTTCATTTTAATCTTACTCAAAGTATGGAGTGGAAGAAGATCAGAATTTAGAAAACTTCTCTTTGATTGAAAAAATGGCATTTTGTCAATTTCTGTTGAGCAAAAGCAATGTGCTGAGGCCTATAAACTCTTTTTATTACGAGGGACCTAATAAACTACTCTGCCATGGGTTATGACTCCACATCTATCCCTAGACTCCTGTGTGGACTGAAGTGTGGTATATGCACACTCAGCAACATGAGGTGCTCACTTAAAAGTATGTTGTCTGCCCAAGGTACCTGAGAGTGAAAATGCAAAGTAGGGTTTGCAGGGTGAATCATCTGCAGTGTCTTCATGTTCCCTTATATGTTGCACATGGAAATGGAGGAGCGTCCGGTGTTGTGGGACATGTGGGCACAAGAGATCCTCATCCCCAGGTGCCTCTGTCCTATTTTCAGTTGTGCTCCAATCTTATTTAACCTTAGAAACTAAGCAAGATAATAATTTGGATGGGAGACCTCCTCAGAGTACCTGCTGCTGAAGACTAGGTTGGTGATTTTTAAAAATAATATCCATTGAAAAGCAATAGCAAATTACCAATTTATTGTTTCCAAAAAGTAAATGTGTGGATTTATTTGTGCAGTCACCAGCAGTTGTATTGGGCATGATGGTTGCATTCTTTTATTAAGTAAAACAATTATTTCATTATTTGTAACTAAGAAGTCTTCAGTCAATGGCCGTGCACAAATTCTCATTTTAATTCAAATTAAACTTTAGTTATATTACAGATGAAAAGATTTATGTTATCCCCCAACATCTGCCCCATCTTCAAAAAAATATCAGAAACTCCTCTCACAGGGACACTTTCCTCTTTATCTTGTTCAGAATGCTATGGTTGCAGAAATAATATTTGTATCTTTTTTTCTGATTCCAGCCAGACAGAGGATCCAAGTGATTGAATAGGACATGGGGACCCAATCTGGCCCTGTATTCACAAGCAGCAATGAGAAAGGCAGGATCTGTATGATGATGGATCCTGCTGGGAAGCATGGCTAGAGTGCTAGTTCATTACTCACGCTGAATCAGCCGCATGCTGTTCACTTGCTTGCCACCACTCCCAGCCATGCAAACATCAGAGCTGGAAACTCGCATTCCCTGGCTTCAGTGTTTCTGGCCAAGACAGGTTACTTGAGCACAGTCTTTTTTGTGTCCAATTAAACAGGACCATGTTAGCCAGCCTGAAGATGATACACACCAAACAGATAAGTCCACACATCATTATGATAGGATAGAGGAAGCCCTTGAGTGAGCACTCTGGATGTGCATGAATATTCGTAACATTCAAAATTCATATGGATTCATACAAATTCATCTGAATTTGGACATTTGAGTGTTAGCATATTCGAAGATTTACATTCAGATTTGAATCAAATACTCTGGAATGTTTGTATGAAGTTTTGTTACATTTGTGAACCTTGGGGAGGTGGGAAAGCGGTGGCACCAGTCACATCTGCAACAGATCCACAGTGGATTTGAAGTGGATTGAGCATGGCTTCAAAGCGGATTCAGGGCTGATTTCACATGTTCATAACGGATATGTAGGGGATTCATATATGGTTCATAGCAGGGATTTGAAACGAATTTGTATTGAACATTCATATTGAATTTGAATGGGGATCTATTTGAATGAATACAAATTTTCTTGCATTCAGTTTATTACAAATTGAACAAAAAACACATGCTATTCATACACATCCCTAGTGAGCGCTGTCACAGGCTCTACTTTTGTCATGCTCTTAGAATTTCTTAGGGTGTGAGGCGTACTGGATGAATGTGGGTCATGTGGGCGTCGTCCTTGTCTAGCACATCCCACTGTGCCATGAGGGTGCAGAGACATGCAGACCCAGCATCCTCAAGGCACATTTGTGGCACCAAAGTGGCACTGGAAGGACTGTACCAAAGGCACAGAAGCACAATGCAGATGATAGTGTTGACAGTTTCTTCTTTTCCCTCCCAACCCATGTTCCTTGTGTGTCATGTCTTTAGAAGCCTGAGGGCAGGGAATTTATGAAACTTTGTATATTGTAGGCTTCTTTGACAGGCTTCTGTCTTAACAGAAGCAGGGAGATAGATGGATAGATAGAATAATGCATGAAGCACAAAAAGACTCAGCAGCCCAAAGGGCCTCTTTTAAGACTGTGATGCTATATGCTGTAACATGGCATCTGCTTCAGTGTGATATAAGTTCCTTTTGCTGGAGTCATCATCACAAAATGAGTGGACATATTTTGCAGGTCTTTACCATAAGCCTCACTTTTGGTTCTGAGGTTTTCTGCCAGCTATACCCACAGCATCACAGATTTCTATCTTTGCAGAATAGATCATGCATATTCCCTGAAATAGCCCTTCTGCCAGTGACTTACGGCAATTATGTGTTCCTGTTAGCTTAGCTACCAGAGCAGCCACAGTGATCTATGATGGACTAATGTCAGGATATTTGCGATTTGGAGATGCAGTCAGTGAACCATGGAATTATACAGAGAGAATCAGGTTCCAGAGAACAAATTAGATGAGAACCAGTAGAAATTCCCAGTGAAGGAGGAGTCTACCGCAGTTTGTGGAACATAGACACAATGCAAATACATGATAAAATATACATTACCATAAAATATACATTACATACACAGAACAGAAAACATAACGCTACCCAACTCTACCTAATTCCCTCATTTCTCTGCTGTAGCTGCTGATTACATATGTAAGAAAGTTTTGTCAAATTCAGTTTGTGGTGTTATGTGAGTATCCTTGATATATATTTTTTCCAGATGTGGAAAGCTAATGAGCTGCCCTCAAAGTCTTTTATCACATTAATTTGAATTTAAAAAAAAAGCTGTTGGGGACTCAAATGTAAATTATTTATTTATTTATTTCCATTTATATTTTTATCCCGTCCTATACCTGGAGGTCTCTAGGTGGGTAACAATATTTAAAATCAATTATTAAAACAATAAGTTCGTGTTAAAACAAATAGCACCTGCAACTGGGAAGAGAAAAGTGTATCCCCATTTAACCAAAGGCACATCTTCACTGCCTTCTGAAATTTGTACAATGAAGGTGATTGATGAACCTCAAGGGGAAGGCTATTCCATAGCCTAAGGGCCATCATTGAGAAGACCTTCTCCCGGGTGCCCACCCCTTTTGCTGCTGAGGGTAGTGGGACAACCAGGAGGCCCTCCCCTCCAGATCTTCATCATACAATCTCCAGTTCCCCACTCTCCCAGGAGCTTAGTATCATGCCCAACTCAGGTCTTTTCTGCACTGGACTTAATCCAGATTATATTCCAGAGCAGGGTCCTGCCATAGTCTGCACCAGAATGTGGAAAGCAGGTCCCTACTCATGATATTATCTGAAATAAGACCCAGTGCAGAACAGAACTTAGTTATCCTCTTTATCTGTGTTCAGTACATGGCAAGCAGCCGTGTGGAACCTAATGACACGAAGAATTCCGTGCTTTCAGGAGTCTGTAATAATCACTAAACTTAAAGCAATCCCTAATAATCATTTGCCTCTGATGACCAATTGTTCACAAATGTGTTCAGAATGAATACATTCAGTCTGCCGGGTACTTTGCCTTGGGAAATATTATTTTTCACTGTAGGTGCAGTTATATATGCAATCTTAATTTTCAGCTTTGAAGGAAATAAATCCTGCCTAATGGCTGAAGCTTCTCTTTAAAAGTTCAGTGAAATGATCTGTCCAAATCTGCAGGGACAGAAAAAAGAAGGAAAAATGTGTGTGTGTAAATCTATTTGAGTTGTAGAAATATTCATGGGAGCAATAAGTACAACAAAATAAGGTCTGAAATTATCTGAGGTAGAATGTGTGGTCCTTTCTGCACTGCAAATTATTTCAGATTATATCCCAGACTAGGCAGGTGCAGATTGTGGCAGACCCTGCCCAGGACTGCCATAGTCTGCACTTCCATGTGGATGGCAGGTCCCTGTTACGACATATAATCTGAAGTAAGGCCAAATGCAGAAAGGCCCATTGTTCGGTTGTCACATGGAGATGGCAAATTCTTAAAATACACATGATCAACCCCTAGTAGAGAAGACAATTCCCATCCTAAACTGTGATATCAATTTAGAGTTGAAAGATAGAGAAAAGAGGTACCTCCAGATATAAATGGAAAAAAAAATCTGAAGCTTACCCTTTGTTCTCAGCAAAGGAGCTCCACAGGGAGAATGGACCATCCCCCTGCTGTCCTGATTCTTCAAAGCAGCAGAGAGGGCTTTTTAAACCATATGGAAGTCCTTCCATCCCTGATAGGTCTGCATGTTCTCAGGTGAAGATGGGCTCTTGTGATATCTCTTGCAGTTTGTCCAAACACCTGTGAAAATGCAGAGGGAAGGGAAACTCCACAGATGTCTAAGTACTATTTGTTTTTTACTTGCAGAGCATCAGACTTTACTTTGCAATACCCACAAACTATTCATGCTGTCTGGATACTGCCAAGATCTGGTAGCTGTTACCACCTCTTCTGGCAGCAAATTCCATATACAGATGACCCTCTGGGTGAAGAAATACTTCCCCTTGTCGGATCCGACTCTTCTACCCATCAGCTTCATAGAGTGCCCCCTGGTTCTAATGCTGTGTGACAGAGAAAAGAAAATTTCTCTATCCACCTTTTCTATACCATGCATGATTTTATATACTTCAATCAGGTCCCTTCTTGAATGCTGTATTTCCAGGCTGAAGAGGCTTAGACATTGCAGTATGTTTTCATAAGGGAGGTGTTCCAGGGCCTTAATCATATTGGTTGCCCTTTTCTGCACCTTTTCCAGTTCCACGATATCCTTTTTGAGGTGCGGTGACCAGAATTGTACACAATATTCCAAGTTTAACTAGTTTAACTAGTGGTTCCATTTTAACTAGTTTCCAGGGTTTTCTCACTGGATTACAGAGCCACCACATATGTATGTTGTTTTTCCTTGCAGCCCCTCCAGCAATCTTTAGGTAAGTTTTTATTCATATTAGCTTATTTGATTGGTATTAAATACCATTTATGTATCATCTTCCAAAGCATCTCTTCAATTTTTGAATTTTCCTTTCAATTTACAAGTCCCTCTGTTATTTTAACCCACTGTCCATCCGTTATTTTCATTGCAATATTTGCCCCCCAATTATTTTTATAGATAATAACAGATAGTTCATTACTCTCTTTTAATAGCTTACATATTTTAGATGTTAGACCCTTTGGGTTTACTGCATGTTTAACAACCAGTTTTTAAAAATGTACTAAAGTTTCTACTCATTGCTGCCTTATTGGTTACTTGATTTTAAAAATGCCAATTCCATTTCAAAATTAAACCAATAATTCCTGTGCACGCGCTGTAATCCTCTAATTTGCCCTGTTTAAACTTCCCCAGTTATTGCATTATAACAATCTTTCAATTGTCTATAATGTTTTTGTTCCAACAGATTCCAGAAGCCAACTGGAAATCTGTTTATTTAGTCAGGATATGCCTTAAGTGTTATTATTGGTGATATTATAGGTATTTAGCAGTGCCTCCTTTTCCTTACTTGCAGAATTATATTAATTATGGGATTTATTTGTGTATCACTCCTTTTTTTAAAAAAAGAGTATTATGCCTTTGATCTTATGTACCAGTGTGGTTTTTTTTTCTGTATCTGTGGAAAGAACATTTGTACTATCATAGCTATAGATCACTGATGAGGAACCTTTTGAGCTCGGTGTGTCAAAATTTGCAAGAAAGCAAACACTACAT
The DNA here is from genome assembly GCA_014337955.1 of Aspidoscelis marmoratus. Lineage (NCBI taxonomy): Eukaryota > Metazoa > Chordata > Lepidosauria > Squamata > Teiidae > Aspidoscelis > Aspidoscelis marmoratus. Next base: position 47,543,771 of record MTQE01002208.1, on the reverse strand, counting down.
GCCTAGGTGCCAGGGTGACCATGTGTGTCATCCAAAAGGGCTTGGCATGTCACCTGTGACACGTGTCTCATAGGTTGGCCATCACTGCTATAGATCATTTGTGTTATTCTAAATGCATCAAAATATAGCCATAGTGTCAGGATATCTCCATCTTCCTTTCCTGGAGTGCTTTTTAAATGTGTGTGTGTGTGTGTTGTGTCTCTCTGTGTATGAGAAGCACATGAAGGAGACAGACATACAGAGGGACACACACTTTCCGCATCTTCTGAGGAGGTGGGGTTCCCTCTGTGACTGGTCATTACCAGTCTTCCTTTTTTAAAAGGAGCTCATAGTCTGGGTACTCAAGTTCTTGAGGACATGCCAGAATTTGGAGCATCCTACTATCTATCTGTCTACCTGATGCCAGTTGCCAGGTACCGCCTGCTGTTGGATGCCACTCAAAGAATATTCATATCAGAGAGAGAAACACTTTCTGCCTGCCATAATTCACGCAGCAGCAGGATGTTGCTTCTCTTCCCTCGCTGCCTGAATCTTTTTTTAAAAAGCCTCCTCGCAAAGAACATTTCTCTCAAACACAGTGACAAGCACCTTCTTCTCAAAAATAAAAAAATGTACTTCTTTTCCCAAAACAACTGTTTGTAAAACTTGAAACAAACAGAGCTCTCAGTGTTTCCCTTGTCCTCCTGCTTCCCCTCATACTGCAACTGAAGACTTAAGAACACACATTCCTGTTGTGCTCAAAGATCAGAGTAGATTGATTCTGTAACCATTTTTGTAAAACCCATTTTCCTGTAGGCTCTGGAGACCAAAGATCTGAGTGTCTCGATCTTTAAATATCTCTTCTTTGTATCTTAGCTTGGTTACTAACACATATGGGCCTTTTTTGTGCTTCCAGGATGGCCGTGCATGCTCTGACACATGACGGAGCTGCTTCTGTCCAGGAGTGGCTGAGAGCCACCCTGATTGCTTGAGAGTGCCTAGCCTGTTCTAAGTATAGGCCCACATGCAGCATTTGCATGGCTATGCTGTGTGGGGACGTGGTATCATGGCCGCAGCTGTGCAATCATGCACCACGTTGTGTTACTGTCATAGCAGCAGTCTAGTGTGTGCATGGCTGTTGCTCTAGCAAGGTGGACTCTTCCAGAAGGGAATGTTCACCTTTCATCCAGACCTGGGTAGGTCTGGGGTGATGTTTGGGATGGAGCCAGCATTTGCACTGCGAACGCTGGCCACCGGGCCTGATCTTAACTTCTGTGGGACAATTAAGTGTGAAAATTTCAATGGTTGTATTACAATGTTGCTGTAATAGCAGCTATTACTAGTTTGGGGTTACAATGTTGGACTGTAGAGTTCTCTGCCTGAAAAACAAGAGGAGCTAAGGCTTCCTTTTCCTTTGGAGCTCTCTCTCTCTCACACTGTGTATGCACTGGAAGATAGAAAGTGCAGAGGGGTGTAAAGTTTATTCGCCTTGTCTCTGTGCATACGCATGGGAGACAGATAAGGAGGAAGAGGAGGAGAGACCTTTGACAAATAAATACAGTCCAGTCACATGGGGAGGGGAGAGAAGAGATCATGAAATGGCACCCATCAAAGCACATCAGGCAATAGCAGCAGCCCTCGTCCACTGCAAAGCTAAACGTGAGGAAAACTAGACACAGAAACAGCACAGCAAATGTCGGACAGAGAAGAACCTGGGAAAACTTTTAAAGTTAAACTGGATTCTTTCCCACATACGTACCCTCAGGCTTATGTGCTGGGGGAACAGGAGATAATAATTGGGAGAATGCTCAATGATAAAAGAACAAAGCAAAGAGACTATTGTCTTACAATAATAATAGAGAATCCTTTTCCAAAGTAAAATTCCATTACCTGAATTGTTCCCCCACCCCACCCCTTCGTTTCAGACCTGCTATATACTGTTTGCAGAGGCCTGGGTCTACAAACGGTAAATACTTATTGGCAAGTCATTGGTGTGAAGGTAGAAGTATTCCTCTGTGCTGATCATGGGCTGGTAGCTGGCATTTCTGAGTGAAGATCCCAGTGCTTTGTGATCCCACCTCCCATGGTTGAATTATGAATGAATGATAGTCAGTGCAGTGCTGTGAGCACAGTAATAGCTAACACCCTAACTGGAGTGTCACTCACTCACTCACTCACTCACTCACTCACTCACTCACTCACTCACTCACTCACTCACTCACTCACTCACTCACTCACTCACTCACTCACTCACTCACATGAATTTCTATCTTGCCCTATACCTGAAGGTCTCAGGGCAAGTTCCAGCAATTAATTAAGTAATTAAAATATAAAATATTTTTGCAAGGCATGCAGATTTCAGACAGATGTTAAAAGTGGCCCTACATAGATGCCTTACAGTAGTCTGGACTTTCATCTGTACGGCCACCTATTCCTGTCCAGGAATGATTGCAGCTCAGCTATATGACATTAACTTGATAAAGCATCAAATGAATAAGAGTAAGAGAGACTGGGAAGACATTGGTATCTCTGAACTGCCAGTGAGAAAGAACTGTTCTCATGGGCTCTTTGTCTAGGGTTGCCATACAGACGTGTATTCATTCTTCACATTTTCTGGTCCAGCAAGATAAGGACAAAGAATTGCAGGTTGATAGTAAGCAGGTCATGCAAAACTGTGCCAACCAGCTGATGGCACTAAGGCTTCATCAGCCAAATTTAGCTAAGTGTACACACAACTCTGGCTGGGACTAAAATCTTTCTAGGAAATGTTAGGTTAGGGTCATATATAGCTGGTCTGTGACATGGATATTCCAAGTAAATTGAGATGGTACCTCTTAGATCATGACATCCACAAAGTCTCCAGAGTATGCAGGAGCCTTACTGTCATATACTGAATCCCAGATAGATAACCCAATTTGGAAAGTGCTGCCAGAAACTGAGGATTTACACCAATTTCATCCTAAATCAGAAAAGATCCTGCAGAAGGATCAAAGCTTATACTCTGTAATCAACAGAAGTTGATCTACCACCACTATGCTTGGCTTGTTTTTCACATTCTTGGGGATTAGCACAACACTCACAAACACAAAGATAAAACCACAAAATTACATGCAGTAAGGGCAGCCAACTTTTCACACATGCCTTTGAACCAACAATTGTTTCCATCATGTCTATGCAGCATGTACCAAGAAATATGTTATTTAATCAAGGATGGCACGGATTCCTAAGCAGACCCTCTCACAATTGTTTCCAATTACACATTCTTGCCAAGTTGTGCTTGCTTATTTAAGTCAAGCAGATTGGAACAATTTACAGTTGGCCTTTATTGCTGAGCCATCTCTTTTGCTGTGGGCATTCCATTTTGTTTTAATAAAGTGAACTCTAATTTGAGCAGTGATGCAATGAACAAAAGTCTGACTAGCAAAACTCCACAGTGTCTCTGGAAGGATACTGGTGACAAGTATGTACACTACAGTAAGAAGATGAGGATTCACAAATGTGAGTGCTTTGTAGGAGGTATCTCCAGATGGCAAGACCTTGAGATTCTCTAAGAACATAAAAGAACATAAGAGGAGCTCTGCTGGATCAGGCCACAGCCTATCTAGTCTAGCATCCCATCTCACACAGTGGCCCACAAATTGCAGAAGACAAAGGTAAAACCTTCGCCTTCTTTTGAATCCCTCCAAAAAGCCTTTAGAGACATCCTGTCTGTCTCTCCAACCTGGAGGAAGGACCTAGTAGTAGCTCTTGCTAGCCCCACCAGATTCAGGCCTACCTGAATGCTGGTCACCTTGGCCATGTCTTCACGGCAACCTTAACTCGGATTCAAAACATTTTCAATCCTCTGAGTCCACACGGCAGTTTGGCTTAACACACTTTTCCCGTGTTAAACCACCCCAAAGCATGGTGAATCTCAATCCGAATTTCAACCGGTCTCACTCCGGATCGTGCGCTTGAAACGTTTTACATTTTTTACTGTGTGGAAAGTACCATTTTAAAGGATGAGAATCCATGTTTAGGGTTTACCTCTCCCAATAGCTTGCTTCCAAAGACAGTGATTTCAGTGTTAAAAATCCACCCTTAACAGCAGCGCTACACTGTAGCGATAGAACCACTTCACACCTTGATGGTTGGAATAACAATGTTGCAATTTTGTGCAATTCCAAAAGTTCTGACTTTAGAAAGGGAAAGGAAGGGAGGAAAGCAGCCGAATGTTTAAAGCAAAGGGACTTTAGTTACCGCTGCTGCTGTGTACCCTGAGCAATGGGGAGAGGAGGGGAAAGAATCGCTGGCTGGCTGCCTGCTGCCATTTTTCCTCCATCCATGGAAGCGGCAGCCACCCAGCCACCCAGTTAGGCTCGGTGAAGGGGTCCCTTATGTGTGGCACGTCCATGCCAGGAGGAAGAGGGCAGGGCAGCCCCAAAAAGCGACTTTTGAAAACTAGCCACTTGAGTCCCACCTTGAGTCACATACCCCATGTAGGATCCTCAGAATCCGGATCCAACGTGATTAAGTTAAAAGTAATGGGAACAGGCAAATTCGTGTTTGCATCCAGTTCTATTATTTCAGTTTAGGGAAAGCGAAATAAGCTTGCTGTGGGGATTCGCCCCTTGTTTCATTGTAATGCCACTAGAGCAACCTGGAAGCCAAACAAGTGCCCACTCACTTCCCTTTGTTGTTTTTCACATGTGTGGCTGACCTCTAGGCAGCTACAAGTGGGATTATAATGAGAGAAACTGGCAGACACCATATAAGCATTGTTACTATGGGAAATTCAGCACTGTTGCCAGATTTCCCATAACAGCAATATTATGGGATATTGCCTGCTATACTGGTATTGGGAATGCCACAATTACACCTGGCATTCCCAATATAGTCCTGAGAGAATCACAGGTTTGAGTCCATGTCTGAAGGCATCCTTGAACTTTCTACTCAGGAAATAAGATTACAGGGAACAGACAAGGCAGAATTTGTCTCTGTGAGGATTTGTTGTTAAATTTGTGTGTTTAAAGTGGTCTGATGAGTTTGCATTAGATTACCAGGTCTTAGTCATGTACACATTGACCAGTCTTTGAAGACTTTAGGAAGCCTCTTTTCTTTTCACTAGCCTGAGTGACATGCACTTTGGCTCCATCCACAAAATCACTGGAAGCTGTTACTGAAGCAACCAGATGGCAGGGCAAAGGAATGCTTATGGCCCCTTTTGGTCCCTGAGTTTTCTCAAAGTCTAACTGAAGCACCTTAAGCTTAAAACTCTTTAAACTATCAGGGCATTTTTTTCCCCCGGGGGAATTTATTTCCCTCCCTTAAGAGGTGGCTGAATGGGCAAAACTGCTGTTGGAATCACTTCATGGAGCACTGAAATGACTGACTCCTGGCCATATTTCCTCCTCCCCACAGTGAGGCTGAGGTGGATGCTTAGTCATTCCTGTGGTGTCTCATGTGACTCCCACCTCAAAGGAGAGGGCAGTGAGAATGCAGTCTTATGTTCTTCCGTGCTGATGCTGAAGTTGTACTCAATTATTCTTCTTTCCTTTTTTCAACTCCACTAACCTTTTCCATTACTGAGAGAACAGAGGAAGTTGAGAGAAAAAATGATTTCCTTTCTGACTGCAGCCAGTGCCTTTTCTTTGGAAGTGTATGTGGACATCTGGAAACGTGATCATGCATCTGTGGCAGCCCCACCATAGCCCCTCTATATCCTCTCTAAAAAGTGCTAAAAACTATTGCTGGTGAGCCCAGCACTGGTTGTGGGTTTTCCAGCAATTGGTGCATCTTCTTACCTTTTGAATGGAACTGCCAGCATCACTCTGTCCACCATGCATCCATGGAGACCAAAACTAATAGCTGTGAATGTGCTGTGGTCGCAATGTACATTTCCTGGTGTTCAGCTGGTGCCATGGCTGGTGTTGTCTGACTAGGAAGCGGTAAAGGTGGGAGAGCAATACCCTACATTATCACATCTTAGTGTGTTCTCTGGCTGTTGTCTGGAGGCAGTGCCAGTCTGTGTCTATGCTTGCCCATGGCACCAATATCTAAGCTTAATAGTATGCTATTTTAAGTCTTTGGGTCTATGACTGCAGTGAATACTTCGATTGGTATGGTTGTGTGCATGCATGATGTGCATGTGGTATAGTATATTTTAAAAATACTGGCAATATTTAAAATATGAAAGCATCCCCACTTCAAACACATAAGCAGAATAGACCAACATGCAGAAACACACTGCCAATAACACCATTAGAAAGATGACAGGAAAGGCTGATGTTCTGAATGCTATCTAGGCAGAAACACCTTGGCCTTTGGCATCTGGAAAGGGTCTGATTGAAGCGTTCTGCATCAGCCGCAGTTTCTATATTATCTTTTATAGCACTTCCATGTAGATCGCACTGTAGGAAGCAACAGTTTCTATCCAAGGTGCTGAAAAACCTGGGTTCTACTTCAGTCCTAATTTGGGATTGGGCTGCCTGTTGATTCTCTTCTGGTTCTCTCTGTTGGCTAGATCTACGCTCTTCCAGCCTTTTGATGGATACTGCTGTGACTAGGGCTGCTTAATGTTTTTGGTACTGCTTGGCTTTGGGGAGGTGGAATGGGGAAAGGGAAGCAATCTTTTAGTCCTGCTCATGAGTTGGAGGATGCAACTTTGGGAAAGTAGACTTTGTTCTGAATCATTATAATTAACAGCTGCCAACTCTTGAGATGAAAATGACTTGTCTACAGACAGCTGTTCTAGATTCAAGACAAGAGCAGGTAACAGTGGGTTAGAATCACACTGGCAGGATGCCCATGGAGGCATGATTTCAGCCACTGCTCAGAGAGCTTGCCCCTGTGGCACTGAGGCTATGGCAAACAGTGTGGCTGTCTGAAATGCTGATGGGAATCTGCTACAGATCAGTCCTGGTCCCCACATGTGACTCCAGCTGTGATTGGCTTGGACCACTAAAGGGGGCAGAAGCATTTGCCCACCTCACCCCTAAGCTGTCCTGAGGACCACCCCAAATGATCTTCTGGATGATACCACTGTGTGATTCTCCAGAGAGGAGTGCTAGTGAATCACAGATTGTTTGTGGTTTAAGATGCAACAATCTGTTGGTTCCTCTGAAATTTACACTGAACGCTGATACAAAATAAAGTTATGACCTTTTAAAACAAATGTTTGAGGGTTAGATCTTTCTGGAATCATAACAATTGCCTCCAAAGTAATATAAAACAAATGAAGGATGCTAGAAATGGCACTGCTATTCTTCTGGAAATCAGCAGCCCAGTGGCAATAAGCTAGATAGTGACGGCAGGAAGCAAACCTAGAGAACTTACCTATTTGTTTGTATTGCATTTTTATCTGTCTCCAGAGCTAAGAAAGGGCACCCATTGTATCTTACAATATGCCAGTTGCATAAGACTAATATCTGCCTTGGAGTTAGCACTTGAAGGATGTAACCTGAGAGGGAAAGGGATTCAGAGGAATGAGAGAAATAAAACTTAAGAGGGAGAAGGAGAAAAAGTATTTATGTAATATTGAAAGCCAGGAATCCACATCAAAACCCCATCTGCTGGTGGTTTTCTGATGCCAGAGGCTACCACACCAACCCCACCAATACTCTTTCCCTAAACTTGCTCTCTGGTTGCCTGCGGATATAAGCCTTTTCATACCATGCCTTTTGGGTCCATGTTATACTCAGGTAGAATTACAGATCTTTCCTCACCAAGCATCTATGATGTGATAATAAAAATTAAATAAACACAGCTAAATTTAATCCTAACCATCAAACACCAAATTCAGATAAAAAGACTAATACCCCCACGGCTTTCTATGATGGTGTTCAGCTTGTGGTTTTAGTCCTTTTGTCCTCATAGTTGTCAAGTCATAAACCGATAGCAATAAATCAAACTTATCTTCTTTCAGAAATAATAGAAAACCAGTAACTTTCTTCAGCTATAGAGATGGGCTCCCAAAGGTTTCATATAAAAAACAAAACCCTCCATCTATTAGTTCCAGTCAAGCTTTCATTAGACTTTTCAACTACACCTTGAACTGCTCGAGACTGAAAATCCTTACAGTTGCATTCACAATGTATCATTTAGTTGATGGTCATTTGAGTCTAGGTATGTATGGCCATAGAGAGTGCCTGTAGCTCAGTGGTAGAGCAAGCTGCCTGGATGGCAAAGGGTCACCAATTCAGTCTCTAGCTTCTCCTTGGAAGTAGGCAGTAGCAAACCAATTATGTATGTCTGCCAATAAAATTGCATAGAGGTGTCCATGTAGTCAACCAGGAATCATTCATGACTCAGTGGTACCCAACAACAATAACAAATGTGGGGCCTTAATGTACATATCTTCTGATATGTTATGCTTGGGCATGGTGGAGCCCTGTGTAGCTTCTATGCCTGCTGTCAGAAGCTTCTCTGTGAGGCTGGAGAGCCTTCCTTCACTGCCAGTGCTAGAGGCCTCCCTATTGTGCCCTGCCTGAAGACTGGTCTTCTCATGAAGAAGAAGAGTTTCCAGAGATGCCAATTTTCATCAGCCCTGTCATCTGGAACACCTTATCTGTGTCCTACTTAGCCTTACTCATTAAGAGATTCTGATCAGGACATTTGGCTGCCCAGCTCATGCTATCCCCGGAAGGTGCTGGTCTGAACCCAGATGGTTGGGCACTGCAGAATCACCAGGCTTGCTTGAAGAAGAACCTCTAATGAATCCCAGCCACAGCTAAGGAAGGGGTGGCTCAGAAAAATATATTGTGTCTAGGAAGGCCAAGGGAAGCAGACAAGATGGATGGAGGGATGGGATGGGATGGGATGGGAGACATTACTGGAAGAGCTTGGAAGATCTACAAGGCCAAAATGGGAAGCATTTCTCTCTGCATTCACTAGAAACTGAACATGACACAGTGGCATTTAACAGCAAAAAATCACTACAGACCTAGAAGCAAGGTTTCCCCCAAATAAAGTTCTAATGTTGTTAATGCAAAAATATTGGTGTATCGGTGAATGGCTTACTGCCAGTTCACCCCTTCTCTGGAGGCTGTGACACATCTTTAAAAAGTGTTTAATTGCTGTTTCAGTGGAAGCTGTTGTAACATAGTTCTGGTTAGCCTCAAAGACTCAGGGTAATATTGGTGAAGGGTTGAAGTGGTGATAAATCTCATTGCAGATTGCTTATTCAAGCTCAGCATAGCGGGATTTATTGGGAACTCTGACAAAAACTTAGTGCAGTAGAGTAAGAGCATGTTTAACAAAGGAAACACCAAGAGAAAATAGATTCCCAGAAGTATTTGTTGTATCCTGATTCTAGATATGCTCAATTCCAAATTCATTTATTAGAAGTGAATCTCATGTCTCAGTAAAAAAAAAAAATTATTGCTGTCTAGCCATTATTATTGCTAAGAAGATGGGAGTTGATAAAATGTATTTGTGCAAAAGAGTGAAGAAATAGTAGGTCTGTAAAATTGTCTACAACAGAGAAAGAAGAGTAAGACAGCTGTGAAACAGTGGTGGTTGAAATCTGAGAATTTTGGGCTCTGGCTCTTTCCCTGCAAAGGGTGGGAAACAATCAAATTTGCCTATCATGTGAAATTCATAACTTTCACTGTTTGAATTACTTTTTGAGTCTACTCTGCCCCTTGCAGAAATTAAGGCTGTGAGCACCCATGAAAACTGTGTGCACAGTGCTTCACTTCATTTGGTGAGCATATAAATGTGCTAAGTCGTAGGTATGTTCGGATTTTGCTTGTTTCCTTTAATGATAAATTGATGCCTTTGTAAATCATTCAAACATTGGGGAAAGCACCCTAGGGCTGCATCTACTTGTACGGGGACTGATGGCACTGTCACCCCCCCAACAGAACATGAAGGTGGAATGACTCCCACTCACTTCTGCATTCACTTGGGCATCATACCTGTTAGTGGTATTCATATAATTGTTACTTTTTTCAGAATTGGGAGAAATGGGGGCAGGCATGTACACTACAGTGGAAAAGTCTAGTACTACTTAGCAATCTGACCCTTAAACTCTGCTTAGTTACCAGCCTGAGTTCTCTGTCACCAGGGCCACAATCAGACCCATAGTTCAAGCCACCTTTCAGCAGTCTTCTTGTTGTATTGCTCCTATTTTCTTTTCCCCACTGGGATTGTCTTGGGGGTGGGGTGTTCCTCCCCAAGTCGGCTTCTCTGGAGTCCACTTTTACAGAGGGTTCAAGCTGTCTTGGGGAGCCAGTCGGTTTTTGCTTGCCCCGTGTGAGCATGAAACCAGGCTAGAGACGGCTGAAGTGCCCTGGGAGGATTGGATCCAGACTTCCCTCCCACCCAATGCCTGGTTGTGGGTGGCACACATGCAATCCTCCTTCTTTGCATCCCTTTCTACTTCTGTCATCATTCCTAGGATGGCCTCCTCTCCTGTCCTTCCCTGCCCCTCCCCCAGTTCCCCTTTGTTCTGATCGCAAACTTGCGGACTCTGTCCGTCATTTTCAAAAAATAGAAATCTATTTTGTGCTAGACTGATAACGCATTTTTGTGAAGAACACGGACAGATTTAAAAATTAAATGGCCAGAAAAGCACTGTTGAAAGGGAGAGAGCGACAGCATGGAACAAGAGTAGGGATGACACAATTTTAAGGACAATGTAGCTTCCACTTTCAGCAATCTGCACGGGAAACAAGGTTTCATTGTAGTGAGAAAGGGACAGAGAAGTGAAAATTCCTCAGCAGCTTTAGGGAAAAGGGCAGATTATAGGCTCTCCTTTTTCCACCAGAACAGCTGAGCTAGATAATGCCAAGGGAAAACAGATTCTCAGTTTGCTGATGTGTTCTTTCACTCTGAAAGTGGACTGAAAGATGTGAATGCAGCCTTGAGCCCTGATCTCACCTGGCTGAACTAGGTTGTCCCCTTAAGAAACTGAACTGAAACTGTCCTATTCCTGTTTACACCCAATCCCTGATAATTAGTCCTCAGATCATCCTCAGTTCCGGCTGCTATGCTCACACCTGTTATCTCCCCCAATCCCCTTACCCCAAGAGTACCTTGAGTTTGCCCTCTTCCCTACACAGCTCCAAACACACCCCATTGTCACTACTGATTGACAGAACTTTATCCTCTCAGAATGCAGGTGGTGTTGAGGTCATCAATAAGGGTAGTGAACTAAAGAGTCATGTGAAGGAGATTCAGGGACATAACAGGTGTGAGCATAGCAGCCGGAACTGAGGATGATCTGAGGACTAATTATCAGGGATTGGGTGTAAACAGGAATAGGACAGTTTCAGTTCAGTTTCTTAAGGGGACAACCTAGTTCAGCCAGGTGAGATCAGGGCTCAAGGCTGCATTCACATCTTTCAGTCCACTTTCAGAGTGAAAGAACACATCAGCAAACTGAGAATCTGTTTTCCCTTGGCATTATCTAGCTCAGAAAATTCACCTTTGGGATAGATAATGTGAAAAGAAAATAACTGGTCACTTTGCTGATGTATTCTCTCTCTCTGAAAGTGGACTGAAGCTGGATTAAAAGGTGTGAATGCAGTTCTAGACCCTTTGAACTCCTGAGTTCCTTTTTCCTACCCATCTGGACGCAGCCTTGAGAAGGTGAGGGTTTTGCCTTTGTGTCCTGCTTGAGTTTGCCCAAAAGAATGCTTCACTACATTATTGCAGCAATGAGAGTAGTATATACTCAAGGTTGGAAGAACTCATCGATACCTAATATGGAAGATTGGCTACAGACATGGTTACAACTAGCAGAGACAGACAAATTGGAGTGTTTGATTAGAGAAAAGTCATTGACATTCCACTTGAAAAATTGGCAGCCCCTTATTGATTTTCTGCACATACAAGTAGGTGATTTATTGACATTAGGATTTGAAGGTTCATAAGAGAAAACTAATAAGTGGTTTTTGCAAAGGAACTGAAACTATTAGATTATGTATGGAGGGGCATTATTAGAAACGTACTTTTAATAACATTATTTGTATTTTCTCCCTTTTTTCTATTCTTTATTTGCTGTTTAGTTCTCTCTCTCCCTTGAACTGTGGGTTAGAAATTTTTTATTAAATTAAAAAGAAAGAGAAGTAATGCCTAGAAGCAATCGGTGGCACACTTTTTGAGATAGGATGCTGGATTAGATGGGTTGTGGCCTGATCCAACAGGGCTCTTCTTATGGTCTTATGTTTCTCCTTTAAATGAGAACTAGTTATAGTCAGCATGGCAACTTCTCTTTTCTCTAGATATGCCCACCACTCCCACCCATCCCTATGCACCTTTTAGCTCAAATGTTTAAACTTTGATTGGATGTTCAGAAGGCTGAAGTGAGTTCTCTGATCAGAGAAGATGTTTTCTGAGCTAATTCCAAAGTTGACCTTATTGTGTCAGAAGTACTAAGAACTTAAAGAATATCTTAAGTTTCTTTGGTAGGCATTTGGCCAGATGGCATCCTTTGCATAGCACCTCTCAACACACCTCTGATCTTCCCAAAGCTTACTGTTAGGAAACACAGGAGTTCACCCACATCCTTTTGTACATCTGATGTGGTTCATAAAGTTAAAACTTTCTTCCAGACTTTCTGGGAGTTCTACCTTGGGATGTCCCAATTTGTCTTCTGGCACAACATTAAAGGTGACCCATCCTACAATTAGGACGAATATGGTCTGTAATTTAAGGAAGATTTGTGTGTCAGGATGCTGGCTTCTCCTGGAACAGCAGACCCTGAGATTCCTTTTTCTGTCGCAATGCCTTTGGGAAAAAGCTCCGGTTGCTGATCACGACAAAAATGCTGCAGTATTATTTTTATGATGGGCTGTAAAAGTCATTGCAGCCGCACGTTACAATATTTTGTAACTACATTTTTATGAAGCTAAAATAGCAGTTTGCTGTTATTACGGGGCATAAATTGCTACCACATTTTCAAACTACTTTAATGCCAGTCATCTAAACAGCTGTTTCTAAACATGATGCAATTATAGTTTATTCTCCTTTGAGGGTAGATAAGAAGCTGTTAGATTCTGTAAAAGCCCTGATCCTAACACATCTACTAGGAAAGAATGGGGAGCCACTTAGTAGAAGTTATTTCTATTTGAGTATGTATAGAAGCACAACCCAAATTGCCATTTGGGGAAGTTGAAATATTAGTTTGGTTGAATGAATATTGAAAATTTTGGGAGAAGGCATGCACTACTGTGAACAAATGCCTGATTGCAAGTATTGAATACTTAATAAAAAGGACCCTGAAGTATATTAAACTGTCTGAAACATTGGATGCAATTCAGTAGCTTCTTTACATAACAAGTTAGCAAAACTTTTCATTTACAGTGCTGTGAATACGTATTTATTCCTTTTGGCAAATTTGTCACACTTCATTGCTTCAGATCTTCAAACAAAATTTAATATGAGACAAAGAGAACCTGAGTGAAACACAAAAAAGAGCTTTCAGGTGATCATTTATTACGATATTTTCATTTTATAAAAGAACACTATGGCAGCATCCACACAGCCCGTGGGTATGGATCCATTGTGGTATGGATCCACGTACCAGAGAGTTCTCCAAGAAATCTTGCTTTCCAGGGAATACACTGGCTGCATTGCCCCTGAGCCTGATATGCTCTATCTGGAAACTGCACTTGGGAGTGTATCAGTAGGAGAACACCTTAAAGTGGTCTACCTTGCATCTCAGGCATGGGGTCCATTCCGAACACTGTTGTATGGACAGTTGATGGTGGCAGAAGCCTAGGGTTCTAGGGTCGTTCCTGAGCATACCACTGTGGCTTCAAGGCCAAGGAACCTTCACTTTCTAACTTCAGAGGAAGATTGGGATGAGTGGTCATTCTGCTGCTGGTCTTTGTAACACTTACTGTGACTGGCAGTGTAGAATAGATTAATGAAAGGAAAGAATGAATGAGTAAAAGTACAAGTAATGAACAAGATCTTAGCAGAAATACCACGATCTTATTCTTACATTGACAGCTGCTAGGCATCAAGATTATTTTTCAGACTTCAGACCAAGAACAGAGGCAGAGACTGCTTAGCTGTTCTAACAAGCTCTTCTTGATAAAAGATAAAATGACAACAACACAACACTGGGTAATGTATAAAGGCAACAGCATTTCTTGCCCAATTCCCACAAGCAGTTCTAGATTTCATGCCCTTGAGTCCACCCTGCCATAGTCTGCACCAGCACGTGGATGGCAGGCCCCTATTCTGGGACATCATCCATACTAAGGACAAGTGCAGGGAGGGCCAAGCAATTCAACAGCAACACAAGGGAAAGATAGAGAGGGTTACATGTGTGAAAGTAAGCAAGATGGCAGCCCAGTGGACAAGCTGGTATTAAGGATGGGGATTTGCTGCTGAATTTGTCTGTTCAGTCTATGAAGAATGGAAAGATGGACAGAAGCAGGATAAAGATACGCAACATAAAATCAAGTCACTAATCAAGGATAACAGCAACAGACAAAGGACCCAGTGAACCTTGTGGAAACTTCTACAGCATATCAACTCCACAAGTCCAGTGACCCAACAAAATGTGACTTTACCATTGTCATTTCCCAGCCATCTATCTTAAGGCTAAAAAATATATTATAATACTCCACCTCTTTTCGAGCAGCACACAGAGAGAGGAATGAAAGATGATCCTTCAGTAGGACACCTGCACAGAACATATATGGTTTTGCTGAGAGAATGATTCAATAATCATCCTGCAGTTTAGGTGTGGGTTAACTTTCCTACCAAAAGAAGGCAAGAGACATCTTGGGTTGCCGCCTCACAAGCCACCAATAGTGTGGGTTATGGTAAACAGCTGTTACTGTCAGACAGCCAGACCAAACTGGGCCTTTTTGCATCGACAATACAGATTAACAGTCTGTGTAGTTCACTTCTAGACCTCATAGCTCTGCACTTTAATGTGGATCATGTCTCTTCCCCACCCCCCAAGGGTTGGTCGACTCTATCTGTACTAGACAGAGAGCATAATCTGGATTAAGGAAGGTCTTAATTCATATCTCTGACATGCAGAAAGGGCCCATATCCAGAATTTTGATTGCAAAAGCTGAAAATGTAGCTAGATCTCCCGGCTTTTGCAAAAAATGAAGTGTACAATGTGGTGAATATATTTGTATAAATATCAAAAATCAAATTTAAAAACTTTCAAAATATCTTATATTCAAATAATGGTGCTTAACAATAGTAACAATAATATTTTCAGTAAGTAAACAAAAAATGAACTTCGGCAGTTATAAAGTCCAGGGTTGTGTACACAAGCCACCCCTTGGGTGATGTGTAGTATAATGTCTCTTGAGAAACCCAGAGCTACCAATTGAATGATTTAAAAGTGCAGCAATGCCAATTTTGTCCCAGCATCCGTCCTTCCTCAGTGTCTGATGCAGTGTTTCAATTTCATGGTGTGGTGAGACAAATATTATAAATGATTCAGAATGGTCAACAGAAATGTGAGTGACAAGAGAAACTTTATGAAAGTATTATATTTTCTTACTTTTGTGAAAATCACAGTAAAATTGAGTATACATTTCAAATCACTGGCATGAAAGGCAAGAAGTCAACTCCTAGAAAATACATAAGACTATCTGAGATATATACACAAATGTACAAAGAAATGTATACAAACACCTCAAAATGTAAAAAGACCTAGGTGTACAGAATTAAAGGATAGTAGTGATACTGTACAAAACTTACTGCAAATGCTTACAATAGTGCTACAGTGCTACACATTATAGAACAATCAGTATTTTCTTTCAGACCCTGTGCTGTTTGGGACTGAAGAGTAAATATCCAATGTAATTTCCTGTATTGAAGTAAACAAAAAAAATAGAGTGAAAAATTTCTGTTGACCATTCTGAATCATTTATAATACTCGTGTTGTGTAGCTACATTCTGAAACTGTAACATTGCATCAGCCACTAAGGAGGACCGGGTGTTGAAACATGTTTGGCACTGATGCACTCTTGAACTGCTCAGGAAGTAGCTCTGGAAAACCTAGAGACTTTGTACTATGTGTCATTAAAGGAAGGTTTTTTGGACACACTGCTGAGCTATGCAGCTACTTTCACCAACTTAGGTTGATGTATGAAAATTATTAGAGTGCCTCCAGATACTGAGAGCAAAATTGTGGGGTCTTGTTTAGATGGTAGGAGGCAATCCCAGCTTCTTACCTTCTGCTGGGTGCTCATGGGACAGCTGCAACAAGCAAGTATCCACCTTCTCCCTCCCACCCCAGCCTTGCTAACATTCAGGTATTTTTTTAAGAGCAGTGATCCCATGAGCAGCTGGCAGATGAGGTAAAAGGCTGTCATTGCTGAGTTTCTCATAATACTGATATTCTGGAAAATCCGCTTGATATACCTTCTGATGTTCAGCCGGGGCAAATGGCTACCTGTCCAACACCCAATGCTTGTCTTCTAAGCACTAGATACACGCTGTTAATGGAGTTTAGATGTCCTCGATCGACCGCACCCACAGTGCCCATTTTCCCTCCTCTCAGCTTCTCTCACTGATCAGGCTACCGAGCCCTTCATGGGGCCGGCTTCGCTTTCACTTTCAAAGAAACAGTTGGCATCATTGTTACTTTCCCTTGGCTGATACAGCCACAGACTTTCACTGAGCAGTTCTCCTAGTTTTAACTTTTCTTTATTAGATTACAGCACTTTGTTTCAGACAGTTTCTGTTGCAGTACTTACAGCCTTCCCAAATTTCCTTCCTAAACTCAGGACCCCTGCCTATCTTTCTTATAGGGCTAATGGAACCCGACTTTAAAATCCAACCCACACCCCCTGCCAAGTTGTGTTCAGATTAGAAAGCCCTGACTTTCCTCAGACCTGTCCTTTTATCTCTCTCCCCCAGGAATTTCCGCTCCCTCATTGGCTGATTCCTTAGGCTATTTTCCCCCTCCCCACTGGACTGGACAGGCCATGTCTCCATCCACTCTAACAACTTTCCCTTACTGAAAGCTGCCAACTGACTAATCTGCTAACTTGTCCCAGGGTTATCACCTACCTAAACTATATTGGGATGATTATGGATAGGCGTGGCAGTCCCAATACTGCCCCAGGAGAATCATGGGTTTTTGCTGGCATCTGAAGGCACCTTTAATTCTCTTGTCATTTCCTAAGTGATGCTTAGATATTGTTTGGGTTATTTTTGTTGAACACCATCAGATGGATAAAGGGCATTTTGATATTTGACATTTATACAAATATAGTAATTTTGTTCAACATGACATTTTAGATTTTGTTTCTGTTTTTACATTTTGTGGATCTTTTTCTTTGATTGTTATATACTATTAGGATCCTTCCTTAAAAAAAAAATGTTCGTGCCTGTCAGTCTGTCTCTATATTTTTTTTCTTTCCAACAAATTAATGTCATGCCTAGCAGGCTGTCTCTCTTGAAAATAACCAAGGCTTTGAACTGTTGCTTCTACCATGCCATGCCTGATCTTCAGAGGTGTACATTTGAGCTTCAGCCTCTTATCTCTGGCTTTGACACTATAGTCAGATTGTCAGCAGCTATGCCTGCCACTCTTTCAAGCTTATGTGCATCTGGTAGGAGAAAGAGCAGCAGCTTCCCAGAGATTAAGTGTCTCCATGTGCACCTTAAGAATTGCCAATCATATCATGTTCTTCTCAGCATCAGTGATATGGCTGTCATAACATTTGAAAAGAAGCCATTGCCTTATACTTCTCAGCAGTGACACGTAAATGCATCTGCATTCAGAAAAGAAAGCCAGAGGAATATAAAATAGAAGAAACATGTTAGGAAAAAAATATTCCGAAACGTGATTTCCCCATTTCTTTCAGGTAGTTGTCCACATTCACCATCTTTAGCTCCATCACCATCACTGATTAGATCTTAATTTGCTTCACTGTACTTTGGCAGTGGCTGACCAACATAGAAACAGATGGGAGAGGGAACTGAAAAGTGATTTGTTATTTACCTTTGATCTTTGTAACAGGAGAAACCAGTCTGAGCACCCGCTATTCAGTTGTTGCTGCTGCTTCTGTGTCAACACATGTCACAGTGAGAGGAATCCATGTGCCAGTTTTGGCAGGTGTCATGCCAGCAAAGGCCCACTTCCAAGGCCTTTTATAATGTGTTGGATGGCCGTTTGCATTCAGAGCTTGCAAGTCAGAGATAGAGCTGAGTTTTAAGTTCTGAAGATGTCGAGGGACAAGACAAAGGATGTGTGGCTGTCCCATGCTTCATCCCAGGGTGGGAGCAAACATCCCTACCTTGGAACTCCTTGTGCTGCTAGGATGTGGACCCAGCCCAAGTCTGCATCTTCACAGATGAGGAAATAGGTGTCTGTGGGACAGGATCTGTCAATCCTACCACTGGGCCATGAGACACATTGTCTACACAATAGGAAATGACCCCAGAAGGCAGGATACCCTGTCGTGCTGCTGAGATGTTTCCCCAGCCTACTAGTCCAACAGCAGACCACATTCTTGAGTTCTATGGATGGACCAGGATAAATGGCCATTTTGGTACCCCATTCTGGTCTGCTGCTTCATCCAGTGTGGATAACACATTGTACCAGGGCCCAGGGATTCTGCTATCTCACATTAGACTGTGTGGAAGGCTGACTGCTGGTCGCCTTCCTAGCATGGACTAATGGTAAGTGTGGAAATGGATAATATCTTACAGTTGTACATAGCTTTTGAAGTTGGTCATGGCTGCCAAATTTAAGATCTTCTCAGGCACTTAGTATTTTTCATAGAATGCTTTTGCTGAAGAGCTCCTGCTAAACAAGAGGTGAAAGACTACTTAAAAATCATGTCTTCTCTTGAATGAATGGTTCAGCGAGAAAAATATACCTGATGATATGTTGAGTACTTCATCCAGTCTCTGAAAATGCCATTAGAAGATTGCATATGCCACCCATCAAGTTCCCCAATGCCATTGTTAAGTCATCAGCGGTCTGTCCATAGCCTTTTGACTGTTCACTTAAAAGAAGAGCGATGGAGAGGCATCACACTTAGTTTCTTGGGGTTTAAATAACCAAAGTTAAAAATTCTCAGTTATGCACAATCATGTGCATCTGGAAGTACATAATCAAAGGGATTATGTGGTTTCAAAAAACCTAAACTGATAAAAGGATAAAACTAGCTATCACAACAATCTATAGATTTTGTACTAAGGGAAAATAAACTCTTTGCAAAGTTTAGGCTAAAAGAATATTTAAACCACCTGTTAAGTGACTGTACAGGCCATCCACTGTAGTGATTTGATCAAGCAATACTGTACTTATGAATCCTATTCATTGCTATTCTTAGCCATTAAAAGCCAATCTGAATATTTAAAATTCTTGGGTCTCCTGTGAAAAATACACATGCTTGGATATTTGTGAGTCTCCAAGGGGAAAGTACTTCTAAAGCTGAGGGGGAGTCACTAAAATACCTTTCTATGAACCCCTACTGTGTATGAGGATTTATAGCCTGTCTAAAAAAAAGATTACATGTTATATTTTGCAGGTTGGTTCTCATTCTTGAAATATCATAGCTGCACATAAATGGTATGTTAGTGTGTTTTTCCACTGCAGCCCTTAGATCTGGATCTAAGAAGATCCGGATCTAAGGAATGGGTACATTTCTTAATCCGGATCTAGTAGATCTGGATTAAGGGAAGCACCCAATATGTTTCCACAGGAGGTGTAGCACCCATTAGGAATGGGTGCTAACACCACTGCTGTGGAAACAGCTTTGCACCCATCTGGGGAATCTGGATCGACCCACAAGGGGTCGTTCCATTACCCCAGGTGTTTTCGGGGGCAGGGGGGTGCAGTCTTCGAAGCAACTTCGAATTGATTTTGAAGTGACTTCGAAGTCAGCTTCAAAGTCAGCTTCAAAGTGACTTCGAAGCTGACTTCAAAGTCACTTCGAAGTGAATGTGAAGTCAACTTCGAAGTGACTTCGAAGTGACTTCGAAGCCAATGTTGGGTGGGGGTCCCAAAGGTGCATCCCCTCCCCCTAGCCTCCTTTGGACCCCATTGCCTGTTTCCAGTGGAAACAGGCTCCCTTTAATCTGGATTTTCTGGGAGAAGACCTCATTGTAGACCCCATTAATGGGGTCTACAGAAAATCTGGATTAAAGGCCAAAGTGTACCCATTAGATCCGGATTTCCCCAATGATAGTAGAAACAATCGGGTCCCAAATAGGTGCTGTAGTGGAAATGGGGTCATCCAGCTCACACCCAAATGGGTCCTAAATGGGTGCAAAAATGGGTACTTTTGACAGTGGAAAAACACCCTTAGTGAACTAGCAAACTGCATCTATGGATCTTAAAAAGAGACATACATAGAAATGGATTAAGCAGAAATAGAACAAAATTGTTGAGAGAGAGGAAAGAAAGAAAGAAAGAAAGAAAGAAAGAAAGAAAGAAGGGGGGGAGATAAACTCATCAGCCAGCCTTCAAAGCAGAAAATCTTCCCTCAGAAATGGCCTGCTGGTAAACCCCAGCAAAGGGTTATGGGAACAGAATCCATGAATCTAGAGGGTTGGCAGTGGTGTGGATGACTTACCTTGGCTGAGTTCCACCCTGAGCAAATTACTGCCAGACAGAAAGCTGCCATTTCCTGTCTGGCACTAAAATGTTCTCAGCAAAATTTCCAAAGCCACAAAAATTTAGTCCCATAGCTTTGAAGCCTGTGAGTCTGACAACCACCGACCATGTTCTTGGTGTACCTCCTAGCCCAGGCATGGTATCAGAAAATCCTGATGCAAAAATGCAGTGCCAATTAGAACTTTAGACTGGCCCATTTCCACTCTGGGTTAGACATTTGTTCTGTGGATGCTATTGGACTCCAGGTTCTACCAGCCACAGCCAGCCTGACCAACAGTTATCCACTGTGATCCTGTGAATATATTTGAATAGCCCCATTTCCTCCATCTTTATTTTAGAGTACAGAGATTAATTTGATGTCTAAGCTTTCTGTCTAGACCTTGCTAGCTGCATTTTATTAAATTTTTAAAATGCCTTTGTTTTGGTTTTGTCAGCTTCTAATTTACCACCATGGAATGATTTTTATTGAAGATTGTGTTTCATCTGCTGTGGCTCTAACACATGCAGTTATTTAAAAAACAAACATAGGCAAGCAGATCATTTCTCTTGCAGGGAGCAGCTACTGCCCATGATCCCGAAGACCAAGGGGTCACTGCGTGGTTATTCCTAGGGGGGTAATAACTGTGTTACTTGTGCAAGATTAGAACCTATTAGTGTGGCTGATGGGAGGTGACAAGGGAAAGGAAAGTAATAAACTATTAAGAGCCTTTTGTGCCCCAATATCTCCTTGGATCAATCTCCCACTGATGTGCAATCAAGCTCATTGATCTCCATTTTAATGGTGCAGTTTTACACCTACATTACTGCCTCATGAACTTAACAAAAGTTCATTGTCACTGTGCAAGAAGATTAATTAAAGAGTGATCTACCAATTACTCTTTCTATTGGAAATACATGTCCAGAGCAATCTAGCTGCAAATAAATCCTTTATAAAGGTCAAGTATAATAATCTAATATAAAATAGTTTAAATCAATTGTGCATTAATATTCACTACAATCTGTGACTGCACATCTGTGAGAACATCTAAGATTTTACTTATTTTTAAGTCTCAAGTTGGCCAGTTCCATAACCTCAAAATTAGAACAGAAATGCACATTAGTCAAAGAGAAAGGCATTCCATTCAAATGATTCTTGTTCATGCTGATGAATCAAAATCTGTGTCCATGAGGTGAACTATTGTGGGATTTGCCTTGTGCCAATGGGTGGACAAATGGGCAATACATGCAGTTATTTTTTGCCCACCTCAAATAAGCAAAATTGTGTCCCGATTAGCTGAATGCAGAACGTCTGTCTGGCATGAATGAACACAGCAATGGTCCACTGAAAAACGGTAGGCATGGATGGACAGACATTGCTAAAAGACTGACATGGGTATTTTCCTTGGGTGTAACTCTCTAACATCTCCATTACACATAGAACTATGCATAATTTGTCAATTGCTAGTTGTTTTGGCGTTTTTGCATATTTTCACTGGCATTACTCAGAACATTTTTATTCTCTGTTCCACTTTTAGAACATAAGAGGAGCCCTGCTGGATCAGGCAACAGCCCATCTAGTCCAGTGTCCTGTCGCACACAGTGTCCCACCAAATGCTCATGGGCATCTCAAGCAGAGACAAGAATAAACCTTTTCCTGCTTTTGAATCCCAGCAAATGGCCTTAGAAGCGTCCTGCTTCCCCCCAAGCCTGAAAGATGTACCCAGGCATTCATTCTAGTAGCCATTTATACATCTGTAGGTATATACATCTGTTAGGTAACATCCACACAATGAGAAGTGCACAAGATGTGTGCTGGGAATGTGGTGTCTGCACACCAGTTTGCTCCACTTTAAAGTAGTTTCCAGCATGGACCAGACTGGCTCTGGTCCTTGCTACCATTGTTCATGTAGGCAATGTCAACAAAATGGATGCCTAGCCTGTTTGCACTCTGACAGGATAAGCCAAAGCTCTTGGCCTAGGAGCGTATGCACTCCATGGCGTATGGCTCCATCCCAGGGCAGTCAAGTGCTTTCTTGGTCATTGCTAACTTTGGAGTAGTAAAAACTGTTCCAGAGCTAAACCAAGAGTGCCTTGTTTCCTATGTGAAGACTATGTGAAGGCTGTATGGGGGCACCATGGCACAGCTGAGGCTGCATAGTCATGCCCTGTGTTGCCAATTTCTGTAGCACTGCTACCATTTCCCATGACAGTTAAGCACCAAAAGTTTCCTAGATACTATCTGGAGGTTGGAGAGGTAGCCAGAATGAATTTAAAGACCACTTGTAGAGAGCAGTGAGCAGGTGAGGAGTCCATGTTCTGCTTAATAATCCTCAGAAGCAAGTAGTGGGCCATTGTGTGAGACAGATGGGCTATGGTCTGAATGAACAGAAATTCTCTTATGGTCTTCTGTCCCTGGTCTGCAACTTTGAGATAGGTGAAACTTGTTACTTCTCACGATTTTCTTGTTAATGCAACATTACTAACTAACTCTTTCAGAGTCCCTATGTGTTCCTAGCAGATACTCCAGAGAGCAGGCAAAAATCTGCTAACCTTTCACTGCACCTTTTGGATTGGGAACCTACTGGTGTTAAATATTAAAATTTTTGGCTATTACAAAAAAAAATCTCATTTTTATATAGCAATTGTAACCATAAAAATAAGGCTTTATTTTCAGGCAAGAGTGTTCAGGACTGTAATGCTAATTTTTATGTTTGCTTCTCCGAATACTTTCACTGGCATCCATTTGGATTCTCTGGGGTTTTGCTCAAGTAGTGAGAAGAGACTACATGAAGGCTTTATTTCGGTTTATTACATCTTTAAAATTATTTTTAAAAGTCACTTTAAGAAGTAGAGAAAAGATGAAGAACCCCATAACCAACCAATATTACAAGGTGGAGTCCATCTGCATGATCCATAGGGACAATATCAAAGGCACAGCAAAAATCTTGTTTACATGGGTCACAGCAGCTCAGATAACAATGCTGCCAGATGATCATACTGTAGTTCTTATCTGTAAGCTTCTATACTTCCAGGCTTTGTCCACAGCTTCAATATTAGCCTCCACTTGCACATTTTCCTTTTTTAAAATCGCAGCAGCTATTTTACAATAAGATCATTTCCCCTCATTTAAAAAATGACACTAGACAATAGTGTCATAGGTAAGAGCTCCACAGGGCCTTTCTGGTATCATGAGGGTGCTCTGAGGTTTCAAGGATTGTGTGTCCCTGACCCTCCTCATGACAGAGTGGGTGCACTGGCCAAACTTGGCATCTACATGCACTCAGAGTCATCCAGTGGCCATTTCATAATAAGTACTCACTGGAGCCTTATAACAGTAGAGAGGACTTCTGGAAGCCCTGAAGCCCAAGGGGTTCAATGGTGTTCAGACACCCCTGTCCAGGAACATCATACCAAGTGTGACTCCAAGGTACAGTACAGTACTTAATGCTGTTGGGAAACTTTCATGTGGATTTTGCCACAGAGTGGGAACGGCCCATTTAGGCCTTTCAGACTTAATCCCCTTCTGCATTCAGGCATCCAAATTAAAAAATACCCAAAGGATGTGTGTGCCCAGCTTCTGCCTGAATACCTCAGCAACGAAATCTCCCCTGCTGAAACTTTGGCCGTGTCTTCACGGCAACCTTATCTCAGATTCAAAACATTTTCAATCCTCGGAGTCTGCACGGCAGTTTGGCTTAACATGCTTTCTCCGTGTTAAACCACCCCAAAGCGTGGTGAATCTCAATCCTGATTTCAACAGGCCTCGCTCCGGATTACGTGCTTGAAATGTTTTACACTGTGGGGACCATACCGTGTTAAGGGATGAGAATCCATGTTTAGGGTTTCCCTCCCCCAATAGCTTGCTTCCAAAGATAGTGATTTCATTGAAAAAAAATCCACCCTCAAAACAGCCACTATAAAAATCTAGTCCTTAAAGCTACACTGTAGCGATTTAGCCTCTTCACAGCTTAATAACAATGTTGCAGTTTTGCGCAATTCTAGCTCTTTG
>MTQE01002208.1:47494726-47507616 GCA_014337955.1 Aspidoscelis marmoratus | reverse complement strand
AAATCTTAAATCTTAAAGAAGGAAATACGGTGTCAGATCTTGCTTTAACAGATGGTGGCCCATACGGGGACAGGAAGGCATCTTACTGATGCCTGCCCTGTTTTTCAGGAACCAGGAAATCTGACTTTTGTCTATTGGTAGTATGAGCTCAAGATTGCATTGGTGTTGCAATCGCCTGGTGCCAGGTTAAGAATTTGCGCGCAGAGAGTGGCTACGGCCTGATCAAGTGGTCTAAAAGTGCACTTAGGATCACATATAGAGACCCGAGGTAAGGGGTTGGGCGGGGCTCGTCAGGGCTGCCGCGAAGCACCTGACAGGGCTGCAACTAAGGAACGCCTGCTGAAGGTGCTGAACGCCTTCCATAATGATGTTTCAGCGTTATTACTTGGCTATATAAGCCTGGTGTATCTCTTGTATGGCAAG
Source organism: Aspidoscelis marmoratus (assembly GCA_014337955.1). Lineage (NCBI taxonomy): Eukaryota > Metazoa > Chordata > Lepidosauria > Squamata > Teiidae > Aspidoscelis > Aspidoscelis marmoratus. The sequence goes on along the minus strand of MTQE01002208.1, from coordinate 47,507,193 downwards.
GAGTGCCCGAGGCTCCTTCTGTGACTAGTCACGTAAAGCGCTTTAATAAATCTTAAATCTTAAAGAAGGAAATACGGTGTCAGGTCTTGCTTTAACAATTGATACACCTGTTATCCGTGAATTTGTCTAACCCTTTCTTAAAGCCATCTAGGCTGGTTGCTGTTACAACCTCTTCTGTAGCAAATTCCATAGACTGATGACCCTCTGGGTGAAGAAATACAGTACTTCCCCTTGTCTGATCTGTCTCTCCTATCCATCAGCTTCATAAAGTGCCCCCTGGTTCTAGTGTTGTGTGATAGAGAGGAGACTTTTTCTCTATCCACCTCCTGCTGCAAAGCCCCTCCTGCATGTCCTGTCCCAATGCCTTGCACCTGTGAAAGAAAAGAAATATCCTCCTGCCCCCTCTGGTGGGAAGCTCTCCTTTCCCTGAGCCTTAATAATGACCTATTTAAAATCCATATTTTATTTTCTTCTCCATTTTGCAACGTTGCAAATTTGTGACTGGTGCCCTTCCTACCTTAAGAATTGCACAGGTGCCCACAGACAAAGGAAAACTGGAAAGCTGTGTTTTGTGGTGCTTAAAGAACATAACCAGCTTCCTGTCATTTTTTTGTTCAAAGCATAAGGATCTCAATTCATATTGTACAGAACTGGATGGCATCATAAGGAGAACATGTCTCCTACACCTCACTGCACTCCATAAGAATTTGAAAATGCACTTCTTGGTTCCCTTGCGATGGAGAGACGGAAACCTTCTATAGTCCTGTACTGGTCAAAACCCTTTCCCTTTCCCCTCTGTAGCTTTCATGTAGGAAGTGAAGGAACCCAGACACTAAATGCCCTACTGTTTGGTTTTCAATAATACCATGTAATTATTGCTGCCATAAAGCAAGAATTTCCATTTTTCAACAACTGGGAAAGTACTTGTAGTGGTGATATTATTCTGCTTGGGTGGCCTGTGCCTGAAGGTAATCCTTCAAAAGCAGCTGCTTTAAGTGTTAGTTAAATGGCACCTAGGGATTCACTTGACACAGGTGTCATGTTTAATCTTATTCATATATCAATAAAACCGGTACCATATGTGCCTGGTGGTTGGCAGTTCTGAACTTCCAAGGCAATCAATATTTCCATTAACAGACTCATCTTCCCTGGCCAGATCCCTCTGCAATGCCTTCCCTTCCCTAGCCCTTTGTTTTTCCAATAGATTCCTCAAATGGTTGCTCTCTGGAGAATACAGCATAGACGCTGATATCACTGTTTGAGAGACCTACCTCTGTGGAATCTCACAAATATCACATGTGCTTGGGGGAAGGCTTCTTCTGAATACTTTGAACTTCTCATGCAAGGGCTCTTTTATAGCTCTGTTAAACTCTTTCAGTATGGAGTATTATTAAGTCCAGCCCCACTAGAGAAACTGGTTAACACCACAGCACAGGGCACTGGAGCACATACGGTAAAGCAATGGAACAATTGAAAGCTTCACTCTCCTGCAAGCCATCACCTATTTTGTTGTGCACTGCAATGAATTTTAGGCACATGAAATCAAGGCTTTCCATCACAGCCGTTACATCCACAAACCACTGCTGTAGTGGATTACCAGCCTATCTGGCAAAGGCACTGGAATGGACATAGGTAGTGAAAATCTGGCTACACCTGAACCATGAACTAGGAATCTGACATGGATTGTTACTGAGCACAGTCAGGTCCACAGCTCTGTCCACCTCCCCAAAGTCACAGGTACTGTAAACTGAGTGATACATAGAGACAGGCAGAATGGTGGACCTGCACACTTTCAGAGGGAGGGATATTACAATGCATACACAATGGCACAATATTTTCCCTTTGAATGTGATTTAAAGCACAGCTGTAAAGAATGAGTTGATTGCTATTGGGGTATTCCTTTTGTAGATCTCTAGCTGCATATGACCTGCATATGAGAGTAACCCACATTCTTGCTCAAAACAGAGATTTGTGGAAGAGGATCTAATGGGCACTTCAGGAAAGCAGCAGGGCATTTACCATGGTTCTCTCCTCATGAATGGTAAATGAAGAGGAACATACACATCAGGGAGAAAGAAGACCAATTCTTCTGCTGCCTTGCTGGGTGTGATGACCATACCTATGGGTCTGGGGTGCCAATTCTGAAAGAGATGTCTTCAGTTCGTTCCAAAAATATCATCAGTGGTAGGTGAGCTTCCTTTTTCTTTGATTATTAAGATAATTCAAAGAGGATAAAAAATGGATCACTTGCCCTGTTTAGAGGTTGACACAGTTGTGGTAGAACAAGTGATCTTTGGCTAATGGTGGTGATTTAACTGTTAAAAGATAGTTGGCTATCATCCAAAACAGAACAATAAGTGCTAAAGTCCTAGTTATTTCTGCTGAATTTTAAGGTCATCTTGGCTGCATCCCCATTCAACTTTTAAAGAGCTTGGAATTTGTTTTTAAAGCTGACAATTCCCACAGGATCAGACAAATCTGCAGTTTCTGAGGATTAAATGTCTCGAAACGCTGATTATCTGTATTTGAATCAAAAGAAGTTTTGCTGCAGGATTTAGGAATAGTCCTCTTTGTTTTTGCAAATGGAAACACACATAGTTTTTTTAGGGGCTTCTCAGTTTCCTTCAGCCAATGAGAAGGTGAGATTATCGGCTAAAGGAATCCTCTGCTGGCCGAAAGGGGAGGGAATGGAGGGGAAGAATGAATGGAAGTTGTAACAAAAGATCAGATGTATGGGCTGTGATTTTACAAAGTGTCTGATTTTACAGCTATTGTGAAAGCTGCCTTGCTCCTTTCCTCCCTCCCTCCCTTCCCGAACCATTTCTTTTTTGTCTCTTATGCCTGATCTTCCTTGCTGGAGGAGGAATCCAGTCAGCAGCTCTGCAAACTTTGCTTCCTCTTTAAATTGCTGCTGTACCGCTTCTTCAGAAGATCGCAGCCAGCAAAAGATTAAAGAGAAAGGTCTTCTCCCAGCCCTCCTTCCTCCTCTTCAGATAGCCGTGGGGGTGGGGGTGGGGGAAGAAATCACTTTCACACATTCCCCCTTTAATTCAGTTTTTAAAATGATGGGGTGGGTGGGATGGATTCTGACTTAAGGAAGCAAATGGGAGAGATTAGCAGGAGGCAGCTGCTAGTGGGGGAGGAGTGAGAAAAAAAGTATATACAAGATGGGGAGGTGGTCATAAACAGGGAATGAAAAGTGCTGCCAAGGTTTTCTCCTCTGCTGGACACTGAAGAATGGAGAGTGAGTCCATATTATAAGTTAACAATGGAAACACAAAAACATCTGACTTCACTGCTGATTTAAAAAACCCTGATTTAAATCCAAATTAAACTGCTCAGTGGGGATGCAGCCTTAGATATGTATGTACTGCATCAATTTCTTCCAGATTTATTGACCTATGCTGCCCTTCTCCCAGTCTCTATTGTATCTTCTATAAATAAAATAAAAATAGAAGTGCACTCACAACTACTGATACCATAGTTACTAGCAGAAAGAATAGTACACACAGGCCCTGTTCCCATTACAAGCTTAAAATGGTTTTCCTAAACCGAAATAATAGAACTGGATGCTAACACGAATTTGCCTGATCCCATTACTTTCAACTTAATCATGTTCGATCCAGATTCTGAGGATTGTATGTGGCGTACGTGACTCAAGGGGGGACTTGAGGCTACTTTCTAAAAGGCTACTTTCTAAGAGGCTACTTTCTAAAGAGGGCTGCCCTGCCCTCTTCCTCCTGGCGTGAATGTGCCACCCATAAGGGACCCTCACGGAGCCTAGCTGGGTGGCTGCAGCTTGCCTGGATGGATGAAAAATAGCACTGGGAAGCCAGCGATTCTTTCCCCTCCTCTCCCCATTGCCCAGGGCACACAGCAGCAGCGGCAACTCAAGCCCCCTTCCACAGCCACACATTCACACATTAAACATTCACACATCTCACCGAAACTTCAGCTGCTTTCCTCCCTTTTCCCTTTCTAAAGGTCAGAACTTTTAGAATTGCGCAGAATTACAACACTGTTATCAGGTGTGAAGTGGGTGGATTGCTATAGCGTACTGGCTGCTTAGGGGGTGGATTTTTGCAGTGAAATCACTTATCTTTGGAAGCAAGCTATTGTGGGAGGGAAACCCTAAACATGCATACTCATCCCACTAAAACTGTACTGTTCCCACAGCAAGAAATGTAAAACCTCTCAAGCGCACGAACCGGAGCGAGACCTGTTGAAATGAGTGTTAACATTTAAAACGCTTTGGGGCAATTTAACACATGGAAAGCGTGTTAAGCCAACCTGACGTGGGGACTGTGAGGATCGAAACCGTTTCAAAACTGTTTTAAGCTTGTAACGGGAACTCTCCCACAGAGAAGTTTTATTGCGGTTCAGACAAGACTGTAAAGACAGAGATACATCAAGCAGAGTTTTCATCTGCTTGCTCATTATACCTTTCAGCCTGTATGGTTCTCATAGTCTGATAACTCATTACAACTCATTGCAAGTCTGCATCAGTATTTGCTTTTTAATATGCACACAATCCCATGGCTGCACTTGGGATTTTTCTTTTTCCCCTTTTTTAAATTTTGCTTTGGTTTGTTTCCACTGCTGCTGCTTCAAGGGACTTAGAAAGATTGTGGGATGCAGAATGAGGAATACTTGGATCTCGGAGATCTGAATTTCCCACAGGCATTATGATCATGACTCATAAACCATTTGAGCTCTTGTATTGATCCAGGGTTGCTATGATAGTTTTCAGATCTTCAGCTACTTGAGTTTACATTCTGACTATCACAGACCAGACAATCAGGGAGATCACTTCTGTTTTTGATAAGATGTAGGAAAGCTAATGCAGCTAGAATAATATGTATTTATGGATTAGTTTCTGAGTTGTTAGACACTGAAGACAAGCCGTCCAACAGCTCAAGTCTCTAATTCACACTGATGGACAGATTTAATGCTCCCAAATGGAATGTTAATATAAGAACAATCACTTAGAACATTCACAATGTAAATAACTCTCCTCCCATCCCATTTTTTTCCTCCACAGGCTAAGAAAAGGCTAATGGATAAAGGCACATGCACGCAACCAAGATGTGAAAATATCTGGGTCTGGGTATTATCACAATAATAGTTAAAACATATAAACACCAGTGGTCTTTATACCCATTTGGGAAGAGGTTTAGGACCACACAACACAGAGGCACCGCCAAAGAGTAGGCCTGATGTCCTATCAAGGGCCGTTTTCTTTCTCCATCTGGAGTGAGAAAGGGAGATTTTCTGGCCGAGGTTAAGCCACCCAGTTATTTGTTATGATGAACTCTCCAAAAGGAAGAGATTAAACCAAGCCTTAAATGTTTCTGTGACAAATGCTGACTGTCAGCCCCACAAGATTGATGGCACTTCTGCTTGCCTTCTGAAAGCTTTTAGTTCTGTGGCAGAGGTTAGCGAACGCTTGCCCATTGGTTGCCGACTTTGCCGTTTTAGCACTGGCCAGAGAGCAATGCAAAGTTTCAATAATGAGTAATAGCACTTTTAGCTCCCTATCATCATTTGTCCAACATCCATTACAGTCCTGTGAGAGCAATCTTGAAGATATAAATGGGCCTGGCAGCTGGTGTGTCAGCATTTTACACCTCCACAGCTGCTAGGCTTGAAGGATAGAGGGCAGGCGTAGAGAAAGGCTTTTTTGCAACTCCAACCTCCGAAGCCATCTTGGGAACCTAGAAGTCACTATATAAGCAAGAGGTGTCTCTATTTAGGCCTGAAGAAGGACAAAAGCTTTGTGCTCAGTTTTCTATTGATTTGCTACTCATGATTTAATCCCTGGCTTCCAACATTATAATTCTCCTGGATTAGTCATTTCCTTGGTCCTACACAGTGATATAAAATGCTGCTCTAAGGTATTAGAAAGCTGATTTTAAGAGTCATTTAATACATTTTAGTGCATGGACTATAAACACTGTAGTTGCCTAAAGGCAATGAAAAACCAGTGAGGCAACTTTGAATGTGAAAAAGCCAATGTTGAATTCTCATCTTTTTGAGTTCAGTTCAGATAGAATTCCTTGATTTGGGGAAGAAGGACTAGGATAAGAATGAGAAGCCTGTTTTGTCCTTGAATCAGCCCAAGGGTCCTGATTCTTTTACAGACTAACATGTTTCAGACATGTGGAAGATTTCATTGGCTTCTGGGTACACCATCTTTCTCAATACTGATCCATTGTCCAGGAGCCACTCTTCTGTTCCCATCATCCTGGCAACTCTCACCAGAATCGAAGGACCGTTTTGCACTGTGTCAGTAGACTGACACAGCAGAGCCCCTTAAGTGCCCACTAGGAAGCTATGGCACATCAGAAGCGGTTTCAGAGAAGGCCACAGCACAGCAATGACACTGTAGCGGTTTCCAGCCATGGATTGTTTGTAAATGGTCCTTGCAGTGTTCCATTTGATATACTGGACCTGTGTGAAAATAGCACATCAGTAGGTGGGTCGCTCAGTATACCACTGCCATGCCTGGAACCATTTTGCCAAGCATCCAGAAGCAGTGTTGGAAGTGTATCACTTCTGGGTACCCAGCCAAAATATCTCCAGCTGTCAGCCTTAGAGCTGGGAACTGGATGCCAGCTTGGCCTATTGCGGCTGGGTTGCTTCATTTGAGCCAATGTGGTGCAGGATAACTCACACTATGTTCAAAGGCCGTAAGTGTCAACTTCCCCAGGCCTCTATGCCAACTTTCAAGTGACCTTGGAGATGCTGAGTCTCTCAGAGTTTTTTTTCCAGTAGCATTAAGCACCCATTAGGTGCCCGATTGGCGCTTAATTGGTACCAATCAGGAAGACCCTGTTCCCACACCAGACCCCATTAGGACCCAACACCAGATCAAGGGAAGTCTGGATTGAATGGGGTCTTCAGACCCTGAAATCCGGTCTTTCCATGGACCCCTTTAAAGGGGTCTTCAATCCGGTCTTCATCTGTGAAGACCAGATCAGAAAGCATGCATTCACACCACAGTTGGGGCAGTGGGGTCAATGGGGTCCAGGAGTGGGCTCTGTGGGTGGCACCCTCAAATCCACAGCTGTGAAGTCTGTGCTCATCCTCCGAAGACTCCTTTGAAGCCGAGCACAGGCTGCGTAGCTGTTAGCTGGCAATCTTCATAGATTGATTTGTCTGTATAGCAACCAGTAGGTCCCCCTCGTACAATGCAACCACAACACAGGCAATGCACCAGAAGGAGTCGGGTGCCCCATGCCTTTGCTATCCATGCAGAGGGGGAGGTAGAAGACAGGGAATAAGCAGCGGTGGCATTCGTTACCTGATTGGCTTGTGCCAGACTACAAAGATAGGTAGGAGCCTTCGGAATCTCATCTCCATCACCATACCCATTGCCCCCCAGAAATGGTGCTTGATTGACATGCATGTCAACCAATCGTGCCATGCCACCTTCACGACTTCTGCTTTGGTAATAACAGATACTCCAGAAGGGTGCTCCGACGTTCCCACTGTGACCATGGGTAGCATCCATTGCCACTGGGTGCTAGACTGCCCATGGAGAAACATTGGGTCCTTGCCATGATCCAGATCCTCTAGGACCAGATTTGTTGAAAAACCCATTTCAAAGATCCAGATCTTCAAAGATCTGGATTAAGAGAAGTAAGTGGGAAAAAAACCTCAGATGCAAATAGCCTCAGGAGTATTGCTCTGCAAAACACAATGAGGAAAAAAAAGCCCATGAATTCATGCATTTGTCTAACCCTATTTGTTTAATTTAGTTTCATTTTATTTCATTTTGTGTTTAACCATCTATAAATAAATATAAAATAAATTTATTTAATTGTTCTAATTATATTATCTAACTGAGCATTTGATCCAGGCTTCATGTAAAATACTTTGAGATTTTATTTGTTATAATAAAAAATGGTATAGAAATGGTTTTTTTAAAAAAAATTAAGTCATTTCTAATATCTTAACAGAAGTAAGGCAAAGCTTGGATTTGATCTAGAGTGTTATCTCACATTTAAATAGTTCTGTATACAACACTGAAGAGGTGACATGATAAAAACATATAACATCATGCATGGTATAGAAACACTAGGATCCAAGGGTACTCTATGAAGCTGATGAGCAGGAGAGTTAGGACTGAGAAGGGGAAGTATTTTTTACGCAGACGGTGATTGGGCTATGAAAATTTAGTACCAAGTGTATCAATGGTTATTAGAATGAATGTCTTGGTATGGCCTCCAGATTGAAGAGACAGGCAGGATATTTCTAAAGGCTATTTGCAGGGAGTTGAGAGCAGATGAAAGTTTTGCCTTTGTCTTCTGCTTAAGATGCCCAGAAGCAATAGATGGGTCACTGTGTGAGACAAGAGTGATCCCTGTCTTCACCTTTTTGCCTAGTGTGAAAAGGCCTTACATCCAGATGGGGTGAAAAAAACCGGGATTATCCTAGAGCTATGCTGAGATTGCCACAGATGTCCATAGCAATCCCAATATAGCCCCTATAACAAGAGTCCCTAAATACAAGCAAAAATGGCATAAGTTTTAAACAGTTGATGCTGTTAATAAATGTATCCAATAATGTGGCACCATTGGCTTCCATCTTCCTGAAAGGAAAAGATTGTAGAACCAGGTACTACATGTCAAACCAATAATACTTCTATCTTTTTACTATAAGCAACCACATAAAATAAGATGGTATAAAAACAAAACTGATGTTGATTGTATACAGCAAATGCCCCCAGCTCAAAGGTTTTAAGGGTGTTTTAGAACAGATACTTAATGGTTGGAAAATCAGTGAAATAATTGCCTCATAATTACACTTTGCCAGTTTGCAGCATCTAAGAATTGTCTATTATCTTTAAACAAGATTATGCTCTGTATCTTCCTGTTTGCTAGAAGTCCGATCTCTGTGCAACAGTAATAAGCTTATGGCAACATATGCTGAAAACACAAGAGGAAAAGTATATAGTAAAATTCACTTTAAAAATAAATATGGCTAAAATAAAATCAAGAATGATTTCTTATTTGCTAGGATAGTGGATCATAAATCATGTGCTGTAACTGACTTGGTTGGTTCTTGAAAATTAGATATAAATATTACTGTCCACCAGTAACTCTGTTTCTTGATTGTAGAAATCCAATATCAAGTTATTCCTTTAGGCACTCACCATCTCCCTTCATTCCCACAGTTGTTAGCACTCTTAGTGGCACGAAGGGCTACCAAATGACCAGACCAGTTTTTCAACTTCACTCATACCATTATTTCATTCCATTTCCATTTTGTTTGTATACCACCTTTCCAAAAGAAAATTTGTCCAAGTTAGTTTACATTTTGCAGAAAATATGCAATGCAAATAATCAAAACATTATAATAAAAATACATTATAAAATTGCACATCATATAAAACATTGCAAAATAAGCCAATATTCACATATATAAACAAACTTGAGGCAGCTGTGGTCTAATGGAGTCCAGAACAGCTGACCAAAGGTCCCAGTCCCACGAAGAATCTCACCCACCAAGATGTCTGTGCTCAGCTAGGCTGGGAAGCCACCCAGAGGGCAGAGGGGTCTAGGTTGCCACTACTAGACCATACCTAGAAGGGATGGCATAAGCAGCTGCCCTTTATAGTCTCTGGTGGAGTCCAGGGCACCTGACAAGAGCAGGTGGAGTCCAGGGCAGCTGACAAGAGGAACCTAGTCCTCCAAGGAAGCAGCTCCAAATTGTCAGGGCCCATCCAGGCTGAAGAGTCATCCAGGGGGCGGAGGGTCTAGGCTGCCACCACTAGTAGACCACCACCCTTGGAGGGATGGCAAGGTTCTCCTCCTCAGGGAGTATTGATATTAAATGAAAGCCTAAAACAGTTTGGCCAGGCTATTCAAGAAGCTCTGGATGACTTCATCAGTTGGCACTTTCTCAAGAGAAGACTAGGTGTTCAAATATGATTGGAGAAAGGGAGGAAAGTCATCTGCTTGGCCCTGTGATAAAAAGAAAAAAAAGAAGAGCAACTTTCAACGGACACAATAGTCATGATGCTTCAATTCAGATGTTTTTATTTACATTGACTGTACCTACTATGTACCTACTATATAAGGTCCTAGCTCATTCCCCTCAAGAACTCACTTCCTGCCAAGACCTGTTTATTTTGTTGTACTTAAATAATGTCTGTGTTCTGCCCCATGGCTGTGGTCTTTTAGCTCCATATTGCTGCATGCCACACTTCCATTGTGCATTACCCAAGCTCAGGCAGAGAAGAAAATAAACTCTGAGGGGAGAGGGGGAGGTGGTGTCTGATAGATTTATACACCTGCCAGCCAATTTAATAACCTTCAATACATAACAGTCAAGACTAATGCAGAGTTATCAGTGCTGCTATTGAACCAATGGCCAGCCCCCTAATAAACTGGAAGGTGACAAAGAAAAAAACAGGGACTGGATTTGCTCATGTGATGGAGATAGGTTAATGGTGTGAAGAATTTTCTCTACAAAATAAGCTAATATTCTTATTCAATGCGGTATGCAGAGCCAATCAGAACATCTAAAAATGATCATCCTTCTTGAATGATATAGGCACAAAATGCCCAGAGACTGATTTTTTCTTATTAATGACACAAAGGCCTCCAAAATAATTTTTCAAAACACCTTTGATTCCCACGGTTACACTGATAGACAGATTGACTATTGCACAGATGCATTTCATGGGAACATTGTTGGTCTTCTTGTAGCAATGACACTTCGCAGATTCCTGCCTGGAGCAGTGCAAAAAAATACCATCCATTACTTCAGGGATTGGACTTTATTAGGTGCTATGAGGTATACAGCCTAGAAAAGCCAGGAATATGTGAAAAAACAGGGGCATTAACCTTTTTCACCCAAGTAAAATAACCTCTTTAAACCTGTACTATTCAAAAGTGAGATTAAAAGTCCGGCATCCCAGTGGGCATTGATCTTACCATCATAACATCTTTGCTTTCTAGAAAGCCAGAGCATCTCTCCCACTTTCAGAAAAAGTTCATTACATTATTTCATCTTCTGAAAAAAGAAAGTGAAATAAAGGGCTAATAATAAACCATTTCCCTTTCTGTTATATTTAATGTCTGCCCTTCAGGGTTCAGAATGAAAGACAACAGCCATGGCGTGCAAACTTGGACTCACACAGGTGAAGATAAAAAGCTTTGAATATTCAGAAGTCATGCAAGTGGATGATGCTAAAGTATGTCTCCAGATGTTGTTGAGCTAAACTGGGATCAAGGTCTGGGCAGCCAATTTTGTTATCCACATTTGATCTTAGGATTTTTTTTTTTAAACAGAGTTGTTCAATGCCTAAAGGAAATGTATTATTTTTTAGCATGAGAACCGCATTATCTAGTTTTATGTGGTTTATGTTACCAGAAGGAACCTAGCAATAAAAACCATATTGTCTAAGAGTACCGATAAGAGCAGTGTGCTGGTTACACTTGCTGTGGGAAAAATGGTTCTTCCAATCACTCGTTAAAGGTAGGACCTTTTAGGCTATTGGCTTTAAAAACAAACAATTAACTGGGTGTTCCATGTAAAAAACTGGCAGAGTAAAGATCAAGTCAAAACAAAGACAGTTCCCAATAAAAATAATTATTTCTTTATTGAAAGCATAAGAAAAGTGGCAGTAGGGTAATAGCAATTTCCCAGGGCTAAGTTTCCTTATCACTTCAGCAGTACAAACAAAAACAAAAACAAACATCATGCCGCCCAACACAACACAGCCCACCCAACTTTAAAAGCACTTCAGCTAAGCTGATTTTCCTTTCACAAAGATAAAAATAAAGGTTGAGTTACACCACCTATCCTGAAGTAAAGAAAAAGCTAAGAGAGCAAGGTGACTGAAAGGATACAGACAAATACAGCTTGCAGGAGGAGAGCACTCAGTAGATTCAGGAGGCAAGAGAAGGAGTTCTTCATGGAAGTATTAGTCCTCCTGTTTGGGGACAGGACTGGGTAGGGCAACATCCAGGAATGGTTACTGGGCTGATACCAGTTCTGCTCCAGTAATAAACTGGAAGCAACTATGGAGGGAGTAAAATTTGGATAATTTGGATTATTTTTGAAGCCCAAAGAACACCAAATTTAAACTTTCCAGGGGAATCAGTAGCAAGATCTTTTTTTACAGGTTTTAATAACGAGGAATAACCAGAAAACAGAGACAAGACCAATTTCAGATGCAGAAACCAGTATTTCTTGTTAAATCAGAGCAAAGAATTTATTAGAGACATAGGAGAAAAGTTGAAATGAAATATAAAGCCATATCAGAAGCATTTTTAGAACAGAAATAAACATGCAACAACTGCAAAACGACTAAAGAAATGAACATTTCCCACTAAGAAATCTTTGTGAATTCAACTGAATTTATCCCTCTTTTCTTGAAACAATTGATTTATAGTTATGCAGCAGAAGCTTCCCCCAAACCCCAAAACAAATTGCTTTGCGTGAGTAAGGCGCTT
>MTQE01002208.1:47455275-47470484 GCA_014337955.1 Aspidoscelis marmoratus | reverse complement strand
CAACTTCGGAGATTAGCAAAGGCTCCGAAGACAAACCTCTGAGAACAAAGCAGAAAGAGTTGCATATTAATGAAGCTGACTCATCCCTGCTCACAAGGAGCTAAATAATATGCAGGCTCTCACAAGGGGGTTGTCTTAGGAGCCTTTGCTAATCTCTGAAGTTGCCTTCAGAGGGACTTCGGAGCCTTTGCTAACCTCCGAAGGCAACTTCAGAGGGACTTCGGAGGGACTTCAGATATTGCACCCCCTGTCCCCCAAAACACCTGGGGTGACAGGCAGACCCCTTGTGGGTCAATCCAGATTTGCAAATGGGTGCTCCGGTGTTTCCACAGCAGGGAGGCTAGCACCCATTGCTATTGGGTGCTAGACCACCCATGGAAACACATTGGGTACGTCCCTTAATCCGGATCTACTAGATCCAGATTAAGGGAAGTACCCATTCCTTAGATCCGGATCTTCTTAGATCCGGATTAAAGGAGCACGGTGGAAAAACATCCCTAGTAGCAATAAAATTGACACTGTGTTGACATAGGTACATGGGGTTGTTGGGGGAAAAGCACACACCCACCAGCTGGAAGTAACTATAAACCAAATTAACAGTAGGCATGGATGGGGGCAGCTGCTAACAGAAAAGCTTTTTTGTTCCCTATGAACAGGTTTAAGAAGTCTGCAGAGGGTCTTCAAAAGGATGAGAGGAGGCCAGGAGTCTTGGAACTTTTAATCTGAATTATGACTACAGAGAGAATTACAAAGACATATGCATGAACACAACACAGGCACATATCCCTTTCTCTCTCTCTGGTCCTTTCTATGTGGACCCTTAATCCATATTAAGGGCCCATGCTAGTACACATCTGGGCTTCCACATCCACACATTAACGTGGATCATGGAAGCCCTAGCCACTGCTGGTCTCACTCCATCTGCATGAGACTAAGGCCCCATCCCCATGCAACTTTGGCATGGTTACGAGCGCAGGATCGGCATTGTCCGTCCCCATGGTTTTTGGATTTGGTCCGCGAAAAGTGTACCAAACACCCCAAACCGTGCCAGAAGGATGCCAGATTTGGTACCTGTTTAAACAAGTCTCAGCATGGTTTGGGGGACCTGCATGCATTGCTCAGTGAGCCGGGAACATACATGGGGACGATTGCAGGCTAACAGGGAAGAGATTGGTGCCCACATCATTGGGAGATGGGGTGTGCTTGGTGTCCCTGCCATGTCCATTGAAGATTGGACACACTGACTTTTTAAAATGTCAATTGCAAGGGCAGGCTGGAGAGACTTGGTTTTTTAATTTTCTGCCATTTCCACAGAGGTAATTCCAACCCCGTTTCAAGATTGCCAAAGCTATAAGCATGACACACACTCCTTGATTTATCTCCCGATTTGCATGGCAAATCAGCCAGCTGTCAAGCGAAGGAGTACATCTCCTTTAAATAACAGAGGGAAAGCCGTGGCTTCAGCCACTTTCAGAGGCTTCAGAGGCTTCGGTGTTCTCCATTTTCCAGGGGGACAACCTTATTGCCCCCCTGGAAAATGGAGAACACTGCACCCTCTGCCCCACCCCCTTCACGATCTGGGCTGGAAAAGCCTTTATTCCATTTCTGGTTTCACTTCCGAAGTGAAATAAATGCTTTTCCAGCCCAGATTGTGAAGGGGGTGGGGCAGAGGCTTCAGTGTTCTCCATTTTCCAGGGGGGCAATAAGGCTGTCACCCTGAAAACAGGAGAACACTGAAGCCGCTGAAGCCTCTGAAAGCAGCTGAAGCTGCTGCTGTTCCCCCCCCCTTATTTTACCGAGATGCACTCCTTTGCTTGACAGCTGGCTTGGCAGAGCTTGATCAGCTGAGTGCACTCAGGTAAATCAAGCCCTTCCTTACCCACCTGTGCCCCGCAAATTGGGAGATAAAGCAATCCGGCTTCTAATGAGGGGAGAGGGGGCAGAGAGGAGGTGGCACTGCTCCCCCATACCAGGGTTTGGCACACTTCTCATGGGGACGCTTGCATCCGCGCTGAACTCATACCTGTCCTGCGTTGCTGGGAATGCCATGGGGATGCCCCAGATGTGTTCCTGGTCCCATGCCCAGCCCATGCGTGCCCAAACAGTGCCCAAAGGGTGCCAAACAGCTTCCATCAGGACGGGGCTGGGTTTTTCTGCATGGACTCTTAATCCGGATTAAGAATCCATATAGAACACTTCTAGATCAGATAGATCCACAAGTTAACGTGGATCTATGAGGCCATGCCTCCTGCTAGTCTGCTCTGTTACATAAGTCAGAGCCAGATCCTTACTATGTTGTAGACCCATTTAATTGGGTCTGTATCCAGACCAATAGTCTTATTCTGGATCAGGGAAGGTCCTCCTTCAGGAACTACGCACCCCAAAAATGGTTACCTTGCTGCTAGCTATGTTGAATGCCAAATAATTTGCTTTGTTTTCTTCATTCGCCTACTGATTTAATATTGTTTTAAGTATTGTTTGAGCTCTGCATCGCATTTAGCTTTGTTTCCACACTTTATACTGTAAACTGCATCCAGATGTATTGGGACGACAGAATAAACAGACTTCTTGAAACTGAGTCTTGCAGAGGAAGCACTTTCTTCCCTGCAAACACCTGCTTTCTGTTTGAAACATGTCACTTGTGCATGCAATTAAAATAGTGTAAAAAGTAAATAAGTTGAATAAAGAAAGTAGATTTCAGATGATGTAGCTTAGCCATTAAAAACAACAACACAAATTGTTCCTGAAAATGGCCCAAGCAACCTGGAAACAATAGTAAGGCATTTGGTTAGCAATGTTTCATACTTTCCTCTTTCTCCACTACACAGAGACAAGTTGCCAAATTGGCTATCATGTTTTCTAAACACTATCTTTGCCCAGTAGAGGGTGCAAGCAAACACAGAGATATTTTCCTAATTTCCGATGAAGGATTCTGGCTTTGATTCTACCCAGTGCTTTATTTCTTTGAACTGATATCCCTTGCATCTTTTGTTGAGAAGGGGAGGGAATAACTTCATTTTGCTTTCTAGTGTGAGCAAACATCAGTTCCACCTTTAGATCAGAATCATTAGGGACAAACCAAGTACTGCTTAAACTCAGTGTTGGTGATTAAAACAACATAGAGGGGCATATTTAATGCTGCCAGGATTGTGAATGGATAGTGGACTAAGGGGTTCTAGCCAAGGCAGTTTAATTAGCAGGCTGCTTTCTCAAATGAGAGTGAGCAGTGCTGTATAATTCAAAAGTGCCACAAAGCACCCTGCATTATTTATTACAGTCTTCTTCTTTTCCACACACAAGAGCCACCTCTTTAAGGACTTCATGTTGCATATTGAATGGAGGAATCTATTGTTGTAGGTTTATTACCTGTAAATTGTTCATAATTGGGGGGAGAGGAAGGATTCCCTAAGAAAACTCTGGACTCAAGGAAGTTCAGTTTTGTCTTACCCTTTGTCTCCCTTGGAACATTTAAAAATCTAAGGAGAGATCTGTTCGTTCAGATCTAAGACCTTAATAGATTCTGTATGAGCCCTCAGGGTCTTTGATGGTAATAAACAAAATGAACACTATAAGCCCTCCAGATGTCTGTGGAACACAGCACAACTGCATTCTTATTTTCTGGCTGCTTTTCTTTACTCTAATACCAGAGGTAGCATGCTGCTATCAGGAATAGCAACCACGTCAACACTATCAACAACTCTGTCATTTTCTTTTATGGCCATTTCCACCCTCGCCTTGTTTGGAGCTGCCTAACTAGTCCACTCCAGTGTGTTCCAGACCAAGAACAGGAGAAGCTCCCTACACCATGAGAACAGGATGCCGTGACTTCACCCACACCTGCCAGCAAATGGCCCAGACCTCATCTCTCATATGTTGTGCAAGAAGCACAAGAGTGGAGCTTAAAGGGCTGTCTTTAAAGGGAGCATGGCCACCTCCACACGAGGCATTTAGAAGTAATCTTCAGAAGAGGTATGCAGGTTGTGTAGATGGGATTGCAACAATGTTGTATGGACAACATGACATTCTGCTGAGTCTGGAACACACTCATGATTATTCTTCCAGACCAGGGCTGAATTTGCACTTCAGCCCCGAGTATGAAATTAGGTAACCTCTGGGCAGGTGCATCTGCCCTGTCAGGAGGTGTTTACAGACTAGAAATGCCCCCTGTCTGTCCCGAGGTTGCCTAATTGCATGCTAGCTGCGGAGCACAAAATCATGCTCCAGAAGCATACTACTTTTTACCAGAGACTTACCTTTAGTGTCCAGCCAGCGACCATCTGCACTTCTGCCGGCTGGGGGTGGGTGGGTAATCAGAGTTGCCATTCAAGGGCACTGGCAGCTCTGATGATCCCCAGATGCAACTGTGACTGCACAGAGTGTCAGTGTTGTCATAGTAATGGCACTGACACACGCACAGTCACAGAGGGCACCACAGTCAAGATGACGGTGCCCAGAAGAGGAGCAGTCTGGCAAGCGAACACAGGTGAGTGCTTGATCGCATGTGGGGTTGTCTGTTATCGACTAACACTTGCAAGTCCAAGCACTCATCAAGGTTAGTTTGCTGCATACTTTTCCTGCCCATGGGAAGGGAAGTGCAAAAATGCCCGAGACGTGGCAGTACCAATACCATTAGTATGGATGTAGGCCACATAGGCCCTGTCCCCAAGCAATTTAAAGTCTGCCAAAACTCTTCTTTTGCCTCTGAGCGCCCCCATGCCAGGGTTTTTATCGAACTTCCAGAGCTATAAAACAAAGAAAACGCGCAACAAAAAAAGTGCCCTTTAAATAAGACTTTCAGAGCTCTTTTTGGAAGTTGCTGGTTTTCCTTGCAACATTTACCTTGGGGACGCTCCGTGGCAAAAGGGGCGGGGATTGCTGTCTGCACACACAGCAGTAACACAAGCAGCTTCCCTTTCTAAAGCTCAGAACTAAAGAGCCAGAATCACCCAGAACTACAAGACTGTTGCGATCGCTATGAGGTGTGAAATGGGTGGATTATTGCTAGGGGTGGATTTTGACAGCAATAACAGGGAAAGTGGTGAGAGTGAATGTTTGCCGGCATGAGAAGCCATTTCGGGGGGTGGGAGATCTGGGAGATGAACAGAGAACC
Source organism: Aspidoscelis marmoratus (assembly GCA_014337955.1). Lineage (NCBI taxonomy): Eukaryota > Metazoa > Chordata > Lepidosauria > Squamata > Teiidae > Aspidoscelis > Aspidoscelis marmoratus. The sequence goes on along the minus strand of MTQE01002208.1, from coordinate 47,465,374 downwards.
TATGGCTATTTTTCCTTTGGACTTGTCTTCCTGGTTGTGGCCGTGCCGAGCGCAGTCCCTCCCCATTCCTGCTGGCACCCTATCAACAAGAGCAGGGGCGGGGAGAAAAAGATGTGCGCAAAGAAAACACGGCTCCCATGGGAACGGAAGGTGCATTAAAAATGTGCATTTTGCTGAGCCTCATGCGAACGCTTATTCCTGATTTGCATGGCACTTTTAAAGTCCACTTTAATAGAGGGACAGTAGAGGGACAGTAGAGAGGCAAATAAGTCTTTTGGGGATGCAGCCATTGACGTGCAACTAATCCAAATTAGGGATCATTTGGGATGGTTCGGGGTTGGACTAACACTAATCTTGTGTGGATGAAATGTACTAGACAGCTGGGACAGTCTACTGAGCAAGCGTGGAATGGCCTATGTGAGTCTCAGGCTTAGGCAAAGTATTATGTGAAATTAAGTTCTATGGAACTTTTTTTTGTAGCATACATTCCCTGGTTATAATGATGTCTCCCAGTGTTGATACACAGAAGAGGAAATAATAATGTGGTGGAGAAATATAATATATGGTATGTGTGTGTGTTTCTATACACGCTCAAACATATATAGAGAGAGTCCATCATCGTATGAGTTTTTAATATACAGTTGCTGTATTCATTTTAATGTGGTTTGGAATTTTGGTAAAACGCTTTGGATTTTTAATATGAACTTTTGCTATACAAATATTTTAAATTAATAAATAAAAATCTTCAGTGACCATTCAAATTTACAGAAAGGCTGGAGGAACTGGCTTTGGTAGCCTTCCTCTTACATCAGTGACCATGAAGCAGAGTTACTTGCAGTGTCTGTGAGGAGCATATATGCTGTTAACACTTCATGCTACACAGTGTCTTTAACATACCATTTCACTGGACCATTGAATAATTGACTAAAACGTGCCCTTCAACATGGGTTGGGGGAAAATGAACCCTCTCCCAAAGCACTGCATGATAAAAGTGACCTGGTTCTCTGCTTGGAGAAGATAGAGACAGCCAACCTGGGAAGTCACAACTGCAATTAGCAAATGAGTTTTTAATCCAAAATGCTGCTTGCCCTCGTTTGCTTTTACTTTCTTGATTGTACTTCGCTCTCCCCCTCAAGCATGCTAGGTATCAATCATCTGAAATCACCGTACCTATTTATAAGGAAACTTTTAAAAGGCAATACTTTTTGCAGCCAGATTGGCTAAAGAGGAGGGGCCAGGAATGGCTGAGGCACAACTTTATTATAGCTTATTATCTACTGTTTCACTCAGCCCTAGGTATGCCTACTTCCAGGATTTCTGACCATAATAAAATAATATCCATTTCTAGCCTGGGATTTTGTGGTCACAAAACAGCTTCTGATTTCAAAATAGTTTCCTATTTCTTGTTATCTATACAAAAGCTCAGCTTGCTCCTTCCTTCCTTCCTTCCTTCCTTCCTTCCTTCCTTCCTTCCTTCCTTCCTTCCTTCCTTCCTTCCTTCCTTCCCCCAGCATCTTGTCATCAGGTTTTGAAGGATACTAGCATGCAGACATATTATCTTGCATTTCATTCACATCTCGTTTTGAACCTGAGGTTGGGACTGAAGTAGCCTTGGCCATCAAGGTGACAACCCTTAAAGGCAGAAGGAAGCTTTGAAGCTTCTGGGTGATATCTTGGTAGGCTAACTCTGCCCACAAGGCATGGAAGGCATTGTATTCTTGTGGCTCCACTATTGCCTGCAAGGCCAAGACCATTTTCCAAAGCTTTTGCCCCTGGCAGTTTTCCTCTCCCCATGTTGTTTAAATAGCTATAATAATCCAGTGATAGTACTCAATGTGTTCTGGATTGTGTGTCATGCTTTACAGATGACACCCAACTATATTTATCCATTACATCTGTATCACCTGATGTTGTATAGTCCCTGAACAGGTGCTTGGATGAAAGAATAGGCTAGATGAGACCCTTTAAACCAAAATGATCATGACAGCATAGTTGGTGGGCACTTCCTGGCTCAGGGAACTGGGCAGATTGCCTGCTTTGAACAGGGTTGCACTCCATAGGAAGGAGTAAGTATATAGCTTTGGGGTATTGCTGGAGCCATCATAATCTCTTAAGGACGAAGTGGGTGGAAGCTCTAGGAACATTCTTTATTATTTTTGGATAAAGCCCTAGCTACAACCATTCACGGACAGAAGACAGTCTAGCTTAAGCGAAACATGACCTTCTAATCTCAGTTCAGATTCCTGTATTGGTTCTGGAAGCTGTAGGTTGCTGAATGGAGCTTGCCTGTTGCTCGCATTTGCTCAAAGAGTTCCAGTGGCTGCCAAACTGTTACTGGTCAGTTGACAAACAAAGGCCTAAACTGAAGATTTCATCCTCCCTGTATAGCCCTGTGCTGTCCTTGACATGTGTGTCTGAAGCTCTGAGGCTCAGCTTGCGTAATTGTTCTCCTTCCTGAAATAAAGCAAGTGCTAACTTGGTTAATTATTGGCACCTGCCTCAGATGCTTTTCATAGTTTCAGAGAGGCTGGTCATTAAAGGAGTCACTGGAGACATAGCTTAAATCTATTGTTTATATTATGTGATTTCTCTGTGTAATTTACTGTTTTTTTATTGTACTCAAGTTAAGGGTGGTCTAAAAACATTTTAAATAATTATATACAAGTACTGAGTGACACAAGAAGAAGAAGAGTTGGCTTGTCTACCCCACTTTTCTCACCCACTTAAGGGGACTCAAAGCTTTCTGTTCTCCTCACAACACACACCCTGTGAGATGGGTGGGGCTGTGAGAGATCAAAAAGAGAGCTGTGACTAGCCCAAGGTCACCCAGCTGGCCTCATGGAGGGTGGAATCAAACCAAGTATTCTCAGATAAAAGTAAAGCTCCTTAACCACTAGAACAAACTTGCTCCTAACCCTTCATAACTGATATTGTGTGTTTGATGTAACTGAAAAAGGGTACGCCTGTGAGAAGGAACTACTAGAGTCATCAATCGTTTTCTGAAGAAGATATTGTTCAGGCCACACCATAAGCCTATGGTTTCTCTTTCCTCTCTTGCCCCAGTGCTCTCAAGCATCTCTTGAACAGCAAATGGGGAGAAGAAGTTAATGTGGCAATGGGGATCTCCACCCCATTCATACAAATAGTTCGGACATTTGTTAGATTGGGGTTGTGGAAAAATGGAGCACAATGACCCAGATTGCATTTGACATGGATCGACAGCAGATTAAAAATGGATTTGACATTTTCAGAGTGTGGATATGTTACAGATATGTATCAGATACATATTGGATATGTATTCATTTGTATCAGATACGTATTGAACTTTCCAAATGTGATCTATTTGTACGAATACGGATATTCAAATATTCAATTTGTTATGAATCAAATGTCAAAAATGCATTAATGCACACCCCTACCCTGCTCTTCAACCTGAGAGTAGCAAATGGCTGATGGCACATCCCCAGTAATGGCACTTTGAGTTTCTCCACCTCTGCTTCCAGCAGCTTGTTTTGATACCAGTGTTTCTGTCTTTGCCCACTTTGATAGGAAATGTACAGAGAGAGAAATTCACAGCTGAGGAACCTACTTTAGAAGGTGAAAGAAAAGAAATGTGACTCACTGTTTGCAGGCACATTAGAACACATCTGGTGTCATGTTTCTTCTTTGTATGAATGTCACATACAGGTTTCTAGTCAGTAACAATAATGATGATAGCAGAACTGTTGCTTAGCAACATTTGGTCCAGAGACATTTGCTTCAAGACAAGAAGGTGGTCAAGAATATCATTCTATGACAAGAAGTTTAGGATGTGAGGATATTATAGACTGCATCCAATAATAATAGAGAATGGGTGCTGTTACAGCACCCCTGGGATCCAATGTGCAAATGTGCTTGTGTGGGCATGCAGGTTTTTTGCAAGATGAGCAATCCATCCTTAGAGGCACTTTGCAAACAGGGCATGAAAAACTAGCCGGAGAAGAGATTATGCTCTCAGTTGTTCCCACTGTTGCCAAGTAAAAGTTGAGGTACCTTATCAGGGGTGATTCTGCTCAGCATTCGTTCATTTGTTCATTCATATTTCTATTCTGCCCCATCTCTGAAGGGCAAGATAGAAAAATAGGACCCTTTTTTTGCACGTATTGGGAAGACAGGTCCACATGGATCATTGGAACATGTTGTCTGCACCTCAGTCTGCAGCGGTATCCCTGAGGCGTCCTAAGCCATTCACAAATTGGATTTGCTATGGCCAGGTTAAATAATACCCACAAGCATTCCTACAGCATTTGGAATGATTCAGGAGTGGTGCTTTTGTACCATTTGGGGGATCACCTATATGGTTTGGACCTGTCAATGTGAGTCCCACCCCTGAGTACAGGACACAACGTCCCATCATCCAGTTGAGGCTAGGGGTGAGTGGGACTGCTGATGTCAGGAGGAATGGCACAGGAGGTATGCCAGGAAGCTACTGGGGGCTGCTTCGCAGCAGGTAAGCTACAATTTTTTAAAAATACTGCAGATTTACTCCACTAATCTGGAAGTGGCCTTTCACTTGTTCCATCATCTGATCTCTTGTTCCATTGTGCCTAAGCTATTGTAGGCTCTGTTCATTCTTACTCCTTTCAGCCAGCTCAGTCTCCTTTTCTTCCTTATTAGAATGGTGGTTTTGTGGTGGATTGCCTTAGTGTGTAATGGTGGAGAGTGCTAGGAAGATGGAACAACGACAGAGGAAATCAAAGCTTATCACAGGATCAGAGGAAATGGGGGGGGGAGAATGCCCCTTTTAAGTATTGATCCGCCCCTAAAAGCCCAATCTTACCATTCACATTTTGCAAAATAAAATGGAATATTCCTGGGAGTAGCAGCGAGACCTTTTTTAATCCAAATACAGATACTCCGTGTTTCGGGACCTTTTATCCACAGAAACTGCAGAACCCTTAAAAGGAGTCGGAGCAGCAAAAACTAAAGCCGGTTTCAAGACTGATCATATCCTGTATTAGAGGGCACACCCGAAGTCTTCCTTTCTGTCTTAGATGCCTTAAGCACATAAGTGGAACTGTGTTCTTGACCTCCATCGGCTGTCTCTGGGAGATATTCATGTTTACTCAGGTGTTCCCAGTGTGAATAACCTATGTCCCCAACTTCTGTTTCTAAGTGTGTTTTTAAAAATCTATTTCATTTGTTTTTTAATAATATTTTATATTTCTTGACTGCTATATCTGTAGGTATGTATATGTATGAGGGAGTGGTTTTTGTGGCTGTGGCTGTGTGTATTTGAGTGTGTGTGAGAATGTTGTGTGTGTTATTTGAGTGTGTCAGTGGGAGAATGTTGTGCCCATTTCTGTGTTCATGTGTGAGTGAGAGAGACAGATCAACAGACCTACAGATAAGTGCTTCATTTGAGGTTTCAGATGGGAAGCAGCATAGAAAAATCTGAAATACAGTAAGTAAAAATTAATCGCCTCAAACCAAACCCTGTTTTCTCCCTTTTTATTCACAATGGATTTTGTAAATGAAACCAAAAGGCAACCACCTTACAGACTAACTAGGTATAACCTTTTTCTCTCTTTCAGAAGGTCACACTTCCCTGATCATCTGAGGCCTAGCACTGTGTAGTCCAAAGGCCAAACTCAGTGGTAGGACTTTGACCGCAGAACAAAACACACCAGGGTGAGGATGGTAGCACCATCTCAAAACAACATGTTTTGACTTTTCGGGTGTCAGTTTGCAAATCTGCCTTGATCTGAGGACAGAGCCCAGAAAACCCATTTCAAGTTTCTGCACTAGCAAGAAATACGAGTATGAATGGAGAATAAAAGGACCATTTGCAATATGCAGAGACGCCATCCAGGGTCTGGTTTCAAATTCCCTTATTTTCCTTTTGTTGCTGAGTTGGGTTCTATTCAGGAGTGTTAAATAATCATTCCAGTTGATGTTTTCCACCTGCTGCCCAATGAACTCTGTCAGGAACCAGCTGCCTTACTCCATATCATGTGCTTCAGGGTTAAGTTATATCCTTTCTTATTGCACCACATGAGTCCCAGTTGGTGTTCCTACCCTCCTCCTCTTCCTCCTCCTTCTCAAAATGATGGCATAGCTAAAATAATACTAATGGTGGTCATTTCCACCCAGCTTTAGCTATTTGTACTAGTTCCTTAATAGCTAGTGATGGGAAGGATAGAGATAACAGATACTACTCAACAGAGTTGTTTTAGTTTGCAGACAAGATGGCGCAAGATTTAGATGCAGGACAGGATGGCACAAGATTGTCCATTTATCCTGGTGGTTCAAAGAGGGCACATCTGACTATTCAACTGTTGGGTGGTTTTTATGGAATTCCTTGTAAACCATTCTCTAAGCTATACAATGATTCTTGCTATCATTGGGTTTCCTCCAACATGTGCCCCTCCAGTACATTAACACTTGCTACTTTAACCTGCATCTTCTAGAGTAGACAAGTGCAGATGGGACCCCTATAGGCATGGCAGCAAAGGAGAGGTAGCAATTGGGAAAGGGCCATTCCTTGGATTTTTAACCTCTGTTCATTGTAAGGGACTATCCTCTGCCTAAACATGTCTTTCCCCTTGTGCAAGGTGGAACTCACTTATGCCTGCCTGCCCTGCAAGAGATAGAATAGTTAAAGTAACAAGATTTTTTTTTGTCTATATTTTTCAAACCATATTGGTGGGAGTGTCATTTCAGCCACAAGAACAAACTCCTGTGACAGAGGCAAAAGCCTGCAAATCACACAGAAGTGACAGTGTGAAGTGGCTCAGACTGTGCTTAGGTATAGGGAAGCAGATATGCCTCTTAAATGTGTATACAAACATTTGTATTTACATCAGTATTTATTTGAGTTATGGATAGCTTGAGGAATTTATGCTTCATTAGGAAACCTATTCCCCTTCTTCTTTTTTTTAAAGCATAGTTGAAGCTGTGGATCCATTGCAGAGGTTTAAGGCACACTATGGGAATGGGGTTCCTCACTCCTTTCAGCATGGGTTGCCAATTCCAATCCAGAGGACAGCTATAGGAGCTACTGGCTTCTGACCTACCTTGATCTTTATGGAAAGTTTGCATATAACAAGGTCTGAGGCATGGGAGGATATGTTCTTCACCCTTCTCCACTGAGTCACATGATTAATTATGAAGCTCTCGGAGTGCATGAACTGGCTAGAAATATACTGCTTGGCTTGTTTCACTAATGATCTCATAGCAGAGTAAAATCAGAGAATCTATGCTTCCTGGGCAGTGTGGCAAATTTAAGGGATGGAAAAGAACAATCCCACAGTTCCCTTTTCCCTCCTTTCAGGGAAATTTGTGCTGCTTCAGAAGTTGTTAAACCCCATTAAACAACCTAATTAATCCAAGCTATAGATGTCAGAGCAACTGATGCACTATGCTCCCTCCCTCTCTCCCCCCTCTTTTATTTCCATGTCACCAAGTTCTGAACCAAAAGCAGTTTCAGCAAGCAACTGAACGTCTGATTGTGGCCAGTCTAGTATTCACATTTGGAGGATACAGAACGTATGCAGAAGTAGACCTACAGTACTGTCCTGGATAAGAAGCTGTCATCCGCTAAATAGAAAGCCCTGGCCAGAACATCTGGAGAGCACCGGGCTGGCAAAGGGTGTTCAACTATATTTTTTTCCCTTCTTTGTAAACTACAGCTGAAGATGTGTGTAGCAGCTGTGCACATAACTGAGCTCAAAAATAGCATGGGAGGGAGGGGGAGTTTGTTGGCATGCCAACTCCTGAGTAAATTTATTTGTTAATCAGTCCAACACTGTGCCATTTGATAGAAGAACAATAAATACCCACTGCAATGTCTTTACCAAATATCACAAGATCCATTAGGCAAAAATGAATGCTTTTTGGATTGTGTTCTTATTAATCCATTTTCCTCATGCAGAAAAAGAGGTAATGATTTAGAATTTAGGATAAGGTCTATGATTGTGGCATGTTTTCAGACATGGTACGTAAAGAAATGCAGCAATGACAAGGAATATTTGCTTCAAGTTATTGCTTCTCAAACTGGGGGTCCCAACCTGCATTTGGGAAGGGGTCACCAACTACTGTAGAAAGATGTTGAAGATTTTAAAATTAAGTTTCATTTTTTTAAAAAAAGTTTATTATTAATGAAAATATTATTTTAAATAAAGTTTATTACTATGTCATAGACTGAAAATTATTAAAATGTGGTATATTTTTGTGCAGTCATGACCCCAGTGAAATTATTAATTTAACTCCTAAAGGGTTGGAAAGGTCACAACATTTGTTTTATCATTTTATGAGTTGTGGTTTCACAGAATTTGAGAACATTTAAACTAGAGCCCACCTGAAAACCCTTCTTCATCAGATTCATCACTTTGCCAAACTTCTAGCAAGAGATGGGTCTCCTACAAAGGAACATTTTTGGATAGGAGAAGAGCCAAACTTATCTTTTTTAGATTATGATTCTTGGGAAACTGTTTTAAAAGTTTAAAAGTCAAGTATATCCTCCCCTGTACAAACAGAAAATCTGTACACTCTGAAAAATTTGAAACTGATTCTTTGCAGACATGATACAAGAGCATGAAGTTAATTATCTTTCTTGATTAGTTTGTGATTTTTATTTTGAGGAGAAAAAAATGGGATATATATGCTAAAATGAATTAAATGTAAAATAGTCAAACAGCCTTCAGAACGTATTTGAGGTCTGGATTGTGCTAAACTTGCCTCTCTTTTTTTCACAGTGTTGAGTTGGGGAGGTGGCCCTTTCAAAAAAGCTTGGCTGAAAGACAAGCCTGGCAGGGGGTCAGGAGGATGTAGTGATGGTGGCTTAATGGATTGGTCAGCAACGTCTTCCTTTCTGGATACATGAAATTCTTTCTATGCATTGTAAATAAACTATGCATTGCGAGCCTTGGCTCAGAATATCTGTGTTGGGCAAGATGGTGCAGTATTATTGGAGTTTGCCCAACCCATCATCCCTGTCTTGGCAAAGATGTTTTTGTCCCTAGCTGGGAGGATATAGCAAATAAGCAATAAGACTGATTATGTATGTTACCTTTTTAAGTATGACCAGTGACCCTGCGCATTGGAAGCTCAGTACAGGTGGTCTGTATTCCCTGTTTCTCAAATCCAAAAGACCCAGTGTTTTTGCTCAGGTTTTGCAGTCAAAATAACATTTGAGAATGTACAGAACAGAATATTGGATGGAATAATCTATATATCTGTATGAAGTCCTGCTGAATTGGTAACTTGTTTTAACATAGGTTGCCAGGGCAACTTCTGTTTTGTACTAATTAACACATACCTTGTCCTGTAATATAATTATAAAACCATATTGTAAATGGAATGTAAACATATAGAGTGCAGAGTGTTCCCCACTTTAATGCTTTTTGTAAACCCTCATTTTCCATTTATTCAAATCAGTTTAATGGGGTTACACAGTATGGTATCCACAGTTATTGCCAAATGCTCTGTGGAGTTGGAAGTCCACTATTAGAGTGTAGAATCTAAACAATCACAAAGAGGGACTTTAGTTGTTATTATGGGAACTCTAATGCTGGGAAAATAAAGAACAAGGAAAAGTATTAAAACCCTTTCAGGCCAAAGAAAGGCCTGTTCCACTCATTCTCCTTCCCTCCTTGAAGTGTCACCTATCAACCAGAGGCAGCCATTTTGGGACAGCAACTGCTCACATGTGTGACACTCCCTAAACAGCAGTCACTTCGAGGCTACCATATAAAACTCAAATGTGCGGCAACCACAACCAGTACAGATGGTATCCCTAGCACTGGAGACCTCTATGCAGCTGCCAACAGAACTACCAAAACAATGAAGAGGATAAAGAGAACCAGGGTGAAGAGGCCCAGGGACAGCAGCCTCCTCAATGGTACCAATGCATCTTCAACTACCAATGCAGACACCCAGAAAATCCCAAACCACAAGATGGCAAAGAGACTACGGTAGTCGATCCACCAGTTGAGAAAACGTCTGGTCCTGGGTCCGAACAGAGTGGGGCTGCGTAGATGCCAGCTGACTATCTCTACCATCATTTGGTTTAGTAATCAATGAAGAGAAAATTCAAAGTAAAGAGAACAGGAAAATTCCA
>MTQE01002208.1:47440160-47455265 GCA_014337955.1 Aspidoscelis marmoratus | reverse complement strand
TATTGTAACCCGCCCTGAGACCTTTGGGTATAGGGTGGGATAGAAACATAAACAAACAAACAAATAAAATGGATGTTTGGGGAAAGAAATGATAGCTTATATATTGCTAAATATCTACACTATGCCACTGGGAGCTGACACCAGGAGATCCGGGATGAAATGCCATCAATCTGCTTTTGACATCCTGCCCTCTGTGACCATTCCATCCAGATCAGGTGAGTAATTGCAGTTCTTGACCTGAAGGTGGCAAATGGCTGAGTGTGCACCAATAAACGGGAACTCTAGCCACACAGGATTGAGGCACGTGTGCCACAAACCATTTTCTGTTCTTGAAATAAGGAAGCACCCTGTTTCTCATTGGGGTTGCATTACCTTGAAAAGACCAGGCTAAGTTAGACTCATCTTTACCATCCAAAGCTTAGGTGATTTGGTACCACCAAGAATGCCTACTTCCAGCTCCTACTGATTTTCCAACCTTCCCCCTTCCTTCCTGAATAGAGCTAATATGGGTAAAATGATCCATGCTTGGCATTTTCCAGACTGTACTATTTTAATGCACCCTGCACAGAAGTGCCCTTGTAGGCTGAAGGGCAGGTTAGAAATGCACATGAATGAATGAACGAACTTTACCAAAGTTTTAAAGGTAGTTTCTGAAAGCTATCTTTCATTCTGTCCCCTACCGTCCAGATATAAGCTTGGAGAAGAAACAGAAGACATAAGAGTTTGAAAACTCCCCCCCCCCATGTTAATTTTCAGGCCATTCTCCGGAATGGCTGTTTGTGCTTGTTTTTGCCTTCCAATGTAGTCTAAAGCCTTCTCTTCCCAAGTCACCCTCCCAAATTACCTTAGCAATGCATCAGCACGTGGGCTAAAAAACAGACAGGCAAAAAGGCTAGATTAATGGGCTGGCCTTTAACCTTAAACCCATTGAAACCCACTAGGGAAATGTATTTCTCCATCAGCACAAACCAAAAAACACAAGCAAAAATAATTTGGTACTAAAGACAATTCTGACAGGAAGCCTAATTTGTCCCTTGGGGTTAGGAGAAGTAACTGGCCAGCTAATGCCCTATGTCAGCACACCCACCAGTAACAGAGGACAGGACCAATGTGTTAATCAGAGTAGCGGCTGGGCAAAAATATTTCCATTACAGAAAGGAAACCTTACGGAGGAAGCAGTCAGTCAATAATGACAGAGCCCTCAGAGAAGAGAACAAAAATCATCTCTCAGCTCCACTGTCCCCTCTCTTTCTAAGACCAATCGCCTCCCAGTCAGAGGCAGATAGAAATGTGGTCAGGATCTGCACAGGTAGGGGCAAGTGATGCAACCATGCTGCCTTCTCCCTTTTTCATTAACATGGAGGCTGCTGCCTACATGCCTCTGCTCCCCACGGTCAGTTTTGAAGACCGGACTTTGAAAGTAACAGTGGGCAGAATGGTTTGAAGAGCTTTGGGAGGTTTTTAAAGCACTCTAGCATTAAAGCACCATAACAGTGCTTATTTGCAACTAGGAGGCAGTGTCACACAGACATTGTCCCTCATGGTACATTCAAGGCACTGTAGAGTTGCCATCCGGATTCTGCCTTCGTGGCCTTGCCTTATTTTAGGCACCTCGTACTACTGACTCACCTAGCAGCATAGTCTGGTACAGACTGGCAGTGACTCTCCAAGGCATCAGGCAAACATCCTTCCAGGGAGCCAGTTTGGTAATTGTAGTTAGGGAGCTGGACTTTTATCCAGGAATACCAGGTTTGATTCTGCACTCCGCCATGAAGCCAACTGGGTGATCTTGGGCTAGTCACAGCTCTCTTTCTGAGCTCTCTCAGCCCCACCTACCACACAGGGTACCTACTATGAAGAGAAGAACAGAAGGTTTGTTAGGGGATTGTGCGCACCCAGTGTGGGGTGCATAGGGTGAAGACCCCCTGGCCCCAGGAGCCATGATTCTGGCTTCTGGGGCGAGGGGAAGCCCAGAGAATGGAGCCCCCTGGTTCTCCTTGCCTGGCTCCAGAGGAGCCAATCAGGGAAGCCGGGGGGAGGGCCCATTTAGTTCCCCCATCCTTGTGCGGAAGCATCCTACGTGAATGCGGCTTTACCACACAAGGACCGATTAAGACCTGATGAAGACTACCTTCAATCAGGTCTTCAGGGAAACTGGTTTTAGCACCCTCTAGCACACATTAGAGACACATCTCGCACAAGCCAATGCAGAAGCAGGCTCCGCGAAGTGTCTCTAATGTGTGCTGCAATGCAGAAGGCAACTTTGCAAGTGTTTAATATCTGTCTTTAATGGGTCCTTAATCCATGTTAAGTGCCAATGCAGAAAGACCCTCAGAGTATGGAATAGTCTCTCCTTTGAAGTGTTTCGGACACCTTTATGTTACATGTTTAGGAAGGCAGTGAAGGCCCTCGTCCTTTGGCTAAATGGGGGTAGTTTTTCTTCCCACTTTCACACACAGAGAAATGTGTTATAGGCTGCATCCCCAAAAGACTTATTTGCCTCTCTACTGTCACTCTATTCAAGTGGACTTTAAAAGTGCCATGCAAATCAGGAATAAGCATCCGCATGAGGCTCAGCAAAATGCACGTTTTTAACGCACCTTCCGTCCCCATGGGAGCTGTGTTTTCTTTGCGTGCATCTTTTTCTCCCCGCCCCTGTTCTTGTTGATAGAGTGCCAGTGGGAAGCGACTGCGCTCGGCGCGGCCACAACCAGGAAGACAACCCCTGACAAGTCTAAAGGAAAAATAGCCACCGGTTCTCTGTTCATCTCCCAGATCTTCCACCCCCTGAAATGGCTTCTTATGTCGGCAAAGGCAGTGGCTGCAGCTAGTGGCCATGTAATCTCATTCACTCTCACCAGTTTCCCTGCTATTGCTGTCAAAATCCACCCCATACAGCACACGATTGCTCATTCACTCACCACTTTCCCTGTTATTGCTATCAAAATCCACCCCGTACAGTAGCAATAATCCACCCTCTTCACACCTGATAGCGATTGCAATAATGTTGCGATTCTGCACAATTCTAGCTCTTTAGTTCTGAGCTTTAGAAAGAGAAGCTGCTTGTGTTATTGCTGTGTGTGTAGGTGGCAATCCCCGCCCCTTTTGCCATGGAGCGTCCCCAAGGTAAATGTTGTGAGGAAAACCCGCAACTTCCAAAAAGAGCGCTGAAAGTCTTATTTAAAGGGCACTTTTTTTGTTGCGGGTTTTCCTCATTTTGTAGCCCTGGAAGCTCGTTAAAAACCCTGGCATGGGGACACTCAGAGGCAAAACAAGATTTTTAGCAGACTTTAAATTGCTTGGGGACAGGGCCTTAATGTGTTTGTTTTTATGTTTTCTCTCTCTTTCCCACAGAAGGCGTGTTTCCAGTGGCCCTGTGGTCTGGCTTGAATTCGGCTCAAGGGTCCAACATCCTGATACTTTGATGGGATTCCCCATTTTTGAAGACTATATATCTGATAATCCGGGAATCCCTTTTAGGATTTTAACAGGATTCACTGCGGAATCCTGTTAAAATCCAAATATTTATTAATAGGAACACCACCACACTGATCCCCTCCACCCCCACCCACATTTACCTTCCCCCCCACCCCTTTTCTCTGCCTGTAACCCTCTCCCACTGCTCCCCCACCCCTTTCCTCTGTCTGTTGGAAAATGGTGGGGAAGACAAGCAGTGGGATGATGATGAAAGACGGAGGAAAAGGGCAGGGGACAAAATGGCACCCCAGCACTGGTAAAAAAAATTCTGGGTTAAAGCCTGGACTTTTTTGACCAGTCGAAACATAGCAAGAGAGAAAGATGTTCGCAGCTTACACCTGCTAGGGAAAAGGTGGTTCTACCCTCCTTGTTATGTCTACCAACAGGAAAATAGAGAGCATCAAGTACAGACGTCACTACCTAAATTGCAACTAAATGGTGCTTGCCTGAACACTCCAAATGAGTCCCATTCCAAATGTGCTATGGCCCATTGGTGCTTTAGCAAAATACTGATGAACAGTTTGTTCCAGTGGTTTAAAGATAAGCAGCAGCTTGATCATTCAAGTCGGATGAACTCTTGAAGGGCAAACTTTATTGAAACTGTACTAGGGGATTCAATATAACCAGGACTTCAGTGAGGAAACCTTTTTTGGCTGGTGGAGTGAGGTGGAGACTCATCAGGCTCTAATTTATATATATATATATATATAAATCAAAATGAAATTTGTTTTCAAGTCACCCGAACTGGCAAAATCTGGGAGGGCTGGAGCTGGATGCTCTCCTCTTTTTTAATGAAGAGGGAAAGTCAGTGCAAGGTGCTGGCAATAAAAGGAGCAAGATCCTCAAATGCCCATCCTGGACTGTATTCAGTCGTAGATAGGAAACGGAAAGAGGGAGAAAACACAGCTCGGTGAGTCACTCTGTCCCCTCTGCAAATATTTATGCTCTAAGCTTTTTCACTTAAAAGCCTAATTGGAGTGTAGTGGAGCTCAGTACACTTGAAGGTAGCCTAATGGAGACATTGCAGTGCTATTAGCACAGATGGTTGTCATATGTATGCAAATGAGGAGCAAATTGAATTTGGTGTCCCCTCACACCAGCTGTCCTATCAGTGCCGGCTTCTGCAATAGCAGAGAAGTGCAGCCATGGTGCGGCTAATCCTTCAGTGCAGATTCATTACCACTAGTGCATTAATCATCACTGCTTTGCCTAGCACAAAGAAAAGAGGCCGTTCCTTTATTTCATCAAGTGCATTCGCTTTGGCCGAGGTCTCCCAGCTCTGGAAAGGAAGGGCATGCAGCTTCATTAATGGAAATAAGCCAGAGGAGAAAAGGAAACATGTTTCTTATTTTGTTACTTTGTCTGGCATAACAATTCCAGTTCAAAGTCGGGAGTGCAGATTGGGAACAGGCCAGAAAGAGCAGGTCAAATCTGGTCTGGACTGGGGATGGTAAGCCCTCACCTCTCCAGTATCCAGTTCGTGCCACTATTGCTGTCAGTGTTTTTATTGCAGGTCTGCAAGCATCAGGAAGCAAAACCTCACCATGAGTTGCCTTGGGAGTCTAACTCTCTCACTCTCAACTAATATCCCATGTTGACTTTAAGGAGAATGAGACCAATGTCTCACTGGAAATAGACCCTCATTTGGTCTCAGACAAATCTAGCAGGCGTGGATTATGCAGCAGTCAAAATATTTAGAATGAACCCCTGCTTTCCTCCTCTTCTTTAATACCTAAGTACAAGAAGTATGCATGCCCCGTGCAAGTATGAAGCAGATCTAAGGTAAAAGAGACAAGACTGCACTTCTACTTAAGTTCCAAAAGTACTGAGAAGTATTTGCATGGACATACTTCACATTTGATTCAGCTTTCTTGTTGTTTATATTCAACTATGCATAAAATGTAAGATTGGAATTAACTTGCAGTTATAACTTATTCTGATGATAAATTTTCCTAGCTGCATTTTAAGAATGACTGCACTGAATGTCCTTCCACTCCATGCCATAGATAGTGACATTGCTTTGTCGGAAAGACATGAGTGACCCAAGTACAAAGTTTCTGGGCCAATGTTTTTGGATGCTATTACTGCTTGTTTCATAAGAAAAGGAGGGTTCCTGAAGAGAAAGATAAAGTGTGACAGTTCTGTGCAGGGAGTTACCTGAAAAATAGAATCTGTGCCTTGGGAATCATAGAGAAGAGTGAAAAGCAATACCCAGATGGCTCAGAAAAGGGACAACTTTGCAGATGGAAACTTGTGGTCTCACCACTGGGTGGGAGGTGCACTGTGTACACAGCTGGAATTTCCCATTCCTGGAGACTTCAAAGCTGTGCAGAAAAAGTTCCTCAGCTTCAAAATTTCCATGGGCTTAGAAATCAGCCATTCCCCCCCCCCTCCGGAAATAAATTCTGCTGAGCAGAAACTACCCCTGGCAAGTTGCCCCCAATGCTGTCACTACGCATACCAGGGGCACAAGAGTGTGAAATCTTGGAGTCCTTTTACATCATTTACCCAGTTAACATGTAGGATGCCTCTGAAGGAGCATTTTCTGCCTTTGGGGCTTAGTGGAGGCTCCATGGGGGCAATGGCATGCAATATCTGGGGCACGGTATCTCACAGTGTGTCTTTTCCTTACTGTGTGAATACTGCCAAAGTAGAAAGACAGGGGAACCTACCTGGCAACCTCTGTTTCTGCAAAGATCCCAGAATCAATTTGTTGGTGTAAAAGACAATGCAATCTCAAGAGGATCACACATACTAGGCCTGACTTTTCCAAGACACACTTAGGAGAGCTACTTTAAAATTTGGACTTCCTCCACCATTATGCAGATTGCCACATGTGGACTTTGACAGTGAGCAGCAGTCAGGATGATCATATACAGACCCACATACAGGGAAACAGAGAGTTGGTTGTATCAGTATTTATTGATAAAAGAGCACACAGAAATGAGCACCAAGAAGCACATATATTCCTCTGCAGTTTCCCACCCCATTTGGTCATCTAACAACCAGTACATAAACATACATTTTTACTCCCCAATTCTTCTCGGCAATAATGACCTTGGAACTGAAACTAACCCAATTAACTCTACCAGCCATTCTCTTATCTCTACAGCAAGGGAAAAGCAGGGTCAGTGAAATATGCAAGTATGCCTGGTATGAGGGAGCTTGAAAGATGGTAACACAGAGTGAAGCTGACAGTTGTCGGAGATAATGGAGTTGTATGCATCATGTAACCCATTTTGCATTGCCAAAACTAGCTGACTGCTTCCAAATATGGCAAAGACCACTGCCCACTTTCCATACTAGGCAAGGACAGAATACTACCTGGTTATTCCCCTCAGGCAGTGGGATATTTGGGGCCAGAACTGACATGTAACTATGATAAATAAGTATGATGTTTGCCGGATCTATGCAGCTTTTTTTTTCGTTTTAAATCAGCTGCTGGATTTTAACCAAGAAAATGAGACCAGAGGTTCTTTGGTTCTTGAAATTATGGAATGAAAATATTTGGTACCCTGAGGGGAGGAGGTATAACAAAAGCTTTCGCTTAAGGTGCCAATGCATGAACAACTACCATACTGAAGTGGAAGTGGACAAAACCAGGAATCTCACATGGCAACCAAAGAACTGGATAAGGATGGCTTGCAATTTGAAGTGGAAATTTAGCTAAATTTTGTGGAATTCAGAAACTTCACTCATCTAACTTTTTAAATTTTGGAATATGCTCTATGATGCTATTTTTAGTGGTGACTCTTCTCCACCACCATTATCCACATTGCCAATTTTGGTCCCCCAGTCTACCAGCTGCAATGACAGGAGTTATGGCCCATCCTCATTCTAGATTATATCCCAGAATAGGGACCTCCCATCCACATGCTAATGCAGACTTCAGCAGACCCTACCTGGAATCTGCCATTAGGGCCCTTTCTGCATTGGGCCTTATTCGGGATTATATCTCAGGATAGGGACCAGCCATCTTCATGCTGGTCCAATCTATGGTAGGCCATACCAGGGCCTACCATAGTCTGCACCGGCATGCAGATGGTTGGTCCCCATCCTGAGATATAATCTGAAATAAGGCCTAGTGCGGAAAGGGCCTGTACTACCATATGGATGACCCACCCCTATTCCTATCTGGAATAAGGCCCAATGCAGAAAGGACCTAGGAATCGATAAGTTACTTTCAAATAATGCATCTGATGCAAGTAGAGATATGGAACTATCTGTTCTGAAGGTTTTGTAACATTTCTCGGGTTTCTTAGATATTCTCCCTAATATGCCAATAACTATAGAAACTACTGTTGGTTTTTTCTCCTAGAACCACTGAATTTCGGTTTGTAGATATTTTGTGGGATTGTTATTATTACTGCTTTTTATTATTGAAAAAAGAAGAGAAATGGTAGTATCTGCAGAAACTATACTGAAGGTCCTTTTTAAACCCACGGCCACAAAGATTTGAAGTAGATAAACAGGAGATGTCACCATAAAATAGGAGAAAAATGACACAGGCGTTGCAGCTTTCATCCCTGCTGTAACAGCATGATATAACAATCTTCTGTGCTGAAATCCTATGTACAGTGATGAATAGAGCAGCAGCTCAGAAGGCGGTTTGTCACCTAAACCCAGTGATACATGGCTACTATAATGAACAAATTGGGAGAAATTTGAGGATTTCTCAAGGCTACAAATACACTAAACCATTTTCTACAGGTACCCTAAAACATAGGGGGAATCTGCACAGCACTAAAATGGCGTGTGGGAGAAGATCAAAAGGTATGGTGGCCTCACATCCACACGCCCTTCTGACCTGCAGCCCACCTCAGAAAGGCAGCAATTTGATGTTGGAAGCATCCGTCACCAAAAGTGCGAAAAAGGAATTAGAAGCCACTTCCTGCCCTGCCACCACCCTGGAGGAGTATGGCAGTGGAGCTTGCTGTTTCTCTTACATGGTCCATGGTCAGGCCCATTCAGAGATGCACAGAAAATGGCCGGTCTTACCAAACTTGGGCAGGGACTTCAAATCCAAGAACATTTTTTCCCCCAGCCTTGAAGTTAACATAATGAGAGCAGGGCATGTAAATAGTTCTTTGTGGAAGCTGCCAGTTAGGGATGCACACGAATATTCGTAACGTTCAAAACTGAGCTGAATTTGGCTGAACTTGGACATTCAAATTAGAATCTAATGTTGGCACATTCAAAGACCGACATTCAAATTAGAATTGAATGTTTCCGTCCATTTGAATGAAGCTTCGTATGGGATTCCTATGCTTTTGTATGCATTCGTATGGGGTTCAGATGGGATTGAATATTCATATAGAATTAAAATCCTACTACATTCGACGGGGATCTGTTAGAACAAATGCAAATTCATGCACATCCCTACTGCCATTGTCTCAGTAACGTGTCCCAAAATATGTAATGATTTGTTCATTGCATAGATTTGGAACTCCTTTCTAACTGCTGATGGTGCACTCCCCCTTTTTAAACTTTTGCATCAAATCAGCACAACAGCCACTCATGAATATCAGATAAGAATGAATATGTGTCTGATACATATCCAATACGTATCCAACATGAACACATATGTATCTGATACATATCTGATACATATCCCATAACATCTGCTCTAAAAGCATCAAATCCAACCTGAATCCACTTTTAATCCACTCTCGATCCATGTCGAATGCACCCTGGGTTTGTTGCAGATGTGACTGGTGCAGCTGCTTTCCCACCTCCCCAGTTTCACGAATTTCCAAACTATTTGTACAAATTTCGGGAAACATTTGTGTTCATATGAATGTTAATATACGAATGTCGTAACATTCAATTCGTGTACAAATGTCCAAATTCGGCTGAATTTGGCCAAATTAAAAATGTTACAAATATTTGTGCCCATCCCTACTCCCTGTTCCTGGGCTGGAGCAAGAATCCTGGCTCAGAAGATGGCTTGTTTTGCCACTGTGCAGTAGCAGCCAAAATCTTCCAAATTAAAGGTAAATGGCTGCATTTTATCTCCATGGGGTCCTTTCTGTGGTTGTCTGTTTTCCTGAAACAACCTGTTCTCTAGTATGCTGTGTCCACATGGGACTAATATTCCCCCGTTCCTCAACTAACCTAGGGGATCTCCATCCCAGAACAGTTGTAGACATCTTTCAAGTCTACAATCATATTAATGCCATCTGTTCCAGCCCACACATCTGTGCCTCATCCAGATGAAGGCAAATGGAAGTATGGCACCTGTGCATCACCCTTGACAGCCTATACACCTCCTCTGGAGATAATTGTTGGAACCCAGCATAGAAGTGGGCATACTGCCTTTGAAGCAGCAGCTGGACATTGAGAAGATGGCAAAGGCAGCCTTGTTCATCTTCACACTAATACCGTGGATAGCAAATGTGTTTTTAGAACTACAGTGGGCATTATCAGCCATGCTGGTGATTCTTATGTGAACTGTAGTTTAACCTTTCCATCCTAAATATAAAAGGAGATGTTGGACACTCTACAGTGTCACCAACTAGACAACCATGTAGCATAAGAAGATAGTCATGCCCTTGAAAGTGCACCAGAACATACAGGTAGGACCACCTGGTGATGCTTCCTGCCACTTTGAAGGCCAGAGTGCTGCAAGCAACTGCTCTAGCCCTAGAGTGGAAAGTATGCTGCTTACACTCACCCCAGTCCTGGCCTCAGAGAATACCATGCCCCAACTTCGATGTTCCTGACTGTGATTGTATTCCCAGAGCCAGGATAGGGTCAGCCATTTTCTGAGTCTGATAATAGGGCTGTGCTATTCCGTCCCAAATCCCACTTCAGTTAAGCTTCGTTGAGTATGCTTTCTCCCATTTTGCTACTAAAACACTGTTGACAGCACTTATGGTGAGACCGGTTCTCAATAGTGGTGGAGACATGCGATCCCCAATGCCTTTTGGGGACTCCTATTGTGTCATTTCAGTGCTGTGTGGCTCCTACCATAATTTAAAAGCACTAGTCTAGATGATTAGCCATCAAAAGTAATTTTATACTTTTGTTGTAGCTTAATAAAGTTTATTCAGGAGAGATTATCTTTCCAAGCTACTATCTTACCTTGTGAGTTGTTGAGTTTCTCTTCCTCAGTCTTTCCCCCAGAACATCACACTATAAAGAAGCAAGTGTGTTTATTTGTTTAAAAGCATTAGGGATGTGCAAGAGTATTCATGCTATTTGGAATTTGTATGAATTCATACAAATTCTGCTATTTGCAGGCGAATCGCATGGCCTACTTGTCAGTGAATTGAGTTATCCGGTTTTCGTTGAAGCTTCTGTTGAGGCTTCAATGAAAGCCAGATGCCCTTGCGCCCTCCCATCCCCCACATGGCCTCCCATCCGCCCCCCCCCCAGGCCTACCGCTTTTCCATTTCCTTTCATTGT
Organism: Aspidoscelis marmoratus; assembly: GCA_014337955.1. NCBI lineage: Eukaryota > Metazoa > Chordata > Lepidosauria > Squamata > Teiidae > Aspidoscelis > Aspidoscelis marmoratus. The sequence continues at coordinate 47,444,381 of MTQE01002208.1, read as the reverse complement.
GCCACTACCACCATGCACCTTCCTCCTAGGCTTTCAGTTCTGTGTGCACAGCTCCCACTGTGTTATGCAATCCCCAGATGGGAAGCTGATTTGGCCTCTGAAATGGGCCCGGAGTTGCCACTGCGACCTCCCATTCCATTCTGGTACCCTTTTTTTTTTTAACCTTTGTGGAGGCTGTGGTGGTGTCCCTGGGCCTATTTTGGTGCTGTTTGAAGGAAAGTGTTCTTCTGGGTTTGCAGAACTCTCTATCTGGGGATTGCATGATGCAGTGGGGGCTGCATGTGCAAACCCAAAGGCCTAAGAGGAAAGCACATGGCAGTAATGGCGGTGACAGCAGGTGAGTGGGGGGCGAGAAGGGAGAAGCAGGGGTTCACTTCATTTTGAGCATGAACATTCGTATGAATATTCATGCACAAATATGAAGGCTTCCACATTTTTTTTGGGGGGGGGATTTGGCCACAGCTGAATGTCCTCATTAGATTAATAATCAAATGTGTGAAATTGGCTTTGTGCACACCCCTAAAAAGCATGCATTTGGAAGGCACAGAGTGCACCCTTCCATTCTGAGACACATCTGTCCACATGCTGTCATGCAATGCTTATTAACATGTCCCTGCACTCTGCTTGTATTTGCAGGGATGGAACCCATACAATTGTTCCCTGCTGTAAAAGCAAACTGAGGGAGTTCGTATAGGAATTTCTCCATTTGTCTTCCAGAGAGCATGGCCTGTTTGATGACTGTGGTTGCAAAGTCTTAGCAACTTCATACCTCTTGGTGACATGTTATCCTTCTGTTTTATATAAGTATCTGATATACTTTGCATTTTGGGCCAGAAAGTAAACAGAGAAAAGGTTTTGGTGTTAAGAGTGCTTGCTAAGTAAATAAACCTGAAGACAAGTAAAACTGAAAGTTACAAACTATGTTAGTATGTGGTTCAGGCAGAAACAGTCAGTACTATTTAAGGAACAATAGATTATGATTGAAGGACTATAGTCATTATTAAAACTGAGTCTAAAAATGCAGCTTCATTTGAAGATGAAAAATTCAGATAGAATAGAGACTTCCCAAAATGTACTACAAATTCACCAAGCACCTTTGCGTGGGTAAGATTCACATGGGACCTTGAGGTCGCTGTGGTATTACAGCAGAGGCTTCCTGTCTGCACATCTGTGCATACCCAAGCATCTTCCTAGGGCCCAGGATCTGGATGATCCTTGCATGGGAGTGTTCATTATGCTCTTTGTGCACTGACAGGACTCCACAGTGATATACTTGTCTGTACTGCCTGGGCCAGTTTGGTTTGGTATACTCTTAGTTGTTAAACACAGGAAAATAGCTGACTTCCATGCTCGCCTCACATGCTCATAAAGAGGATCCCAGGCAGGAACAGGGAATCGGGGAATCAAGACTCCTTGATTCAGTGTTTCTTTCATTCAGAGCAGTGGCAGAGATGTGAACAGAATACTGTGTTTTGCTGCTGAATGAAGATTCTCAGGGAGCAATTTTTGTTTATGTTGCAGGTTCTGCTGTCCTGCAAAACCTACCCTAGACCCTGGTGATATGCTGTAGGGCACGCTTCGAACTCACAATGCTACTGCCAAAAACCACCATCTTGTTTTTAACAAAATAAATATCCGGCTTTTACACACAGACAGACAGAAAGAATGAGAGAGAGATCCCACACGCTTTGCTCTTACAAATCTAAACAACTCCTGAGAAGAAAACACTGGTAAAAATAAAAATAATAATAATAATGGCTGTGATCCTGCCAAAGCTTCAAATGACCCCTGGAGATGAAAAATGCATTCAACATGGATTGGAGAGTACATCGAATGACTATCTACCATTGTATGTTATAAAGAAAGGCTCTTATTATTCCCTCTTCTCGTACAGTCTTGAGCATCTTAAAAAAAAAAAAACCAGTAGATTTGTTGTAGAAGCCTACAAGGATAACATAAAGCACAGTAGCTTTTTCTTCCTCATCCTCATCAACATCTTCCTTGTGGAGGAAGAGTGAAAGTGGAGCACAATTAGTTTGTTCTGTTGTACAACTTAACCTTCCTTGAAAAGCCAGCATCTTTAGAAACTTGTACATCCAGCTGTCTGCAGGTTTCAGTAAAGTAGATTGTGATGGGGGTGGCTATATAATGTGTATAGATAGGTGTCTATCTCTCTGCGGCTTAGCACCCTCTTCCCCATGCACTGAGCTTTGGATTATGTGCAAGGACAAGGAATCTGGCTCATACAAGGTTCCAAAATTGTTCTGTGAAAGGAATGTTGTTCTCCAGGAAAAGCATGCTCCTGAGTAGCTTTTAAAAGGCTCTTGGATTTTTGTTTGTTCTTATATATTTGTCTTTTGGTACTTCACCCGTGTAGTTTGAGAAACATATTTCTCATATTTATTCAATACGCAGTCGGCACTGGGAAAATATCCAATTTATCAGAGGTTACTCTGAATTCAGCTCTTCATTCAGGTTATCTAGATGTGAATATTCTGAATGGGCTGATGACGGCACATCACTGGACTGCTTAAGATGGGATAAGGCAAATGTGTGTCTGATTGCACTCTATACTATGAATTGAATGTCATCTATTTAAACATGCTTTTGAACTGAGTTATTAACAACACCAGAGGTTAGTTTGGTAGTTTCAAGAGTGGAAAACTATGGAACCACAGCTAAGCTCTTTCACAGCTTCAGTTATTGTCTCCTCATTCTCTCTACATCTCAATCTTTCCTATGCAGTCTTCTACAGGGCTGCTTTACAGAGTCATCTTAATACCTACATCAATCTGGTTTCAACCATCGAGGTGATAATGGAATTACTAGCATCTACCCCCCACCCACACAGAACAATTGGGACCACATCCATCACCTTCATCCTTAATGAAAGAAATAATTGTCACGGACTGACGTTTGTTTACCTCTCGGAAGCTGAGCCATTTATCTACACAAGTTCCCAGAGCTGATAAAATACTGTCATGTCATGTGAAATCCAGACAGCTGTAAATCAAAAGGATAATAATGTGTGCGGTGCTGGAGATGAGTTGGAATGGTTTCAGCACAAAGAATATTTACACCAGGTTCCTGCATAATGTGTCTATTAAAACCCTATCAAAAGGGGGTTTTGTGGCTCCTGCCCACCCCTCCTGCAAAGACTTTGCATCCAGCTTTGCCTGGGCTCCATCCAGCAAGCACAACTGATTATATCAATTAGTTTTGTTTCCTGACTGATTTCCAAAGCGAGGGATATGCATGGCACCCAGTGCGGGAACACATTTTTTCTGATGCTCCAACAATTTTTCTATCCTTTTTCTACCTCTAAAATCATATGGTGAAAGGACAGAGATTATAGTTAGAGAATTACGTAAATGGCTGAGAAGGCTTCGGGAGCATCGCCATGTTCTCATAAATTCAGCAGGGTCCAAACAATCCCACATTCCATATGTGCATTGCAATGGCCATTAGGAGACACAGCTTGCCAATAGCGAGTTTTAAGTCTGTGAATGGGCAAACACTACTTATGTCAGAACTATGTCAGCTACAGCAAATAAGAATGAAAGTCAAACTTTGCTGGAAATGGGGGAGAAGAAATGATGATTAGACCAAATTCACGATGAGAGCCCTAGTCATTATTCAAGTCAGATCAGAATCCCTGACCATTTTATGCTGATTTCAATGCACGGATGTGATAGTTCTTGCTTCTATGAATGGTCTTTGGCTCTTAAAGACTCCACTGACCTCTCACTGTCACTTTCAAAGGGTCATTGCCTGCTTGTGAGCTCAGTGCTGTAACTAAGGATGGGTCCATTGGAGTCCTCCATCATTCATTCATCTGAAAGATCAAAGATCGGGGACTGAACTGTTCTGTTCTAGGAGACTTCAATTTAGAGAGCAAGAGCAGGTGCAGTGGACGTACTTTAGTATGCCTGGACACCTATTCTCCCTAAAAAGCATAATTACACCTTTAAAACAGCCATCATGGGATCTTTCATGACTAGGGATATGCACAAATGTTTTTTTGCATTCGAATTCGAGTCGATTCGAATGTCAAAAGATTTGATTCTATTTGAACGTTTAAAATCCGAATGCAACAAAAACCAATTCGAATCTGATACATTTGAATCTATTCATTCAAATGTTAGATACGAATTTGAAGATATGAACGTCAACAACATTTGTATTTAAAGATACGAATGTCGACAACATTTGTATGTGTTA
>MTQE01002208.1:47426329-47440100 GCA_014337955.1 Aspidoscelis marmoratus | reverse complement strand
GTGTTATACGTATCTGTACGCATTTTGTATGCATCCCATTTTATCCTGTACGCATCTCGTTTTCCATATTATAAGCACAAATGCCTACAGATACGTATGATATTTGTACAGATCTGTATGTGATACATATGTATCTGTACATTCAAATGATTTAAATTATTCGAGCAAATGTTTGGGAACATTCAAAATTTATTAGAATGTTTAAATTTGAATGTGAAGAAATTCTATTTGAATTTGAATGTCCGCATTCGATAAAATTTGATTGAATTTTGGATGTTTAGAACATTTGTGCATATCCGTATGACCCATAAGAACATAGGGGAAAAAAAAAGGATTTAATCCTACCTTGGTTTCTTCAGTGAAACCCACCTTTGTGCCAAGTAGCTATTTGCCCTAGAGATGTTACTTTTCAGCCTCCAGGTTGGAGAGACAGGCAGGATGCCTGTAAAGGCTATTTGCAGGAAGTCAAGAGCAGGTGAAGGTTTTACCTGTCTTCTGCTTGAGCATGCCCAGAAGCAATTGGTGAGCCAATATGTGAGGCAGGATGCTGGACTAGATGGACTCTTACATTCTTATGTTCAGCCCATAACAGCAATTCTCCCAAAGCACAGGACAACATAGATATAACTTTTGACCAGATCTTAACTAGATAAAATGAACCTGGACCCAATCTGGGTTGGTGAATTGCCACAAAGCTATCATAACAAATTAATGTATCATTTGTTTGTCCCTAATTTCTGAATATGCTTGCATTTGATATTTTTCTACTGAAAACATATTCAGTACTGTAATGATGTTCTGCATGTGCCTAGATGTTTAACTGCTGTCAACATATTATGGGGCTTTCAACTAACATTGCGTTTATATCCATGATATATACATGGGACTTTTTAAAAGTCCACACTAGTTTGCAGTATAGCATGAGATTTTGGAAGCTGTTTATAAGCAAAATCCTATACTGTAACTGATTGATTTCCACCATATGTGCTTAATGGCAGCTAAAACCATTAGCAGCATGAATGAGAAACAATGTCTTTTCTTTGCAAGTAACTCTCCATTTCTAAAGTGCTTGCTTGTTTAAATGTAGGCTCCAAGTTCTCCAAAATCTTAAAATGAGTGTTGGGCTCCATTCCGACACAGGATTTAGTCAGACTTGAAGTCAGCTCCAGTTCTCCCCATTTCAATAGTTTGCAAGGGATCAGATGTTTCTGCAGATTAAAGGTCCAGAAATGTGACAGATCCTTATTTGGATTAAAAGGGATCTTGCTGCTGGATTTAGAAATAGTCCTCACTATTTAGCAATGGGAATGCAAGCAATTTTTTGGGGGGGATGGAGGGAACCATGCTTTAGGGGCATTGTTTATAGTTTCCCCTAATCCAATGATAAGCCATGATTTCCTGTGCCTGGCTCTCTGCCATTGGGCTGCCTGAAAGGAAGGGGAGAGGCAAAGAATCAACAGAGCCCACAGATTTTAACAGAGCCTGCAGATTGTAAGATTTGTAACAAGAGATCGGTGTAAAAAATTGGCAGCATCAGTGTAAAAGCCTGCCTACTTTCTCCCTTCTTCCCTTCATTCATGTCTTTTAGCAGGTTCCCTGCCATTTTGCACTGATCTGCTGCAACAAGCCAGCACAACTGTTGACAACTTGTGTAAAAGCCTCCTTCCCTTTTTCCTTCCCTCCCTTTTGCCATTTTTTGCTTCTGATCTTTTCAGAAATTTCCAGCAGCACTTCCTTCTTACAGTGATTGCTTCCCACAGCACTCTTATAATTAAAAATTACTCATTCTATCAAGGAGAAAACTAAACAGAGAAAACAGAAAGTTAATCTTTGATCTTGTATTGCCTTGTTAGCATGAGAAGCTGTGCTACAGAGGAGAAGTGAACAATGGACTCCATCATCTGAATCAGGGACAGGCTTATATAGGGGGTGGGGTTTGAATTGCCTGCCCCAATGAAATCAGGGTATGATGAAGGAGAGAGGGGAGAGGGATTTCTCTCCTGTGAGACTAACCGTAGGAAAGCAAAAAATCAGACCTCGCTGCTGACTAAAAAAAAACCCCTGGTTTAAATCCAGATTAAATTGTTCAGTGGGAACTTGGCTTTGAACTGATGTCCACAGGACATGTTTTTCTTATCATTTCATGTGTTGCAGAAATGGCACATATATATTTCATGTGTTGCAGAAATGGCACCCTGGACAAGCTCAGTGTGTTTCTGTGTGGGTGGGGGTTGGGGTGGAGTTGCATGTCCCCATATGAATCAAGCCACCATTCTCCAATGGCAGGGGCAGCATTGTTACAATACATTTTTGTACAGAACAGGAAAAAAATAAAACCTCCATCCTCTCAACTGCTGCATGTGAAGTTACCTGAAATATTATTTTCCCAACACTCTGCTCAGTCCTGTTTTGGAAGGTGGAAAATGGCTTACTGGCCCCACTATCTGTATTTCCCAATACAGGAGTGGGCAGAAACTTTGATACAAGGGAACAAAAGGTGTGTTTTGTTTTTGTTTTTAAGTACAGTAGCTCAAAAGTAGCCTAGAGGTGGGAGTATCCATCCCCTAAAGTACCCATCCTTTCAACTTCCAAAGTCATTTTATACAAATCAGAGGTGGGATAGAAAGTCTACTATTTACATGCAACCACCTCTAAAACCTCTTTAAGTGACTTCTTAAAATGTGTGTGATTTCAGTCAAGGTTAGTCCTACTTGCTCTGCTACCTGCCCACAGAGCTGAAGCAAGGACTCTGCACCTTCATGTGGTAAATTCTGCCATGGTGTGCATGTGACATAAGCAGTAATACATTGCAATCACAATTCTGGATTTACTTGAAGAGACCATCCCAAGGAACTGAGAGAGGACAGATTGGATCTGTCCTCTGCATTTTGCTGCCTTGCTTGGCAGGTGGCCATCTGGACCACATAGACATTCCAACTGAAGCAGCTTTGCTTTCTTCCACCAAATACATCTGGATGCAAAGGACATGGATTTGCTGCCTCAAAGAGTGCCAAAATCCTGCTGCCTAGGTACACAAGGGTCAACTTATTTTTGATCCAGATCCCCAGGTATCTAATGTACATACGGTATCTTCTCGTGGACAACTATCAGCATAAGAAAAATATGCCAGAAGTTCATATTGCTGCCTTTTCAGAAGTAGCTGGATTCTGCCCAAGTCTTAGCTAACTGCACCTAGGGGAGCCAGTCATTTGCCACACCCTATTAGCTTCTGTTCTAAATCCAGATGGGAGAAACTCAGTGGATGGGAATGCAGATCATATGACTGACTAATTAATAGTAATAGTAGCTGGTGTTTTAGAAATGCTTGGTGTTTTTTTTAAAAAAACCCAGCTTCAAAAATGTCATCTTTGTTAGTAAGGAAAAAGACAAATTGTTGCCCAACAGCATGTGGCATTGAGACACCAGCCTCAAACAAATCATATTGACATCAATGGACATTCTGATTAGTGAAATGTTTAAATTATAGTTAAAAGGTAATGAAACCTACAGTTCCTACCTACCGTCTGCCTGCCTCAACGAAAGCAAAATATATTCCATTCAGTGATGACTTGTAGATCAAAACCAGTGGGGTAATGGGGAGCAATGAAGCATGATTGGAGACCTTGTCTTCAGCTTGGAGTTTGGTAGCCTCATCTTTTTCTCTTGATTCACATGTTGCCCCACCTCTGCTGTCCCTTGGGACATGATTCATGTCACCAAAAAAGATTCAATCCAGCAATCTGTTCTGGTTCACAGACAGTATTTCAGGTGAGGTCATAACATTGCTTTATATAGGGGTGTGGTGATATTGCATGCTTTATTTTCTATGCCTTGATTTCCCTTTATTTTATTCCTCTCCCTGAATTTATGGTGTCTTTCCATAGTAACGGAATTCAGGGTTTTTTTTCTTTCAATGAATTTTCTTTTTTTTTTTATTAATACAATAGAATAAATATTATGCGAACTTAATATATTATTATAACTATAATATGGATACATACAAAAAACTAAGATTAATTAATTTCTACCTACATCTTTATGCATACCAAAATGATATTCTGTGTATATATTTCTTTACTAAAACAATCCATTAATACATAGGTACTTTTATCTTTCTATATGTGTACATTAACATAAATTTTAAATTTGTTTACTGGGGAGTACTGATGCCTCAAATCTCAAATCTAACAATGGATCCCACCTTGTATTAAAAGATTGTAATTTCTTAAATCCTAATAAATAAAACCCAATAGAGAAGCCAAGGATTGTTGAGTAATACACAGGTAAGTCCCACAGAAGTTGAGTAGGAAACTCATCTGCAGTACTGTCCACATAGCAGCATCCACTTCTGATGCTTTTGTGGGCACAGCAGCCCTATTGGATTAACTTACAGAGATCCCCAATGTGTTTGAACTCTGAATCATGTGCAAGGGTTCACCTTGCATTTCTTGGCTCCAGGCACAGAAGAGAGGCTGGATTTGTTGCATGAAGCACCCAACAATCTTAAGCTTCTCTAAGTGATCCAGTAATGTCAGACAGAGGTTTGCCACATGTCAAATATACATTGATAGGCGGCCACAGAAGAAAATGCCGACTGGCATCATTGCTGCAGAATGCACTGAAGAAGGAAGAGAAATTTACTTCATGCTGCAAAAAAAAAAAAAAAGGGAGTCTGCATCAGTCAAACGAAGGTGTTTGACTCTCATTCTTTGAGTTATAGAGAGGCGTTTTCTTTTAATTGAGCAGACTATTGTTTACAGAGTGTAACCCCTTCCTTCCCTCTCCTGTTCTACCCACTTTAATTAAGAAGGATGAAAACAGGATATTTCATCTTGCAAAGGAGGCAGGAGAGGACGCAGCTGGGGCCTATTGCCTTAATACTGTGCCACACAGCTTGCAATAATCAATTGCCATCATTCATCCTCACTTTACAGCATAATATCCAATGGGTGGCTGATGTGTGGGCTAAAAATAGCTCAAAGATGACAATTATTCTGAGGCTGAGTTCCTCTGTGCAGCATACAAACGGATCATCAAGCTAGGGCTAGGCTTCTGGATCTGGGGCTGACAGACCATCCATTCTTGCCAGCCCTCCCTGGAACACAAAATCCATTCCAAAAGCTTGAGCACAGGCAGGCAAAATGAAATCAGGGACTTCAGGAGACAGCGGTGGGCCTTTGCTAAATGTCTAAATGGAGCAGCCTGAATTATGATGGCTGAGTAAACGGCATTGATTGAAATTCAGCTACTGGAGTAACAAGCACAAGGGAGTGTGAGTGTTTGTTTCAATTTATAACCCCTTGTATCCTGAGGGTTCATGGTGGATATTAACAGCAGTTCTAGAAGGTTATTTTTGAAGGTGACAGACTTTGAACAATGCACATGAATAGAGTGATATAAATCATTAAACACTAAACAGCCATGGGCAGCACATTTCCTTCCCTCCGTTCAGACAGGGGCTCTCCACTCATCTGTGTTCTGTAAGTTATATATTGGTATTTGTAAAGACAAATAGTAGCCACTGTGGTGGAATGTTCATGAAAGGAAAAGGACCATGTGATCCTTCAGATACTGTTATATTGCCATTTTCATCATCCATCACAATAGGCTATAATGGCTGAAGCTGATGCCCCATCGAGTCTGATATACTTCAGGACCACAGGTCAGACACACACTTAAAGTTGCACTTAAAGCAGACAGCCAAACTGTCAGAACTTAAAATCTTCAAGATATCCAGTAGATGACCAGCAGTTCTTAACCGGGGGCCTGAGGACCCCCCAGGATCTGCAAAGGCCTCATAGGGGTCCGTGGTAGGCTAGTGACAGCAGGAGATACAAGGCAGGGGGTGAGTGGGGGATGTGAGGTGGGGGCACAGGGGTCTGCAGGAACAAAAGGCATGTAAAAGGGGTCTGTGGTGAAGAAAAGTTCCTAGACAGGTAGAGAAGAGCAAATGTTATCTCTGTTTTCAAAAAAAGCCTAAAGAGAAAGACATACAAGACTACTTACTGCTCAATCTTTGGAAGATTTTAGAACAGGGCCCTGTTTGCACTTGGCCTTTTTCTGGAATATATCTAAGGGTAGGGGTCTGTGGTCCACATGCTAATGCAGACTCTGGAAGGCTTCTTCTGGGGTCTGCTGTAACCCACACTAACATTGGGACAATTGGCCCCTATTCCAGAATAATGCCAAGTGCAAACTGGCCCCAGATCATGATGTGGTTAGTCTATAAACATCTCAGCAACAGTAAAGTGACTGCTAGGAGAGAGCCTCCATTTGTCAAGGGCAAACCCTGTCAGATTACTCTCTCTTTTTCTCTTGCTTTAATTTATTTATATAAATTTGAATCAGGTTAATTCCTTAGTTGGTTATGAGGAATGTGGTACATATTACTACCAGGACTTTAACTTAGCAATAAAGATGTGTCAAGCCAACTTAAATCAAGCTGGTTCACAGGGAACACCCCAGATCTGAATCAAGTTGTCGTTAAAAAACTGGGCTAGATTTGTTTGTGAACTGAACTTTGTCTTGACTTGATGTGCCAGCTCAAGCAACTGCTTTTTCACTTGTTGAAAGTTTTTTTCTTTGTGGGCACAGCAGCCATATTGGATCAACTTACAGAGATCCCCAATGTGTCTGAACTCTGAATCATGTGCAAGGGTTCACCTTGCATTTCTTGGCTCCAAAAATATGGGCTAATTTGTTTTCAAATGCATTGTAAACATGACTAAACTAGTCCACTATGGAATGGAGACACCAGAAAGGGAAGGAGAACCTGAACGGTTGTGGTTTCCAAAGTCTATATAATAGACAGAGAGGAGGCATTTTCCTCTTTGTGCATAGGGAGAAAGAGGAGAAGAGCTGTTACTTGCCAACGAAATATTTTTGCTTCTCTGTTATTGGATTTCTTTTTGGACTGGTACTATTGTAGGAGGCCAGAACTAAGGTTTTCCTTTTTTTTTTTTTTTTTCCTTTTGCCTCTGCCACCCTTCCTTAACCTTTTTTATAGATTTTCTTTCTCTTGTGCTTTTTTCTTTTAGACATAAAGTGACATTAGATTTCCTTTCTTCTCTTGGTTGGCTCCAGTGGTGCTGCTGTGATTCTGCTGAGTTTTCTTGGGCAATGGTGGTAGTAACATTCCTTGGCTGCATGCGATGCTCTTTCTTGGTTGCTGGCATCATTCTGGTAGGGTCCTAGGAATAATGTAAAAGAAGGATTTTTAGGCAAAATTTTGGTGTGTAGCAGTTTGGGGCTGTTATACCATGTTCCAGGTTTCTTCTTCTGAGAACCTAAGCTTTCAGATATAGCTGCGATATCCATCTTCAGAGGTCTTTGGTGTGTGCTTCTTTCTGTGCTAGGTTGCCTTTTGGGGTGGTGGAGGAGGGGCTGCTTTCATCAGCAAGCGTGACCTGTATAAACAAGGGCATTCTTGCAGGGTTTTGTGGTGGGGGTTAGTTATACTGCATTGCTTTTTTGGGGGTGGTGGTGGAGGGTATTGCCACCAGTGAGTGCGGCCCATATGGACAAGTGCAATCTTTCTTTTAGGGCTCTGTAGGGGTAGTAGGGGTTTGGTTTTGCTGAGTTGTTCACACTCCCCCTCCCTTCTTTGTTGCCCAGGGACTCTAGCGTAGTCTCCAGTGTTTCTCACATTGCTATTCTGATGCAGTTGCCTTTTCACTTGAGGCTGATATCTCAGATCCATCTATGCTGTGAGCACCAAGCCTAGATGTTGACCCTCCCCCCTCTATATCTCTCCCCCCTCTATATCAGCCAGGCACCAGTAGACATGGAGAGAGGAAGGACCAGAATGGATGACAATGCCTGGATAAAATTCCCTCTTAGTCACTCTTTGTCAGTTTGGCCTTCAGAAGATCTAATGATTAGGTTCAGTTGGGCTAGGGTAGAATAGGATCAGACTGTATATCGGGAGAAACTGGTTTTGAGGGGCTTATTTAGAAACATCAGGTCACACAGTTCTGACTTCCGCCACCTTTATAGTTGTTACTCCCTAAAGGAACTCTCCCTCAAATAAAGCCTGCAGTTTCTCAGGGTATTTACAGTAATTCATTCTTTCTACACATTTGCATCACAGTGCCAAATCTACATGGGATACACACCTAAACTGGATGTGTCACAATACTTTTGTCAGGAAGCCCCAGCCTGTACTGTGGTGGGGAAGGAGAGTGCACACCTGTAACTAGTGATGCCACCAATATTGTCTCTCACGGACCTGCTGCGTGTGAAGGAGACAGACAGTGGCACCACACTGGTGAACTCTTCATGGCTATGGATGAACAGTCTAGGCATTCAAACTTCTATTGTGGCTTTATGGTTTTGGCCAATGGTAAGACCATTGTTAGGGCAGCCAAGCAGGTGCAGTTTGGGTGTTTTTCCACTGTCACTAGAACTACCCATTAAGTACCCATTAATGGGTACAAAAATGCCATTTCGTACCCATTAATGGGTACTTAATGGGTACTTTTAGTGACAGTGGAAAAACACCCTTTGTCTCTATGCCCCAGTAGGTATGTGCAAAATTCAATTCATGGTTCCTAAATTTAATCAGATATTTCATACCTGCAGACATTCACACCATAACAAAAAAATAAGCTCTTTGCATATTCAAAATTTCTATTGAAATGAAGCCATCTCCTGCTTGGAAAAATGAACAATTCAAATTAATATTTTTGCTCTGGTCAAGAAAAGGACTTTTTTAAATGGGGGAAAAAAATGGTATTTTCTTTGCAGAAAAAAAAAAGACTGTGAGAAGCCATTCTTTTAATTAAATAATTCAACAAGGAAACAAACTAATGGATTTTTGTTTTAACAGTGAAACAAACATGATTTATTTGGCACACATCCCTTGTCATAAGGAACTCTTTTGGCCTCTCTGGAACTGGGTTCAGGGTTGAACTCCCTGTTGAATATCCTGCCCCTGTGATAGCTTGTGGAGAGGTGCCACAAGATATCACCTTACTTCCACCTGAGTGTACAAGGGCAGAGGCTACTCAAGGAAGAAAAGCTCGAGCCTCACTTTTCTTCAGTACACCTGATCCCCCAGAAGCTATTCATCCTGCACCTCACACAATCATCTATGCATTCTTCTTCACATTATTCAGCCACACATCATCATTCCAGCTGCTTGGCCAGCAATGGTCCTCTGTCTTCTCCCTCCACCTGCAGGGACAGTAAAATCCTTTAGGCTGTGGTCAGTTTTTATTTTATTTTTCCAGGACTTGTTTAGGGCAATTGTTTACAAAGAATCGCCCATCTGAGGACACAGAAAAAAACCCTACACGCACACATTTTTAAAAAAGTAACTAAAAGTCACTCCAAGAATTATTAATCCCCATCTGTGGAAGAGGGACACCAGCCTTGTCTTTTGAACAAGGTAAAGTGCTTTCTCAAATTTTCTTTGTCCACTGAGCCCCAAATGTGCCCTGAGGCTGCCCCTTTTACCTTGTGTGATCTCACATACCCTTATGTTCCTACTTGTACACTGACTTTTCTCATTCACAAAGTTTGGAGGTTAGGGTTAGGGAAATTTTGGAAGAGTTTCTTCGGGAATTCTGAAATTCTGAAATTTTGAATTCTGAAATTTTGAAATTATACTTAAACACGAGAGTTTATATCAACACGGTTTGTTTTTTTAAAACAGTCTTGAAAGAAAGATGGTAATAATACAGTAACTTTTATTCAATTTGACATATGGACCCCAGTCTGAAATGTGGTGGATACACTTTTTATCAATGGGAATACTGAAATTTCTGTAAAGAGTCAGCCCAGCAAAGGACCTATGATGATACTAGCCTAAATGTAGTGTGTCATTTGGTTCCTCCAGAAAAGACTTCCAGTTGCTCCACAGCCAGCGATTTCTACATCTAAGAAAGACCACATATCAAGTATTTTGAGCATCTGAATGTTCTATAAAAGGCTATGCCACACCACAATGTGTGTTTTAAATTATCATCCCAAGACAGCAGGAGAAATGAGTCTGCAAAAACAGGAGTCAAGTGCTCTGTGTATTGCAACATTCATCTGGGCTCCACTAAAGTGTCTGGAAGGATCTTTTGATGTGGTTAGAGATTTGCCTTCATATCTATTCAGTGCTCATATAGCTGAATAAAAGCAATGTTTCCTAAGCCACCCAGGCATTTTCAGTTCTTGGAGGCAGAAGATCTGGACTTTAATTTGGAATTGGAGGCCGGTATTTGGGATGTTGAACACAGGAGTTAGTAGAAGTTTTACCAGTGACTTCACTGAGGTAAAGTTGAATAATTGCTGTTGGGAAATTGTGCTCCATTTCCCCCTAGCAGAAATACACACTTAAAAGAAAGCCAGACAAACTCGTATAAATAATGTTGTATTTAGTTATTAATAACATATTACATAATTGAAAAAACAGTCCATCAAACCCCACAGATGTAGAAACCTTTTTAAAACATCACATCAGTCCAATAAATTCATTTTTAAAGCATTTGTGTTTGATCAGTTCCATAGCATCATCTATTTATTTATTTTGTTCAAACAAGAGTTGGGGGGTGGGGTGAAACAGGGAAAACAGCCACTCTGTGTTGTAAAACCTATTTGTTCCTGCTTTGGCATGTTTTCCATTGCAGTAATTTCCTACTCTTCCTTTTTTTTCCCAGGCAACTGCTGCAGAAGAGAATCAGTTCTTTTCTAAACATGTAAAGCAACATGAAATAAAGATAAACAAGCAAAAGTTTCCAAAAAGAGTGAGTGAGAAAGCAAGATGGAAATACAGAAGTTCTGAAATCAGAACCCACCCCCACTCTCTGAGTTGCTATCTTGGACAGACTAAATTCTGGTAAATGTATTGAACAGTGCTAGACTATAAATTAAAAGAGTCCTCTACCGAACTATAAACTGGTATTTGTTTATTTATTTATATTTAAATCCCGCCCCATACCCAAGGGTCTCTGGGCCAATTCACACTTCGGCCCATAGTTTAAAATTAGGCAACATCTGGGAAAGTGCATCTGCACTTACAGGTGGCACTTAAAGCCTAGAAGTGCCCCCTGCCTTTCTAGATGTTGCTTAATTATAAACTAGTGGTCTCTTGCACACCTTTCCCATCCAAAGAATAGGAAGTCCAAAAACACCTCTTCTTTCTTTTGACAGACAGTAGCACAGCTCAGAACTGATGGCTCTAAGGTTTTTTTTTTCCCACTGACCTCCCTTAATCTGGATCTAAGGAATGGGTCCTTCAACTAATCTGGATCTAGTAGATCCAGATCAAGGGAAGTACCTGATGCATCCCCACGGGCGGTGCAGCACCCAATAGCAATGGGTGCTAGCCTGCCTGCAGTGGAAGCTCCGGAGCACCCATGTGGTGAATCTGGATCGACCCATGTGGGGCCTGTCCATCACCCCAGGTGTTTTGGGGGGCAGGGGGTACAATCTCCGTAGACACTCTGGAGATTTTTCAAAGATTCTCCAGAGCAGCTCTGGAGAATCTCTGGAGCTTTGTCATAAGGTCCAGAGATTCTATGGAATGATCTTCCGCAAACTTTGAAGATTCTCCATAGCCTTTGACAAAGGTCTGTAGGATTGGCATTGCTCTTGCGTGGTGTCCTCTTCGGAGCCTGTGCTATTATTTGGAGCTGGCTTTGGAGATTGTGCAAAGGCTTCGGAGCTTTGGGTTTCAGGGCAGCTCCCCCATGGGTGCAGCCCCCGGAGCCACCCCATTGCCTGATTGGAGTGGAAACGCGCTCTGTATAATCCTGATTTGATGCCTGAAGACCCCATTGTAGACCTCTTTCATGAGGTCTACAGGAAATCCAGATTATAGGTCCTGAAGGACCCATTCAACCCAGATTTCCCTAGAACTGGTGGAAACAAATGTGGCTCTAATGGGGTCTGCAGTGGAAAAGGGGTCTTTCTGCTCTAAGCCTAACGAGTCCTTAATGGTTCCCTAATGGGTACTTAATGGGTAAGTCCTAGCAGAAAAAAACCCCCTATCTTAACCCAGAGATCCACACATTAAAGACCTGTTGGCAATAGGAAATCCAGGTAGTGAGAACTGACATATCTATGCAGCCAAAACAGTGTCGATGGAGAAGAAGAGAAGAAGAAGAAGAAAAAGCCAGGATACTTAATGGAACACCAAGGCTTGATATAGTCCACTCAGGGCTGAATGGTAAAGCATCATGATGATTGGTGAAGTGTTTACGAACATCCTCTGTCCTCCACAGTTCAGTTCTGATTCATTACAAATCAGAACCTTGCAAATTAATTACCTGTCTTTCTCCCACTGCCTCCCCCACTTCACTGGCCACCTATGTATACAACCTACAGACCTGCATCTCCTTCCTCCCTGGAAAGAAATCCAAGAATAACAACTCTATGAACTGATTCGGATGATTTTGCTTTCTTTTGGATTTATAGGCAGGGGTATCATCCATGCAAAGCTTATTTTCACCAACTGCTGAGATGGGAGGCATGGGTGCCATCCTGAAAGCTACATGGTGAGCAGGTGGAATTTGCATTGCTGTGGCTTTCAGAATGCTGCTGCAAGGGGGAACATCTCTCACAGTTGCAATGTTTCCCTATGAGATTGAAAATGGCCAACTTCCAGACATTTTTTCAACCATCAGGTTTGTATCTGGGGTGAAATGGCATTCAGTGAACCACTCCTTCTCCACTGACGCTCCTACATTTGGGGGAGCAACTTAGCTGCCACGACCCATCCTGAGAATACTGTTGCATGATTTACAGGTAAATCACTCCCAACGCAGGCTGCAGAGGCTTAAGGCTGATTGGAGGCCATGGGCCCTATGTAGGTGCAAAATGCAGCGCTTAGGCTGTGTCCCCAAAAGACTTATTTGCCTCTCTAGTTTCCCTCTACCGTCACTCTATTCAAGTGGACTTTAAAAGTGCTGTGCAATTCCAGAATAAGCATCCGCATGAGGCTCAGCAAAACGCGCATTTAAAATGCACTTTCCATCTGCACAGAAGCATGTTTTGCTTGCCCGCATCTTTTTCTCCCCACCCCATCTCTTGTTGATAGGGTGCTGGCAGGAACGGGGAGGGAATGCATTCTGCGCGGCCACAACCAGGAAGAAACCCCCGACAAGTTCAAATGAAAAATAGCCATCGGTTCTCTGTTTGTCTCCCAGATCTCCACCCCCTGAAATGGCTTCCTGTGCCAGCAAAGGCAGCGGCTGCAGCCATCAGCCACACGATTGTTCGCTCATTCACTCTCAACACTTTCACAGATCACTGTCAAAATCCACCCGATAGAGCAGCAGTGACTGTAGCAATCCACCACTTCACACCTGATAACAATTGCAACAATGTTGCAATTCTGTGCTATTCTCACTCTTTGAAAGTTCTGAGCTTTAGAAAGGGAAAGGAAAGGAAGCTGCTGCACTTCTGGGAGCTGTGTGAATGTTTTATGGCTGTGTGTGCAGGCAGCAATCCCCACTCCTTTTACCATGGAGCATCTCCATGGTAAATGCTGCCAGGAAAACCCACAACTTCCAAAAAGAGCACTGGAACTCTTCTTTAAAGTGCACTTCTTTTGTCACAGATTTTCCTCCTTTTGTAGCACTGGAAACTCGTTGAAAAGCTGGGCATGGGGGCTCTCAGAGGCAAAAGAAGATTTTTAGAGCGCTTTAAATTGCTTGGGGACAGGACCTTAATCTCTTTATCTTTTTGGTGCATTTGTGTTGCTATTATAGAATGTGACCTTAAAATAAATTTGATAGAGATAGATAGATAGATAGATAGATAGATAGATAGATAGATAGAT
>MTQE01002208.1:47414707-47426192 GCA_014337955.1 Aspidoscelis marmoratus | reverse complement strand
TAGATAGATAGATAGATAGATAGATAGATAGATAGATAGATAGATACTAATTTTAGCTTTTGGAAAGAACCAAAGGATGCTGCATATGCCAGTCACCCATAGCCATTACTTTGGCAGTAGTGACATTTTCTCCAGTCTTAGGAGCCACCACCTTGAATGGTTTCAAAAAAAGGTTTGGATCAGTTTGTGGAATCCAGAGCTACAAATGGTTATTGATGGCAGTATATGGGTGGTTTTCCACTGTCAAAAAGTATCCATTTTTACACCCATTAAGGACCAATTTGGGTGTGAGCCAGATGACCCCATTTCCACCAAGGCACGCATTTGGGACCCAGTTGTTTCGACTGTCGTGGGGGAAATCTGGATCAAATGGGTACTTTCTGCCCTTTAATCCAGATTTTCTGTAGACCCCATTAATGGGGTCTACAATGGGTTCTTCTGCCAGAAAATCTGGATTAAAGGGAGCCTGTTTCCACAGGAAACAAGCAATGGGGTCTAGAGGAGGCTAGGGGGAGGAGATGCACCCATGGGGGGGGGAGCCCCGAAGTCCCAGCTTCAGAGTGATTTCGGAGTCATTTTGAAATCATTCCGAAGTGACTCCAAAGTCCCTCCGAAGAGATCGGCAGAGACTTTGAAGCCACTCTGGAGTCCCTCCGGAGTGCCTCTGAAGTCTGCACTGATCTCTTTGGAGAGACCAGCGATGAGACTCCAAAGTCCCTCCGAAGTGATCAGCAGAGACTTCGGAGTCTCGCCACCGGTCTCTCCAAAGAGATCAGCGCAGACTTCGGAGGCACTCCGAAGGGACTCGGAGCGGCTTTGAAGTCTCTGCTGATCTCTTTAGAGGGACTTCAGAGTGATTTCAAAATGATTTTGAAATCACTCCGAAATCACTCTGAAGCTGGGACTTCGGAGATTGCACCCCCCTGTCCCCCGAGACACCTGGGATGACAGACCGACCCCTTGGGGGTTTATCCAGATTCCCCACATGGGTGCAAAGGTGTTTCCACGGCAGGGGGGTTAGCACCCATTGCTAATGGGTACTACACCTCCTGTGGAAACACATTGGGTGCTTCCCTTAATCCGGATCTACTAAATCTGGATTAAGGAATATACCTATTCCTTAGATCTGGATCTTCTTAGATCCGGATCTAAGGGCTGCGGTGGAAAAACACACAATGACTGCCTTGGTAGTCAGAGGCAGTCTGCCTCTGAAGACCAGCTCCTGGAGAATGTGAGGAAAGCCAGCTGTGTGCTCATGTCCTTCTGGTGGGCTCCAGTATAGGAGGTTGGGCACCGGGAGAACATACCACTGGACCTTTGACTCTATTCCAGTGGCCTGTTTCTTAATGTTCCTATCCGTGTGATCATGGCTGCAACTGCTCTCTGCATTTTAATGAATGAAGAGAAACAACCATCTAAATATGATACGCAGCATTATCGTTCACATTGGGTATGTATTAGTTCGTACAGGATATTCGCACAAATACATTTGTATTGAATAGAATCCTACCACATTCGAAGGGGATCCATTCGAATGAATACGGATTTTCTTACATTCAGTTCATTATGAATCAAATGTCAAAAAACCCATTCATGCACATCCCTAATCCGATCCTCTGTTTTTCTATCAGACGGCATAGAGGAAGCACTATATTGGATATTTAAGCATAAGAAAGAGCCTGCTGAATCAGACCAGCTGCTGGTTTAGCCAACTCCCCAAAGCTCACAAGCAGTTATGACTGTCGGAGCGGTTTCTTTAAATCAGAGGCTTTTGCCGTAGAGGTTTTTAAATGATTCCCCGTAAATATTATTCAGCTCAAGCACTAAAACATCAATAAAATTATAAATTAAAATCCTTATTTATTAGTCGGTCTCAACTGCTCCATGCAAACTCAGTACAAAACTATTTGTTGCAGCCCTGCCCAAGCCAAACCTATCTGGAGCACTTTTATTTGGCAATAAAATCCCATCAGATTGCTAGTGTACTAATATTATTAATATTGCTGTGATCTGAATTCAGCTGTTTGTACAAGCACACAACTGCAGAATTAATGGAAATATCTTTTCTCAGAATCTGAGCAGAGCAGCTCATGGGCACTATGGAAAAGTATTTATAGATGGATGATTTCCCTTAAGAAAAAGTTTTCAAAGATGCTGGGTTTAATGTACTGTAGAAGATTTCATGCAAACCTGAAGTCTGAAGACCCAAAGGCCCTGGTCACAATTTATATTTAAGAAGGATAGAGGCCATCTTCACTCCTCAAAGACCAGATGCCAAAGTGCATTTCTGTTTTCTTCAAAAGATTTCCCTGCCTCCAATACGACAATCCTGCAATCAGATAATTTCAGCACCAAATCTGTTTCAGCCACATATAGACCAAGGCAATGGGCTGCTGTCTAGCTCAGCAGCAGCATGGAGATCGGTCAGCAGGAAAAGACCTGATATTGCCACCTTGACATCCACTGCCTACTGCTGATACCCCACCCATCCACCCGCTGCTGCTACGGCTGCCACCACACCATGCCACTCTCAGCCTTTATGGATCCCCTTCACCAGATAAAAAGCAAGCTTCAGTGTGGCAGTGAGAGGCCTCACTCCCCTCTGCCCTCCTTGCCCCCGCACCACCACACTGAGGCTTATCTTCTACAAGGTGAAAGGGATTCATGGAAGCCTGGTGTGGCATGGTAGCAGCAGGGCAGGTTGGACCAGTCCATTCCAGGCTGAAAACACCCTGAATTCCCTGTGATGGACTCTGTGATGAGTTAGGGTGTGGTTGCAGCCCAAGGGCCATAGTTAGCCAGGGAACTACCTGGTCATTTATCCGCTTCTTCTAACTGCATTCTCATTGACTTCAAATGACACAAAAACATATAGCAATAGTTTATCAAGAAAGATTCATCTCACTCCAAATATTTAATTGTCTTCAGCTCTCAGATGGACTAAAGGCAAGGGGAGATGTTCCATCTATATTTTCCTAATAAGTATTTTTTTCCCAGTTAAATGTGAATGCTTGGGTATTATCCAAGATATGTGAATTTATTAATTCCACAAACACCCAGGCCACATTTCCACTGCACAAAAAGTCTGGGTTTAAATCCAGATTTATTTAATCAGCATTCACCTCCATTTCTTCGCATTCCCACTGTAACCCAATAATGTGGACTCACTCTCTATTTTTCAGTGCCCGGCAGGGGAGGAACCCAACAGAATTCCCTTCCCACACAGTCAGCAACTGGGCACTGTCACAACATGACTTCATGGAGGGGGGCAATTTAGAGGCAAAGGTGAATGAGGAGACAACACAACACAATAAGCTGCTGCTGGGCACGTGGCAGCAGCAGTGGCGGCAGGCTTAATAGCTTAAAGTTGAATGAAAAAGAGGAGAAAAGGCGGTCCAGAGTAGGGGAGGTGCAGAGCTGCATGGCAAGGAGGAAGGGAGGGAGGAAGCAGAAGGACTTTAGTGCAAGATTGCTATTGCAGAGCAGAGCAAAGAGGCAAAAAGGCATGGGTGAGGCATTGGGAAGCAAGAGAGCAAGCAAGCAGGGAGGCAGACTTATGATCGCTGTAAAATTAGCGATCATCCCACTCCCTGATACATCTCTCTTGTTAAATCTCTCTTCCAATACATTGTTACATCTCAGTTATGCATCAGGTTCATTTTTCACCTGCTTCCCCTCCCCTTTCAACGAGCCTTATAAGCCAGGTGAGAGGAGAGGACAAATCAAAGCTTTCATTGGATCAGGGGAAACGGAGAGAATGCCCGTAAAACCATGGTTTCCCACCCCCCAAAAAACTGTGTGCATTTCCATTTGCAAAAAAAAAAAAAGAAAGAAAGAAAGAAAAAGAAAAGAAAAAGAAAAAAAAGAGGATTATTTGTAAATCCTGCAGCGAGAGTTCTTTTGATCCAAATACGGATAATCTGCATTTTGGGACATTTATTCCCCAGAAACTGCAAATTTGTCTAATCCTGTGGGAATGGCCAGCTTTGAAAACAAATTCAAAGCTCTTTAAAAGCCAAAAGGGACCACACCTGTATAGATCTTTTGATTCTTCTCACTTGCTTACTTAGGACTTGGGTGAGACTTGCACAATTACACTGAGTCTGACCTTGGAGGAACACATCAACATGAAATTTACCCTCTTTGCCCGATCCAAAATTCAAGACAAAAGCTTTCCCCAGTGTCCTGTTTGCTGCTGTTCTATAAATGAGGGAATAACCACCTTTATGAGTCTGACAGTACCAAATAGGAATGAGAAAATTTAGTCCTCCCAGATCTTTTTAGACCAGATGTCCTGTCATCCTTGATAGCTGATCTTGACTAGCCACATCTGCAGAGAACTACTACAGCCTCGTTTTTTCATGTTCTTTCTATAATAGTTCTAATGAGGAACTAGGAACAAGACTTAAGATAGGTACATAGATAGAGTAGATGGGGGGAGGAAGGGAGGGAAGACAGCATAATAACTGCCTGAACTGCAGAACATCAAAGTTTTTATGCCTAGCTTCTTCCCAGAAAATGGTAGTGGTAAACTGCTTGTTTCTGTCATGGGTACTAGAACAGATGCCTAGGTACTACCTCCAAGCTGGAGAGACAGGCAGGCTGCCTTTCAAGGCTGATTGTAGGGAACAGGTGTAGGTTTTGCCTTTGTCTTCTGCTTGAGATGCCCAGAAGCAATTGGTGGGTCACCGTGTGAGATGGGATGCTGGACTAGATGGGCTGTGGCCCAATCCAGAAGGGCTTCTCTTATGTTCTTAAGAAAACAACATGGATGTGTTCATGGAGTGCCCAGTGAGATGGTACCTAACAAAAACCACAGCAGTATCCCTATCTCACTTTAATAAAGACAAGTAGATGAGAGAAAGTGGATGAAAAGAGACAGATATGCATCAGTTTGGGCAGAACATAATATCTCAGCCAAAGTTATTTTACTGGATCATTGAGGGGGGGAATGAAATACCTATTCCAAGCACAGTGTTCTGAACTTCTTTGAGAAAGAGCAGGATATTGATATGGCCAATAAATCAATTGCTATGATTAAAAGTCAAAGAACAAGTCAAGCAAGACATGAAAGGAGGCAACGTCTGACCATCTGACCAGGTCAATTTATTCATAGGTGTCTGCGTGGTGTAGGAGTTGCTTCAAGATTTATTATTACACATTATTTGGCCATGTTCATTTATGTGTCCCCACCCCCTTTGCTTTTGCATTTCAATAGCTGCTTTATCCGTAGCCAGGTAAACCAAGGATCCAGTCAGCAAACACAGTGTCTAAGGAAGTGAATGCAAATTGCCCTACCAACCGGACATTAAAGCAAACGGTGATATCATTCTTAAAATATAAGAAATCTAACGTAATACACTTTAATAGCTGGATAATTGCAGCAAGAGAAGAAGGGGCTCCTTTGTGAAGGGGCCTTGCTGAAAGCTGTAAGTGAGTGTTCATGACATCACAGCCCATGTACAAGGAGTATGTTATTCTCCAAGCGCTGTCTCAAAAAAAGAAGAAGAAGAAAAAATGGTCCAGAAAGGATCAGCCAATCCCCAGATAACTTAGTGGGAGACCATGAGAGAAGAGTTAATGGGATGATTGATATACAGCTGGAAAGAATTAGAAAGTCTGTGAGAAGTGACAAGCTGACATTGTTTGAAAGCTTTAAAGAGCTCCCCCCAAAATATTTTTTTACCCAAGGTCAAATGGTTCCATCAGTGTTTTCTTCCTATGCCTGGAGCTGACAGGTGTTCTGTGGGACTCTTTATTTTTGCAGCCTTAAAAAGAGTTGTTCTGGGGAGGGGGGCTGGGGAATAAAAATACAAACCCTATGAAAGTTTACCCCATTGCAGACAGTTCCAATCCATGACCTAAGCATGGTTTCCTGCAATGTATCCCAGATTCCATGGCACTCTGGTAAATTCTAAATGTGCCATAGAAACATGCTGCAGAGATTGGTCCTGGTTTGGGAAAAGCATTCCAGGCCAGGAATGTAGTGGGCTGTATGGAGCATGTTGGTGGCCATCCACGTTATGGCCATCTAAGTCTGGCTTTTGAAGCCAGAGGACAAGAGTTTCCTGACCTAGAAACTGGAAGTTGGAGGCATTTTGGTAATCTCTAAAAGCACCTGCAGAAGTGAGCCAACTTCCAAGTCTGGCAAAATGACATTGGGAACTGGAAGGAGGCCTGGGCCACTCCTCATGATGCTGCCTGTCTGCACAATGGGACAGCAATTGGAGTCCCATCTGGTCCATTTGGGAGACCACTGTAGAGTGGTCCAAAGTTTGCTGGCTGAAGTGATTTCTTCTCCAGGAGCAGGCCAGGCATGGTGGCTATACAATTATAGTGTTCCACACCAACGCACACCTCCTGTGGCACCCATTGCCTTGCAGACCCCACAGTCTGGGCACCCATCCAGCACTAGCCTTATAGACCATGCAGATGTTGCTTTTATCTCAGACTTTTTAAAATGCAGTGCTTCAACACAGTGCAGCAACTATGAAATATATGAAATATATACTGAAAAACATAACTCACTGCTGTATAAATACAGACTTACCAAGACAGAAATGTAGACTCCTGACCTTACTACATATACTGGCTTGGAAGTTCAAGAGGACATTGTTCATTAATGTAAAATCCCAGAAAACAGAAAGCAATGTAGGATACCATACCATACCATACCATACCATACCATACATGATACATCTTTTCAGTGAAGCTGACTCCAAAGTAGTTTATATGTCATGTATCATGTATGGTATGGTATGGTATCCTACATTGCT
Organism: Aspidoscelis marmoratus; assembly: GCA_014337955.1. Lineage (NCBI taxonomy): Eukaryota > Metazoa > Chordata > Lepidosauria > Squamata > Teiidae > Aspidoscelis > Aspidoscelis marmoratus. The sequence goes on along the minus strand of MTQE01002208.1, from coordinate 47,419,416 downwards.
TTCTGTTAAGCATCAAGGGCTGCGTTCACACCTAAATGTTAATTCAGCTTTAGTCTACTTTCAGAGTGGAACATCACAACAGCAAAGTGACTGATAATGTTCTTTCCATATTATCCAACCCAAAGTGGATTTTCTGAGTTGGACAATGCCAAAGGAAAACAGCTTTGCTGATATGTTATCTCACTCTGAAAGTGGATTGAAGCTGGAGTAAACTTAGGTATAAACACAGCCAAGGTGGTAAATCAGTGCTGGGTTATCAAGTCACACCTTCCATCCATTCCTGGAATCACATTTGTTGATCACATTTAATTACATATGATTTCAACTGTTTCCGGAAGGAAGGCATCTTTTATTGTTATTTTTAGCAGGGAATTTCTCACTTTATTTTGAACAGAACATTCAGATCTCTGAGGCCACCTGGGTTCTTGTCTCTGAAAAAACAAATTATGTGCTCATAAGCGTCACTAAGTACTCTACAAATTTGAAAAGTTGTTAAATTCTAAACATACAATAAAAACATAGTATTAAAACAGAACAACTTTCTCAGTTTGACACCCACTGGTCCCTTAATTTCCTTCATCACAATCATGAGGCATTATTATCCCTTTTCAGAGGCTCTTTGCAAGACCACAATTCCCATGATGCACAGTGGTCAATGAAAAAAAATTATCCAAACTTCAGTGAGTCTTTGTCTGGTTGCATCTCTCCCCCCAGCTTTATTGTGCTATATTTGGATATTCTTCTTTATTCTGCTACCTCCATGAGCTCTGGGGTTGAGTTCTGAGCATGTTGAATTAGGAATGTAAATGAAGTATCTGATAGGTTTGCAATCCGTACAAATTCAAACAGATTTGAACATTCACTTTGGAACTGAATATTGGCTATATTCAAAGATCGACATTTGAAAACAAAGCAAATGCTTTTGTGCATTCGTTCCATGCTTCATTATATTCGTGGAGAAGGGCAGGCTGCAAAGGGGCCACCCAGTCACATCTGCAGTAGATTCAGAGTGGATTCGAAGTAGACGCGGAACATATTGGAAGTGCAACTGGTGGTAGGGACTCAAATAGTATTTGAAGAGCATTCACAGTGGGTTCAAATCCAACCATATTCAAAGTGGCTCTAATCACACAAATGCAAATTTCCTTCACATCTGCTTTGATGTGAACACTCACAAAAAATTGGGCACACCCCTACCCTGATGGGTTAGGAATAGGGTTAGGCTCAGAGCCACCAGGGAATCCATTTTTGCAGTATTTTTCAGGTTCCCCAGAGTCTCAAACCACAGAGTAGGGATATGCATGAACATTCGTAACATTCAAAATCGGTATGAATTCGGACGAGTTCGGACATTTGGCACATTTCATGCATTCATATGAAGCTTCATATGGGATTGAACATTCATATCAAATACGAATCCTACCACATTCAAAATTTTCTTGCATTCGATGCAATACCTACTGCAGAGAAATGCCTTCTGCATACATCTGTGTTCTGGATTAGGGCTCACTGGTCCACTGGTAGATCTCAGTGGTCCCAGTCAAGGCCTCCCTAGCCCGTCCTTTGCAGATGGAGCAAACCAGCAGGGGTGGAGCCTCACAGATCTGCACAAATGTGCAGACCAATGAAGCCTAGGAGAGGACTTCATGGGCTCCCAATAAGAATTAATGGTGAATGCAGAAAGGGCCTAATTTAGGACCAAGTAATATTTTGTAACAGACAATGAAGCATGACCAAATGCAGACCCAGACCTTCCTATGAGATATTATGCAGATCATCTAACAGCAGAAAATAGCTCCAAAAATTTCCTTGACCTGAAAAACAAATACTGTAGGTCTTGGGATACAATAAGTGATAGTAAACCAGAATAGGAAGTCACAAAAGTTTTTTTTTTCTTTAGAAGCACAAAAAAACCAGAGATCATTGTGAATCAGTTCCAAATATTTTATTCTGAGCTGCTAATGAAAGCAACTCACAGGCAAGACAATAGAAGAAAAATAATATACACGATTATGTGGCTGACTGAAAGTGCTACCAGAAACAACAGAAACATTAGGTTGCAGGCATAGAAAAGAGAAAGAATAATGACTAAGGCAGGGTAACTGCTATATACAGTTGGCTGAAGCTAATTTTTCATTGTGGAACTCTGAAAAAAAACATACCATGTTCTAACTGTACTGAGAAAACTGTCTTACTACTTACTACAATAATCATTTAAATAGTTCATTTATTTATTTATTTACTTATATTTCTATTCCATCCTATAACCAAAAGTTAAGGATTAGAATGTGTGAATGAGAACAGAAGGAGAGATGATAGATAAAATATGCAGTCTTCCTTTAACACTATTCTTCATTGGAGATCTGAATAAACAACTATTTTGCAAAGGGGATAGAAACACTGACACAACTAATTATTAAGACCCCACAGACAGTTAGTAAAGCAGTTAGTGAATCATTTTACAAAAACCAAAGCTGGACTATAAAACAGGCAGAAACTCATAGAAAATTTCCCATAGATGACCTGAAGCTCTATGGAAAATCAGAAACTGAAATCCAGTCACTGACCAACACAGTCCGAATCTTCAGCACTGACATCAGCATGGAATTCTGCATGGATAAATGAGCCACAGTGGCACTAAAGAAGGTATTATCTGTAACAGATGTTCTCTTAAAGCTACCCTGATTACAACAAACATGGACAGTTGTGAAGTCTTTTTCATATCTTAGGTTTTTAAGTAGTCATAAAACTAAAAAATAATGCTGATGTGCCAGATTTTGGCATAACTCATATCCTGTTGGTTAGGAGACATACATATAAGATTTTTTTTCTTTTTTCTTTCAGAAAGGCAATGGTTGGAAGTAGAAGCAGCATTTTAGAAGAGTGACTCTTCCTCAACATGGTGCCTTCTAGATGTTTTGGTCTTCCAAACCCCTTTAAGCCTCAGCCAGTAATTACAACATCAAACAAACAAACAAAAACAAAAAGCCTTGGGGATGCTGGTTTTAGGTGGATGGTGTCACAAAAATGAACAGCAGCCTCATTCATTCTGAACAATGTTTTGTTCCCGGTAGATACTAAGGCAGCTTCACAAGACCACAGTGTGGCTTCCAGTGGGAGCTCCATCCTATAGTCACCACCTTGTGTGTGCCTGTCAAGAGACCACCGTGGCACAACAGTCATATATACTTTCTTCCACTGGCGCTAATAAGCAAAACAATGTATATAACTCCATTAATAAACCCAGGCTATTTCACATCATTTGCCATTAGCCATAGCTTTATAAAACTCAGTTGGTAGTATGAAGGATGGGCAAGATGCAAACAAAAAAAGACAGCTTTGGGGTTTGGAGGAAGCCGTTCAGCTTAATAGGAAATTCCTGTCATTGCAATCTCCTGACATCTCTGCAGGCCCCGTCAGCTCCTTTGCTGACACATTGAGGGCAGCATATTGCCACTAGATGTCACCTAATTGTCCCCAAATGAAGCATCCTTTGCAGCCCCCCCACCCCCACCCTGATATATACACCATCCTGGGGAAGCTGCGACTCACAAGGCAGCTATGAGTCCATTTGGTTAATGACAGATGAAGGCAGCTGTAATGTGACTTAAAGGGTCTAGAATTTGCCATAACCTCACTCATTAATGGAGCAGAGTTAAAAGGTTATTAATTCTCAGTCAGAGCTCCCTGTCATCACAATTAAAGAGCTTTATGGCCCACACAACAAAGAACAAACAGTGAGGAGACTTGGGGGGCATCTCCCCTCCATTTGCTGCCCCAAGCTGAGAGTGCCCATCCTTCTGCCCTGTGCTTCCCTGCTTCTTCATGCCTTATCTTTCTTCCTCCCACTTAGAGAAATAATGTGCATTCTTCACTAATTGACAAAAGAACAATTGGCATCCCAGGCAGTCTGAAAAAGCTTCAGGACTGATGGGGTTCCACTGTGAATGCCAGCCTTGGAAAAACAGGGATAAGCCTCTGGTATCTGAGCAGAGTTGTAATGTGAATGAAAAAACAGATAAAATGAAGATTTGGCTGCCCAAAGGGCAGGATGGACATTTCACATTGCAACCTGAGGATCTCTGTTCTTCTCATTGCAAATACCAACAGTGATCAACTGAAAACTAGTCCAATAAGTTCCCAGCCCTCAAGCCAGTCTGTCTGACATAATATTAGGTCACAAACAATGCAATGTTTCACTGGTCAGAGAGCCACCCACAAAGAATAGCTCCTAGATGCTAATGACTGTCAAAAGCTTTTTCCACGGACCTGGTCTATCCAGAGCCATAAGACAACTCTCATTATAAAACTGTAGAATTCAAAGATCATCTAGCTCAGCCTCTGAGGGAGCAAAATGTTGCCTTTCCAAACTAGAGAAGACCAATAATAAAATGAAATGCTAGTTTTCTAGATGCTATATCTAGGGAGCCGGAGTGAGCCAGTATGGTCTAGTGATTAGGGAGCCAGGTATGCTTCTGCACCACCACCACCCCAACAAAGCCAGCTGGGTGACCTTGGGCTACTTACAGCTCTTTCTTTGGTCTCACAGCTCCACCTTCCTCACAGGGTGTTCTGTTGTGGGGAGAAGAATAGAAAGCTTTTCAGCAGCTTTGAGTCCCCTTAAATGGGTGAGAAAAGTGGGATAAAAAAGTCAACTCTTCTTTACTTTACTTTACTTTACACTGAGATTTATACCCCGCCCACCCCAC